>JARHVA010003612.1:1257500-1560000 GCA_037957365.1 Torreya grandis | reverse complement strand
AAAATGGATTTAACATTAAATTGAAATTTTCACTCTATTTCTATCAAGTTTTCTCCATTTAGAAAATAAAGTGCATGATCAAAAGGGAATGAATAAGGCACATGCCCCATTATGTACACAAGTTTGATTTTGTATTTCTTACCAATGTAGAATAGAATGCATGATCAAAACAGAATGGAAGTTAACATGCCCCCATCATAACCACATATATGATAAGTGTGAAGTGGAATGTGTTGTATCAAAATTTGGGAAATAGGGAAATACACTTAGATTTTAACTACGATAAATTTTTGTGTAAAATAATAATGAATAAAATAAGCATAAATTAAGAATTAATGATTTAGAACTTATTAAATTAGGAAATATGCTAAAATGGAAAATAAACAAGCATAAATTACTTAAAAATCAGACATGTAGGACTGAGATTGAGACTATAGAATTGACTACGTGAGATGATTGTGAATCAATAATACGGCTTAACTTTATCTATAGACATTGTTGTACTAATTAGACAAGGATGAAACATGTTGTATTTTTATAAATCACTAATGTATGATAGGAAATTTTCACTTTGTGTATTTCTAAGTTTTTATTTTATCACATGTTGGTCCTATGTATGTCTTATGTGATGCTTGATTTGTGAAAAAATATGATGTGTATCTTAATTTTCACTTGAAACCATAACTTGATAAAAAATTACAAATAAATAGAATAAATGTAAAAAGGGTTTAGTGATTGAACTTTTTCGTGGCATCAAAAACTGCTATGTTGAGTGTTGCTTACATACAAATACTTTTAAGAAGGATTAAACTCCATGTATTTTTACCAGTATATGTTGATGTGTGTACAAGACTAGTGTAATGTTAAATCTTGGTTCAATCTTGGTGTAATTAGGTAGTTCAAAAATTAATTGTGACCTTCAAAGTGTATGTATACTTATCTTAAAGATATTAATATTATGTGTACTTAGAACTGAGAAGATTATATGTTTTCATCTCAATGTTCAATAGATATTCTGGTGAGAAAATAAAAAGAAAATGTGGCTTCGTAATGATCATCTTGGAAGTATTTTTTATGAGACTTATAAAAAGTGTGGGATGACTGATTTAGATAATTTCAACTTAAAAAATTAGACATTTGGTGGGAGGATGTATTCGACATATTCATACCCTATTGGTGAATAGGATAGTATGAAATAGAAGCATTGTTCAAAGATCATAAAAAATTGAGCTAGAAGTATAAATCACTCAAATGATGATCTCATGTTGTTTGTAATGATGACTATGAAATATTATCTATCAAAAGTTATTAAGTTACGTATCATCTACATATATATAGAGGCATAATAATGTAGAGATGTGTAATTGGGCATGAGTTAAGTGTGCAGAGGTGTATGGTCATAAGTAAACTATTTTTAACATTAAATGTTAATTTATGTGATTATATGTGTCCCCTATTTTATTATAGTAATGAATCAAAGCAAAAGTATTATATTAGAATAAATACAGATATACTTGAGCTTACTTATGTTGAATAGGCTTGGTTGTAGGCCACATGCTAAATTGTGCTTCATGAAAACCTATATTAAAACCTATATAATAAGTACTTATTTAAGATCAAAATATGAAGGAAAAGACAAGTTATATATCAAATAATAAGGAATGAATAAATCTAATTGGGTACACCAACCATTGTGTTTTTTGCCTAAAAATGATGATTGGAGATGGTATAACCCTTGGATATTTATATTTCCATTGAATAAATTGGATTGGATTATGCATGTCTTGATAATAATTGATAGGAAATTGTTATAAATAACTAAAGGTGTGGTTCAATCCATAATATAAAATACCTATATGAATTTCAATATAACAGTTTTGGAGTAAAAATTGATGAAAAACTAGTGCCAAAGGTAAATCAACCACTACACATGGAATAAGATCCAATTTTTCTGAAAACTTGGTGCCAAAAAAATAGAACCATATGAGTATGGTCTATTTAATGTAGATAATTACATGAATTTCCATTCCTTTGGTCAAACTAGTCCAAAAACTAAGAAATAATGTGACCATGTACCACATATATGCCATTGATATGATATCTAAGCATATTTATTATGGTGTAGTTTAGTATCAATTGATTTTATGAGTAAAACTATGTGTAATAACCTAAAAAACATGAAACACATGATTCTTCTAATCTAATAAAAATCCAAGTTAAACTTGTGTAAGATTCTAAAAATTATTTTTGAGCAAAACTAAAATTGGTTTGTTAAATAAGTGAAATTTTGAGAAATATGTAAAATTATATTTTCAAGTTATGGGATGTCTATACACATTTTGGGATGTGATTAGATTGATATGGTGTTCAAATGTAGTGTTGTTATCTGGAACTAATTTTTGAGGAAATATAGGTATGAATTATGATTAATTGGGCATGATCTAGTTACTTTTATCTATGTGTTAGGGTTTTATAGATTAGTATTAAATATAATCCACTATGTATGCCCCTATTTTGATGTGATTTATATACCTTGTGAAACATCTAAACTCAAAATAATACAACTTTATGAATTTTTTTATATAAAGGATTGAAACTAGAGTAGTAGTTTTATGATTTTGAGATCATGGCATCGTATTTGTAATCTGAGTAAAGAGTAGTAATACATGGAACATGTATAACCAAGAATACATAATTATATATATATATATATATATATATATATATATATATATATATATATATATATATATATATATATATATATAGATGCTATAAATGAGAAATGAAATGGATAAATTATTGAAACTAAGTACATAAGAAAGCAAGAGTCATGGACATAACACATACACATAAAATCACATGCAAAATAATAAAAATAAATAATTCCAAATGGACACGTATAATGTACATGTTCAAATTTCACTCACACACATATAAGCATACAATGAGGCTTAGAACACGAAAAAGGACATGTTAAAATTTCCCCATTCCAAAGCAATAAATACACACAAAACATGAAGCATAAAATAAAAAATGAAAAACATGCACGATTAAATGAAATTGATCAACATAAGTAATTGGTAACATAGGTATATTCAATAACTTGGGTATCGAGTGAGATAAAAATGTGAAATTATTTTAGAAATAATGATATATTTTGCATAATTTATTGAATTGAAGTATGACCAATATGGATAATGATAGAATGATAAAAATTATGTAAGAGAATGCCCTCAATCAACTTGTTGAGATGTGAAAATTTTATATAAGGATTGTAACTAGTTTGGATTTAGAACGTATATCTTGTTTTCATTGGCATAAGTATATTAGGATCAAACAATATCATAGTGAATGATGGTTTAGAGTAGAGTGATATTGTCTCTCTTACTTTTGGCTCTGAGATAATATCACAACCTACAACTACATCTAAGAATGAAAACCTATATTTTATTAAACTCACTCAAGTACACTTGTGAATAATTTTTATTTATATATAATATATATACAAAAATATTTTAAATACAATACATAAATAAATTGATGTAAATGAGTCACACATATCATATAGATGTCTTGATTTATTGAATTTTATGGATTTTTTATATTTTTATATTTATGAAACTAAAAAAGGAACATACTAATAATAACTCATGAAATAAACTCACAATAAATATTTATTTTATCTAACATGGGAAGATGACCTCTCATGAATGGAAAGTCCATATGTGATAAATTGGAATAGAAAATTCAAACTGCATGTAAAAATTGAAGTATATCAATTACTACAAGTGTTATCCCAATTTTCATAGATTCTCTTGATCGGTAAAGAGAGATAGATTTAATGAGTAATCATATGAAATGAAATTAATCATACCTCAATTTAATGGCTAAATATACCTTCCAAAATGTGAAATGATGTGCCCCAAATTGATATGCAAATGCACTTGATAAATTGGATTGCTTGACTTGGATCTATACTTACAACAATGTTGGATGATGGGATACTTGAATACAAGTTGGCATCTTGAAATTTATCAAATTATTAGTTTTTAATTTCTTCCTTTGCATGTGCTTACTTAGAGGTGATAGAGAAAATGGGTGGCTACATTTAGGCCATGGTGAAATGTTGATGGAGAGATAGGGATTTTATTATGAATTTTAAATTATTGTAAAGCCATAAAGTGTAATTAGGGAAGAGATATAAGTAGTTTAGGGGCTTATATATCCCACTAGAGTTAATAAACATTATTAGTATGTGAATTAGCAAGGCAATTTGTAGGATAAATTAGTATGATAGTTGAACGTAGTTAGGGAGGTGAATTAAAAATCATGAAATATTGTGAGGATTTTTTAGTGTCAAATGATGCCATAATAAAGGAACAAGTGATAATAATGAGTGATTAGTTGGTGTGGTATGGATAGTAAGGCTAGTATGTGAGTGTGGAACTAAGAGGATGATAGACTAGGACTATGACAAGTAATAATATAGTATTAATTATTGAAATTAATATTTAAATTGATAATGATTTAATAGTGCATAAATATGTATGTATACATTTAACCCCTCTTTCAAAGGGCATTAAAACTAGAATTAATAGAATTTCAAAGAAGAATATTTTCATGGATGATACCCCATCAAGGGTTAATGCAGAGAGTAATGAGATAGATGGCCACTCAAAATTAAACAAGGGATTGGATGTATGAACTGACATAAAAAGGAGGGCTCAAGATGTAATAAACATGATGATGCAGAAAATTGATGGAGAAGGTTGAAGTTGAGAAATGAGGCATAATTTTATGATTCTAATAGAAAATACATATGTGATGGAGTGAAATTAATGGTGTGATGGTCTTATATGTGCCCTAAAAGTTAAGCATTCATGATGGGATGGTGACAAAATGTTGCTAATTTGAGACATATCCTAGGAAAGTACACATCTCAAGAGATTAATAGGATTAGATTAGATGATTAGTTATAATATTTAAACATATCATAGGTAAGGATGTATGTTATGGAGATAATTAGTTTAAATGGATGACTGGACACAATATTTATGTGTATCTTAGGTAAGGATGTATGCTAGGGAGAGCTACAGTTGAAATGGGCCAATATACTTTAGATGCATCCTAGGCAAGGACATATGCCAAGGAGAGATATAGTTGAAATGTGTGTTTGTTTTCAATGTTTAGACATATCTTAAGCATGGATATATGTTAGGAAAGGTTTTCATTTAAATGAATTATTGACTATTTGATGGGGATTGATGAAAATTTGATGGGTTATGACTCAAAGCTTATGTATAGAGGAGATAAAATGACATGTCAAGATGACAAACATAACATTTAAGTAACCAAGGGATGAAAGGTAATAATTTATTAGGGTGGTCAAGTTGTATTTAGAAACTTGAAGTTACTGAGCTCTACTTAAATAGTCTTAAAATACCTCAAGTTAATGTAGTTATCCCTAAACAAAGAGTTAGAAGATAAATTTTGATGGAAAGATGATGAAATTTTTGAAGATAAGGTAAATAATTATACTGAAAGGTATAAGGAGGATAATGAAATGATTTAATAGGTTATTTTGGATGAAAATGTGTAAAATAGGAAAAAAAATGGGACCACATAAACATGATATATGAAGATGAAAGGTTTGGGTAGGGGGTAAAAATGGGGTTTAAATATGGAAGGGAAGGGTAAAACCAAGTTTTTCTCACCCTAGACCTTGTTGAAATTTATCTTTAGTATGTGAAATTGGTGAGAGTGACATGAATGCTATCCTACATGATCGTCATCCTAGAGAGAGGATGCATGAATACAAGAGAGTATATGATCCTAGAGACATAGTAGGTGCCATTAACTCTTGTTATTTTACATTTTTCATATTTATTAGGGTGTTTAATAAAATTAAATGAAGTCAAATTTTCTGTGTAGTGACTTTGCTACATAAAATTGTGACTTTGCATATGTAAAATGTGGGTTTGATGGGGGTATATGTGAATTCAATATTGTTTATGGTAGGGGACATGATATCACAAAAATCATGGTATCATGAATAGATTTTTAGTTTTGTTAGGGTGAAATTATAATTTGCATAATGGAAATGTAGTTTGTATAGGGGTACAACATTATCTCCAACTTCTTAAAACACAAATTTAAAATTAGAAATGTGAGTTTATGGTCACAAGATGTAAAATCATGTCTAGGGAAAAAGAACAAAAAAATGGATGAAGAAATGCAAAACAAGCATGAGAAATTTGAATTTTTGAAAAGAGATGCAATTTTGAAAAAATAATATCAAAGGCCAAATTAGTAATAGATTAGGAAAATGGAAGATGAAAAAATGAGTTAAATGAATGAGTTTTTTAATTAATGTTATAGATAGGCTAGTAGATATGATGTATTTGATGCAAAAATGAGTTAAATGAATGAGTTTGTTAATTAATATTATAAATAGGCTAATAGATATGATGTATTTTTTGTATATAGGATGTTTAATCTATAATTGAGTCACATGGTTGATGCTTGGTAGTGTTGAGAGATCCATATTTTGTAGTATGGAAGATTTGGTGTGTTAGAGATGGTCAATTTTTACTACATGTCATAGATGTTGATTATTCAGATGATAGAGTATTGATTACTGCAATGGAATAGAAATGTTAAATGAAAATATCACATTTCAATTTTTCAAAAGGGAGATGATGATTACCTTGGATGAAATTTACAAGATTTATAAGATCCTTATTAGGGGAAATAAATTATACTAGTAGTCTCAGTTGTACATTACCATAGTGACGCTCTTAGCAGTCCATGTGAGATTTTTATTATACCAAGGGTAGTTAAACATAGATTTGTTATATTATCATCATATAATGGATAAATTAACTATGAAATTGATGTCTCTTATCGGTTTCATCTTGTTACCTAGTAATAACAGATGGTGCTTAGATATTGTTCTAATGGATTTGGTTATTGATATGGTGGAGCATCACCAAGTATTTAATTGGGGGATGCTATTATTAAAACAGTTATATAAGGACTTTCACCTATCCAATTATAAATATAGGGTTAGTATTAGTGCAAATACATATTAAATATTTGTGCTTAGGAGCACATGGACATTAAAAGGCTTGTGGGGATGTGGAAATGATGATCACATAATGATTCCATCATCTATGTCTAGGAGATTATAGTGGGTGGATTGAAGAGAATTTCATGAGAATTATCTTTCTATGGGTGAGACCTAGGTGATATTAAGTGACATAGATGCCATATAGATGGATCTAATAGGTATGGGTGGTGGATGGGGACTAAATGGATAGTACTGTTATAGATTGTTACATTAAATGGAGATAAGATATTGTGGTAGAATGATATCTCCCTATTTTGTTTTTGATTTTAGTCATTATTA
The DNA here is from genome assembly GCA_037957365.1 of Torreya grandis. Lineage (NCBI taxonomy): Eukaryota > Viridiplantae > Streptophyta > Pinopsida > Cupressales > Taxaceae > Torreya > Torreya grandis. Next base: position 1,552,589 of record JARHVA010003612.1, on the reverse strand, counting down.
ATTCATTTCATAGGTCCCTAAAGTATTTTCATGATACTAAAGATATTTTTTTAGTATCAGTCCATTATTAGTGTAGTGGTTATCAAATATTTTTACAATTTAGTGGTAGTTGTCTAGGACTATCAAATAATTTTATAAAATTTTGAGTTAATATCAAATTATGGTGGATGGTGGACATAGTTAGTACCCCATAGATTGACCTATCCATCAGGGTGTGTCCTAATATTGGTAGATTAGATTCACTACCTGATGTAAGGGTTCAAATGAATTCAAAAGTTAAGGGCCATATTAGATCACCATATAAGATATATGAAGAGAATAAGATGAAAAAATGTGGAGGAGGTTGATATGGATAGGGAGGGGGTTAAGATGGATAGTGAGGAGGGATTAAAACACATGTAACATAGGTTGTACATCTCCACATAAGATATTAGGAAGGGATTTCTCATCCCTATATAGAAAATTCAGATTGGGTGACATAAATTAACTAAAGTGAGATATCCATGCTTAAGTTTTTGAGATAAAATGGGTGTTATAGGAGATATATATTCTACATAAATGAGTGGAAACCCTACATGGAGAGGTGACTAAGTTACAATGGTATATTATCTAGAGGGATACTTAGATAGTCTTAATATTATTAGAGTTGACTACTCTTTTAGGTTAGGTGACCACCCTAAAATATTAGATCATGTACTATGATACATAAATTACCACATTATATGGTAGTTCTAAAAAATTGTAGTTGGATCATGATTAGATGACCAATTTTCACATGAAACTAGATCAAAAGGATGGAAATAATCATATAATATAGGTTGAGTGACATGAAACTATAAACTCTTAAGGATTGGGTTAGTTGTGTATAAAATTGACAAGATTGGTAAAAATACATAATACTAAAGGTATTTATATCAGATTTTTATTCCATTAGGTGATATTTATCCATCATAAATGGAGAGTAGTCATGTAGTTAGATCTTCTAGGTTGACACAACCAGTGCATCTACCATTGAGGTCACTGTAACCAACATATCTAAAAAGTGAGAAAGACATGTGATTTGTGATATTTAAATTTAGTTTTATCATAAGGGGGTCCATGATTTATACTTTTTATATCATTTTTTATGTATTTAAGGACACACACACACACACATAGATAATGATGATGATGATTCATGTTTTGTTATTTATGTGGACTTATGATTTATATGATTGATGGAATTATTTTATATGTATCATGATTATGGACTCATTGATGAGATGTGATTTATTTGAGTTAATGATTTAGTTATGATGTGTTATATTTTCATAAATATATCATGATTCATGGATATTATATATGATTATGTACTTAGTTTAGATGTGATCTGATGTTAGGATTTATTGATGAAATGTGATTTATATGATGTAATGGTTTAATCTTAAATGTTTATAGAGATGATGTGAATAATATCATGTTCTTGTTGATATCTATTTGTTATGTCAAATTTTTCATTGATTATGTTGATGGTATGATTTTATCATAGATTACATGATTAAGTTATATCATATGATGACAATTAAATAAGAGTTGGGATTGCTTACATTGATGGGTGTTAGATTAGATAGTGATATTAATAATTGATTTTATATTAGATGAGGTTAGGTGTGGTTGTGTTATATCAATAAATGCTATTGTAGATAATGGATTTGATGTCTAGATCCACTTGTGTTCTATAATCTATTTTAATGTATCACTAGGGAGTAAGACCCATGACATGCATGTTGTCATGATTAAAAGTTTTCCAAAGAGCATAAATGACTAATTTAAAAAATAAAGCATAAACTATACATGTGAAATTTTGTGTGATACACTAATGGTATTGATATGACCAAGGTGACATTGTGTCATTATGTTAATTGGAAAAAATATAATATAAGTGAACATACAATCCCAAAATACATAATAAGACTGATATTTAATACATGAAATTGAACATACAATTATATAAATATGTTGGAATTACATAAAAAACATAATTATATTAAAAATACAAGTACATACAACATATATAATGTATTCAAGCATGAATAGTGTTATGGACTGGGTATTTTTAAAAATGGGAATTGGGTGAACAACCCAAGGTTTTGTTATACCTATGTCATTACTCTATTTACCTTGAGTTGAAATGGAGACATAATAATGATTTGTTGAATAATAACTATATATGTGTGGACAAAAGGATAATGAAGAGGGGAATTATGTACATGACTCAAGGTGGGTAAAAGTGTGAAGGAATTATTTAAGGAAACATATGCATATGTGGACCCTATTAGGTGCAAAAGTAAATCCATAAGAATGAACCAAGACATGAGGAATTGAATAGTTACTATGCAAGGGGGGGGTTAAAGGATAGGTGATATCCAAAATGAAGGAAAGATATAGATGACTATCTAAGGTTATTTTACTCTTTCACTTGTTAACATGTTGAATTCCCTTCTTCTAAGAATTAACTTCAATACTGCATATTCTTCCCCAAAATCTTGTTACATATATGTGACTTTGGGACCAAGGTCAAGGATGGTGAACAAACTATGGGATAAATGAAATGAGGAAGGTTCCCCCAAGTACTTGAAATATTATAAATAATGCACTTATAGATGAAGAATTATCATTAGTGATGCTAGAAACTAGTTTTCATCATTATGCTTATCTAAGTTATCTGGAACCTAGTTTTCACCACTAAATGAAGATATTTTTTTTTTTTTTTTTTTTTTTGGTGATAAGACTATGTAAAATAATGTAAAATAATTGGTACTTGATTTAGATATCTAATCTCTTCAATTTCATGATATTTAATGGTTTGTCCAATTCTTAAACAACTTGAGCGGCCAATTTAACTCCCCAAAATTGAACTTGGTGACAATGACATATGGTCAAATATAACTAGGATCAAACTTAAATTTATTTTATATAATTGCATTAGTGTTTCTATAGTTTTCATTAAGGAATATGATGATCATTAATTATGTTGGCCATAATTGACATTTTTAGTCATATCCTACATTATGGGCTTACCATACTAGTATAGGTACTCCAACTGGCATGACCTCTTATTCATTTGTCTTTAACACCAAGGTCATCTTTCCAATTGAGGTTAAACTAACTTATTTATCCATATATATTTAAGTCCTAGTTAATGAATATAGATATAGGTTTTCATGATTACATGATATGAAACCTCTAAATGGGAAGAACCTACATGCCCTTGATCATTCCAAATATTACAAAACATGTTATGAAATTAATATAACAAAAAGGTCTCATCTTGTGAGTTTGATATTTCTGAATATGATGATATTGATGAGGGTTTTATTGGTAATCTCTACTTGGTTGTCACCTTATGGGTAATAAGGCATATAGCATTTGTGATGGATATTGAATTGTTGACAAAGGACCTTGAGATATTTATTATTAAAGTATTTTTGTTGTTTGATATGATAATAGAAGGGATTTCATAGTGGAAAATGATGTGGGTGAGAATGAATGTTTATATTTTCTTACCAATGACATATGTGAGTGGAATATATTCCACTCATTTGGTGAAGTACTATGTGGTAGTGATTATATGATTATGGCAATCGGATTAGGAGGAGTTGATCTTTCAGAGTAGGTCTAATTCCCAAGTGGAGAGAGGCCTAGTTATTTTTTATAGTTATTGATATGGATCATGAGTTACATACCCATGATTCTATAAAAATATGCATTATATTATATACTAACAAGAATGATGGTATATAATAGGCCAATAATAGCCAACTCAAAGTAGTTTCTTAGCTAGGACTATCCCACTAGTATGGGCCTTACAAATGTCATCATGGGCCTCCTTGATGTTAGGTTGTGGAGCTAAAAGATTCACTGATGCAAACAGGGGAGGAGGTAGCTAAGGGTTGCTGAGTTGCAGAGAAGCTAGGGTCGATCTGATCAGCTGACGTCGGCAGGATAGCAAGGAGAAGCAACCGACATCGGTCAGGGATCGGCCGACGTCGGTCACCTCCAGGTAGACAGGGACCAACGTCGATCACCTGTGTAGTTTAACTGTGAGCTTATTACGGGCGTTTGGTTGTCGAACCAAGTGTTTGCATGATGAGTGCTAATTTTAGACTCATAGCTGCGAATCTAATTATTGTAATTGGATGTCTAATTATTGTTTGATGAGATCTATATAATAGACTCATGGTTGTATTGGAAACTTGTTCTAGTTTGAGTTGAGCAAAGTTTGCTTCTTCTGTGTGTGAGGTGAGCAAGGGTGTTCCTCCTAGTTCCACAGCAGTACTAGGTGTGTTGGTGCTGGATTGGAGAGTCAGCTGGATTCTTCATGTATGTATGATCTTGGTCATCAGGTGAGCATGGCTTATAGGAGATCTACATCGTAAGTAAGATCATTGATCTGTAGGTGTGTGTGTGCGCAAGGTCGAGGTTCACAGGTGTACAGAACCACTTATTGATTTGTAGGTTGGAGATCAGATAGGACAGCAACACAACAGGGAGTAGTATCAGGCAGGATCTACTTGGAGTACGGTGTGTACTCATTGGTATGTACATGGAGTACATGGAGAGCTAAGAGGAAGGCAAGGCAGTTCCTTCCATAAGTATGGTCTGTTGAACATCAGGTTGTTGTAGGTTCATGGGAGATCTACTTGAAGTACTTTAAGTACTTGTGGAGTGTGTGGAGGACTTGTGGAGTGCATGAAGCACAGGTGTAAGGTGAACACCAACTCTGTGTTTGAGTTGGGTGTTGGGACCTAGTAAAGAGAGCTTTGAGGAAAGAATTACTATTCACTTGAGGTGTGGGAAACCTCTGAAGAGGTGGTGGAGAAGAAGTGGCATCTTCTTTATTGTATTCTTTTCTGTAAGAGTTATTAATACAAGTTGTGTATTGTCTCTCATATTCTGTGTTATTCTAAATTCTAGTTACTTGTTGATTCTGGTTATTTCCGCATATTAAGTTGCTTGAAGTTGGTAATCAATTGTGTGCTTCCAGAGTTGGGTTCTTATTTCCCCAACAAGTGGTATTAGAGCATGTTTGTTGCTCTTGGTGCTTGACAAGTGGTATCAGAGCTAAGGTTGCAGGAAGCAGGTTTTGTGTTTTTGGTTACAGGTCACTCTCAGGGGTTTTTGATTGAGTGGGAGTAGAGCAATGGCAGATCAAGGTAAGCTAAGGATGGAGGAGTTGAAAAGCACAGATGGTTACTTAAGGTCCCATGGAAAGAAAGAGCAGGTAAAAGAAGATTGTTGGTTGGTAGTAGATCAGCATGAAGAAACTAAAGATACAGATGTTGCAGGTGTTGTTGCATAGGATGTGTTTACAGGTTTCTTGGATAAAGTTGAATCTTGGATAAAAGATTCGGTTGCCTCTTTCCATGCAGCCCCAGGTAGAGGAGCTGGTGAGCCTTGCCAAAGAATTGGCAAAGGGGAAGTGAAGCTAAAATTGCAGGCAACCAACACACAGGTGTTGATGAAGGTCATGCAGGTCCCAAGTTTGGAGATATGGCTAATTTCTTCAGAAAGATTGGGTGATGAGAGATGCACAAGAACTCTCACAGTGGTAGCACTTGAATTAGCTGGTGGTCAAAAAATAGGTACACTTTATCTACTTGTTTATATTACTGATTCTTCTTCTATTGTGGAGACGTGGCTTCATAGGCTTGGTCACATGAGTAGGAAGGAGATGCATGTTCTTAAGCGGAAGACGGATATATTTGATAGGCTTAAGAACTGGAAAGCCTTGGTGTTCTTGGAGGAGATGGCAGACAGAAATCAGTGGATGGGCTGGATACTTCTGAGCAAGAGCAGTTTGGACATGGAGTTTGATTCAAAGGAGCTCACGGGTAAAAATTCATCACTCACAAGCGTACACAGATACCAACGTTAGTCAGGAGGAACCGGCGTCAAATAGATAGGTGCCGATGTCGGTCATGTGCAGACCAAAGCTGGCAGTGTCAGGCAGAATAAGACTGACATCGGTCAGGGGACCGACGTCGGCAGTAGTTAAGACTGATGTCGGTCAGGAAGACCAACATTGACAGAAGGGACACCAGTGCTGGCAGGTTGGTAGTCAGGGACAGACACATGGGAACCGACGTTGGTCGGATGCAAACTGTGGGGTGGCCGAGGTCGGTCACTATAACAAATTTTGGGTGGACATCATGTTGTAAAGGAGTCTCAAACACCCATACGGAGGACTGAAGATGTAAGTAGGCCCTCAGATTCATGTTCCTCTTCTTCATACTTGTTGCTGATTATACAGCAGGAAGGATCCAGGAAATAGGTGGGAGCATGGCAGGATTATGATGCAAAACCAAGTGAGAGATTTGGTAGGTTTGCCAGTGGGATGAAAGCACATAGATGAATGGATTCCTTAGTAGAAGAATAGAGAGAATGGATATGTGAGATAGAAGACCAGGCATATGGTCTTGAGGATCTGTAGGATAGTAGTACAGGTTTTGACAAGTGGAGGACGAAGCATGGCTTCAGTCAATGTCAGGGTAACTACTATGGTTTGTCTTACTAGGTGGATGATGAGTTGCGACATCATTCTGTTGCTGTATGTGGATGGTATATTTGCTAGCAGGGTTAATACATACAAGGTTTTGCTGAGCTAAGGGTAAGATTAGTTCAGTGGCATGTCATGAGGAGTTTGGAGCAGTAGAATTCTTTGACATGGGAGACATGGAGATCACAGGTAGACTTTGTCTCCAGTGGGAGCTGATGTGAATCAGGTGTTGGCAAGGTTCAGGATATAGAGCTGGAGCACACTAAGGGCTGGACAGGTACAGTGTCCGAAATCACATGAGGTCTAGTATAGACCTGAGTTTTCCCATGCAGTGGGAGCTGTCAGAGAGTTAGGAGCCAATTCAGGGAAGTGGGCTCTCAGGGATTTGAGAGGGACCAGCAGCAAGTATACATGTAGGGTCAGGACTTCACTACATGTGTTTGTAGGTTTGGATGTGGTAGGGTACTCAGATGATAGGTGGTACACCACGGGATGTGTGGTGGGTTGTCTTCAGGTGGGTGCTTGAAGAGGGATACAAACCAGGAAATAGATTAGACGGGGTACAGGAATAGGTACAGTGCAGCTATTTATCTCCAAGTGGGAGATTGTTAGGTTGTGGAGCTAACAGCTTTACTGATGCAAATAGGGGAGGAGGTAGCTGAGGGTTGCTGAGTTACAGAGAAGCTGGGGTCAGTCTGATCAGCCGACATCGGTAGGATAGCAAGGAGAAGCAACTGACGTCGATCAGGGATTGGCCGACGTCGGTCACCTCTAGGCAGACAGGGACCAACATCGATCACCTGTGTAGTTCAACTACAAGCTTATTATGCGCAATTGGTTGTCGAACCAAGTGTTTGCATGATGAGTGCTAATTTTAGACTCATAGCTATGAATCTAATTATTGTAATTGGATGTCTAATTATTGTTTGATGAGATCTATATAATAGACTCATGGTTGTATTGGAAACTTGTTTTAGTTTGAGTTGAGCAAAGTTTGCTTGTTGGGGTCAGTCTGATCAGCCGACATCGGTAGGATAGCAAGGAGAAGCAACTGACGTCGATCAGGGATTGGCCGACGTCGGTCACCTCTAGGCAGACAGGGACCAACGTCGATCACCTGTGTAGTTCAACTACAAGCTTATTATGCGCAATTGGTTGTCGAACCAAGTGTTTGCATGATGAGTGCTAATTTTAGACTCATAGCTATGAATCTAATTATTGTAATTGGATGTCTAATTATTGTTTGATGAGATCTATATAATAGACTCATGGTTGTATTGGAAACTTGTTTTAGTTTGAGTTGAGCAAAGTTTGCTTCTTCTGTGTGTGAGGTGAGCAAGGGTGTTCCTCCTAGTTCCACAGTAGTACCAGGTGTGTTGGTGCTGGATTGGAGAGTCAGCTGGATTCTTCATGTATGTATGATCTTGGTCATCAGGTGAGCATGGCTTATAAGAGATCTACATGGTAAGTAAGATAGTTGATCTGTAGGTGTGTGTGTGTGCAAGGTCGAGGTTCACAAGTGTGCAGAACCACTTATTGATCTGTAGGTTGGAGATCAGATAGGACAGCAACACAACAGGGAGCAGTATCAGGCAGGATCTACTTGGAGTATGATGTGTACTCATTGGTATGTACGTGGAGTACATGGAGAGCTAAGAGGAAGGCAAGGCAGTTCCTTCCATAAGTATGGTCTGTTGAACAGCAGGTTGTTGTAGGTTCATGGGAGATCTACTTGAAGTACTTTGAGTACTTGTGGAGTGCGTGGAGCACTTGTGGAGTGCGTGGAGCACTTGTGGAGTGCGTGAACACCAACTCTGTGTTTGAGTTGGGTGTTGGGACCTAGTAGAGAGAGCTTTGAGGAAAGAATTACTGTTCACTTGAGGTGTGGGAAACCTCTGAAGAGGTGGTGGAGAAGAAGTGGCATCTTCTTTATTGTATTCTTTTCTGTAAGAGTTATTAATACAAGTTGTGTATTGTCTCTCATATTATGTGTTATTCTGAATTCTAGTTACTTGTTGATTCTGGTTATTTCCGCATATTAAGTTGCTTGAAGTTGGTAATCAATTGTGTGCTTCTAGAGTTGGGTTCTTATTTCCCCAACAAGTGGTATCAGAGCATGTTTGTTACTCTTGGTGCCTGACACTTGATTGCCAAAATAACCTCATATGAGTTTATAAATATTAAGTTTTTTTTCATACCTTCATTCATAAATCATGTTTCCAAGGATGGAATAACATGAGGATTTATTTTTTAGGGCTTTATGGTTGTGATAATTATGATTTAGGGCAAGTATATTATTTTAGAGATAGTCATATATATTTTGGTACCAGTGAGGACTATGATCAGTGATTCCACACACCTATTTGGATGTAAGAGATGTTTCATGAGATGGTAATAATATTTTTATACTAATAAGTCTTTTCATGCATATATAGGGTTATCTCAAATAATTAACCAATAATAGCCATCATGTACATGGATTTATTATTGGGTTGTGGTACATGATCAGAATAAATGTGATGTAATTATGCCCTTAAATTGTTATAAATTTGCTTATAATGGATTAATTTGTAATCTTTTGTCTAAAACTCATTTTTTATCTATTTAATTATCAATTAAGAATGACTATAAACTTATAGATTCTAAATATTTCCTTAAAAATACAACTAAATCATTGTTATTATAACTTTATAATGTTATTAGTGCATGAAAAAATATCCTAAAATATTTGGCAATGAATTCACCTTGAGGATTGATGAGGAAAATTCCATATCCTAATCCATGAGTAGTGAAAGATATGTCAAAATAGAGTTTCTATGATGGTGATTATTTTTTTGTCAAGATGGATTCATATAAAAGTGTTGTGGCCAATTGTTTTATGTCATAAACAATTGCTTCTTTTAATTGATTTTCGAACACTTGTAATTTTATTGACTTATGATTAATGTACTCAATATCAAATTAAATAAGGAGAATGATCCATATATCCATCCTTATTATAAGGGATGACTTGGATAACATGTATTTCAGAGTTTCAATTTTAGTGATGAGCTGAACTTGATTATTTGACATGTAGTGTGTGAGGTTATGTGATGTAAAAATGACTACATAAAGTAATTTTAAATTGGATTATAATTAAATTCATAAAAAATAAATTCATGCTAAGATATTAAATAACTCAATCTTTTCCATGCTCATTGTGTTGAGTCAGGAGGGATCCCAAAGCATGCTAAGTTGCTGAGATGTAAATAGGTAATTTTTTTATAGGTATTGGTAGTGAGAAAATTGGAGGCTTAAGTAAATATTATATTTTTGGCATTCTAGACTCTTGTGAAATTTTGTCACTTTCTTGAGAATATGTGTGAAGGTTTGACATTTAACATCTATTTTTGAGATAAATCGATCGATAATATGTAATTTTCCATGTAGACTAAAAATTTGCTTGATATTATTTTCTAAAGGCATTTATATAATGGATTTTACTTTAGATATGTTAACCTCAATGCCTTAGTGAGATACCCCGATAATTTTCCTAATGTGACTATGAAAGTACATTTTTAAGGTTGAGTTTGACTTTAATTATCTTAGTTTTTCAAGTATTCTCTTTAGAATTGTTGGATGCTCAACTTATGTTTTAGACTTTCCCATGTTCTCATAAACATAATATTCAACTATGTCATGCATCATATCATGGAATATTTCTATTGTGGCTATTTGATATGTGGTACCAACATTCTTAATTCTAAAGGGCATGACTTGATAGCAAAACATTCCCCATATAGTGGAGAAAATAGTCTTATTTTGATCTTATAACATGATGAAAAATTGATTATATCCATAAAATCCATCCATGAGTGATAAGATATCATATATAGTAGTGGAATCCATAATAACATCAATTTGAGTTTAGGGAATGTAACAATTGGGGTAAGCCTTATTGATACCCCCAAATGTAGTGCAAAAGTAAATTCTTCCTTAGGGTTTAGAAACATGCACAATGTTAGATATAGAATTAGATTAGTCAATAGGATCAATAAAACCAAATTATAATAAATTTATTATTCCTTATTTGACTAAAATCACCATCTTTGGATGCATATTATGAATCTTTTGATTAATTAGTTTGGTATTTAGATGGACCACTAAGTGATGAACAACCAAATTTTGGTCAAGGCCAAAAATATCAACACAAAACCAATAAAATAATCAACAAAATCCTTGATAATATTAATAATAATATGCCCCTTTCAGGGGTTAAATTAGCTCCAAGCTTCATTATCCTAGGTTTATCTTTAGTGCCAATTTTGACATTAGTAGTTTATTTTACTAGGGATTGGGATTGATCCTAAAAAAAATCTGGAGGATAAGTAAATTGACATTATTTAGGTGATTGGAAATGTCTAGGAATTATTCAAAAAATAATTCATATGCCCTCTATTTTTATGGACAAAAATAATTTTTGGATGATAGTCTACTTCCATTCTCAAGAGACAAGCCACCTTGATCTTATTTTGATTTTTATGATTCTATTTCATTATGAGATTCAGTATATTCCATGAAATATGCACTAGAATTTAAATTTATTATAAACCCATTTCTATGGTCTCTTGATGTCATATCATCTCTTAAAAACATAAAATCCATAACAAATTCATCATTTTGTAAAATGTCAAAATAAGACTCATTTAGATGATCCCATTCAATAATAGATGTATGGAAAAGGTCAGGGCTAATGGTGCATATATAGGTGTTGGTGAAAAGGTTCATGGTAGAAATATCCTCATAAAGGTTATGAGCTAATCTATTTATACATATTCATTAGATGAATACTCCTAAGAAACTAAAGTAATATCTAAAATTACATCATAGGTATCACCACCAGGTGGTTTGTATCCCAAAGCTTGATACAACATATGATATAGTATGAGGATTGGTTATAAGATTATTTTTTCATGAAGACCCAATATTTTCCTTTTATAATTGATATTTTAACACATGATTTTGTTTAAATTATTTTGGATCTTGTAAAAAAAAGTAAACCCTTTGTTTGATAAATAAGAATGATCTAATATTTCAAGTTGTTCATCCAAAAAATGTCTTGATTTTTTAAAGGATGTTGATCAAAATTGATGGTTAGTCAAACTAACCACCTACATGGTGGGAAGCCCATAACTATGGGGTTATTATGGGAGATCATAAAAATTTAATGTGTGGTATTTGAATTCTCCACACCCTTTTAAAATAATCTTGATACAAATAGATGTAGGTGGATTATAACACATGGATAAAAATTCATACAAATGGATGAATTTATTAGACTTGAGATTACAAGATGAAATTTTAGTTTTAGGATAATATATAACAAATAAATTCTTTCCATGTATTGAAAATTAATGATGAAGTATGAATCACCATGAATAGTGACTTGTATCCATGAGTGGTCTCAAACATTGGTGGAGAGTAGAGGGTATATCCTACATCTCATGGACCCATGGTTATCCCAAAAGGATGTTATAAGGTATTTAAAATTTAACCACATGTATTAGTTTTTGTTGTGCTAAGGGTTAAACCATGACAGGATGTTAAATAATACCTATTGACTATCATTTTTTATCACCATATGCCTTGATTACACTACATTGAGGGATAAATGCCTATTAGAAGTAACCAAACATCTTGATAAAATAAATGTTACAAAGTTTCATTGAATATCCACCATCTACAATCACATGTTTGATCTTTTTATTATTAAAACATACCTTGATGTACAATGGGTAAGTATGATTAGGTCTAATGGGTGGCATGTCTTGGGGGTTGAAGGTGATTTTATATAAGTATAATAGGTGGCATAATAGGGATGAGATTGACTAACATTAAATTTAGTAGGCACTATTGACTCTTGAATTATTATATTAAGTATATCATGATGGACATATGAAGATTTTATAAGGTCCATTATTGATATCTATCTTGGAATCTTCTCAAGTGGTTGAATGATGTCATAATTTCCTTTGAGAGTGGTTATTAGAGCCTTATAAACATTGAATTTAAGAGAATCCTTTTGAGTTTTGGCCTTGTGATGTGCCCTCATTATTTTTATTATTACATGTCTAATATTATCAATATAATAAAAATATGCTCCTTTGAATTTGATTATTGGACGTTGTAGGACTATAGGCTCTTTGGGTGTCTTGTCCCTAATCTTGATTATTGTAATTTAATGTTTAAAATGATTGATATGGTAAATTAAGGAACCAAAATGATAGGGTCTTATTATATAGAAAACATGGTTTGATTCAGAGGATTGACCTTGGTCCTTTTACGTATTCTTTCGTCTTTGATCATGCTTAGTGAAGGATATTGATATATATCCAACTACTGATTTTTAGATGAGGGAGACTCCTCACCTTTGACTTATATTTCACCATTTTCAATAAAGTCTTGAATGTAAATTCTTATATGCATTCATATTATAATATCATGTCCCTTGATGTAGTAATAATGACAATATTAGTGTTCTTTAAATGAATATAGTCATGGTTTACTTTCATCAAGAGGCTTTATTTATGGAAAGGTTATCATGATTTTAGCTATAAGTTTCTTTAAGATGTTTTCCATATGCTTACCTATATATCTAAGTAATGCCACTTCCTTGAATTAAAATTTAGTCTTCATCTAGGTATAGTAATATATGATGCACTCTAAGTTTTATAAGTTAAACTTTAGATTATTTTCACATGCTTAGAATTGATTAAACCATCTCCAACAACATTATTATTCTTATTCAAGAACTTAGGTATTTTATAATAGTTATTTTGATTTTTTGAAAATATTTTTATTACTCATTTACCAATAAGGGTGTTCTCAATGTAGTTTCCATTTTGAATAATATCATCAAATTTAGTAGCACAATATAACCTTAGATGATAGGCCATGTATTAATTAATATTGTTAACGAATATGGTTGATAATTACTTATTGGGGATTTAATAAGGGAAATAAATTGTGAGGATTCACCATCATTAAATAAATAAGGAAAATATTTATCTATCTAATTTATCTATGTTGTATGTATTTTACATAGTGATGTCATGTTCAAAATTATTGGAGAAATGTTGGATGAGTTTTTGAGTCAAGTCCTCAAATGATGAAATAGATCCCTTGGGTAGATGCATGAACCATTTTAAGGCAAGTCCACCGAGACTTATATGGAATAATCTAAGCATGTATGCTTCACTATAAGTTATCTAGTAACATGATATGCAAAAACCCTTAATGTTTTCCCCTAAGACCCCCTTTCTTTTATATTTATCAAACTTTGGAGCTCACAGTGAAGGGGAAAAAGAAATGTGAAATTCTCATGTTGAGAGGATATGAAAGAAAATTCCTCAAACTTATTAGATTCTAATATTTTGTCCATACCATGGAGAGAATACTTCATAAATTTATACTCTTGCAAAAATCGAGGATCAAACAATGGATTGGTTGTGGATGAGGATTGTGGATTAAGGTTATTTTGATTCTATTTCGTTTTGGGTAAGTGATGCCTGTGAGCCTCAAAATATATTTGGGAAGTGATGGAATTGAATTTATAGGTTATTTGGTTTAAATAATCAAGCATGTCTTGTAATATTTATTATCCTTTTTTCTAAAAATTGGATTTCCCTTTGTTGATCTTGACTTGGTTAACATTGATAGTATTCAGTGAGAGTTGTTCATTATCAACTTCTTGTTAATCATCAAATTCTTGGTTATCAAATTTAAGAGTATTATTATGAGTGGTATGATGATGTGTAGGACTTTAAACAAGATTACTCAATTAATCCTAGTTAAAGTTAGGTGGTAACCTTTCCCCTATCTTAATAAGGTGTACCAATATTACATCTCAGTTATCATATATATACTATTTGAACTAGGATTTATTATCATAATTATTCAAAAGATAATTTAGGGTGTATTCATCACCTCTTGGGGTATGTGTATGCATAAAATTAATATATATCTATAACTTATCTAACTTATTAAAATATGATATCAGATAAGGTAATAAATTAACATCGATTACAATACATGTTTATATCAGGAACATAATCAATTTGGATCTACTAAACCCAACCAAGGGATCTCTTGACACATAATACCAAAGGGTAGTGTTTTAAAGACTATAGTAAAATTATACTATGAAATAACCCTATACAAATCTAAATACATGAAATAAAACTAATCTAGTTCTCAATAAAGCTTATGGCAAAAATGGGGATAGCTAAACATAAACAAATAATCAAGGGATCCTAGTAGATAAATGGTGCCCTATATCACCCCAATTATAAAATTGAAAGAAAATAAAACCATATTTATAAACATATATATATATATATATATATATATATATGTGTGTGTGTGTGTGTGTGTATGTATGTATGTATGTATGTATGTATATCAAATTAAATATCAAGAGTTAGCAATACTTACCCTAGGTGAACCTATCAAGTCTCAATATCTATCTCGGCTAATGGTACATTGAAAGAGGTTGTCATGGTGTTGTATATATCACATTATAGAAATAAAATATAGTTTTAAATAATCCTACTTTACATCCAAGGATTCTCACAATAAAATTAATATTATATCCAAGGAAAACCCTATGCAATGGATCCTTTAAATTTTAATTTAGTAGAATTTTGAATTATAATGATGTGAAAGTGAATGTTCCTCTCTATTAGATAGAAATTAGCCTTCTATTTATGATAATGGATAAGCCATAACATTTCCATAATTTTAGATGAAAATATCAACACAACCAATCTAATTAGTTATAAAAATATACCATTAGGCCTCAAACTAATTCAATCCAACCAACTTAGTTCCATAACATTCAATTAATATTTTCTAATAAGATTCACCCAGCTGATATTGTTAGAAATATGGGTGTTTTCTTAGTTATTAGATATTAAAAGTATAAATTATTGGGGAAATACATATTCAAGGTTTGGATTACTTTGGGAAATAGAATTTTTAATGGGTTTTGGTAATGAAAGAGTTGACCAATAATATTATAAAGAAATAATGGTTTACCCACCAATTTTTTAGTGTACCCTTAAGGCATGTACTCAGAGAGATTAAAACTTGATAGGTTCCTACAAGAGAGAAAGAGTTATAAAATGATATAATTTAAAAATTTTATGTGTATAAATATGTCCGACTTGAATCTCATCATGTGTCACACAATTGTAACATGGGATGGTGCTTCAAGAAATAACATATAAACACAATACAAAGCTAATAAATTATAGTAGAAATTTAAAAGCAAATGAATGTAAATAATTTTTAAATGTGTGTCTTCACTTTTTGTTTAAATAAGAGTTGTACGAGGAGAAAATGATAGAGGCATCTAGTATGTAGACTAAGAGATTGTACTTCAAATAAGATAAAATTCAATGTTCTATAAAAAATATGTGGCTAGTATTAAAAATGTCTCTATGTTATCAAAATTTTAGAACTTATTTTGGTTTGATTAAATGGTTTATTAAAAAAAATTATAACGAAAATAAAATTTTTATTGGTAAATAATTGAAGTCTTATAGTTTTTAAAATTTTATTATTAAAGGTATAAATTATTATTCATTTATGATTATTGATTATTAGATATTTTAGTATCCTAGTTGAGTAGAGAGAGAGAGAGAGAGAGAGAGAGAGAGAGAGAGAGAGAGAGGGGGGGGGGGGGGGGGCGAGAGAGAGAGAGAGAGAGAGAGAGAGAGAGAGAGAGAGAGAGAGAGAGAGAGAGAGAGAGAGAGAGAGAGAGAGAGAGAGAGAGAGAGAGAGAGAGAGAGAGAGAGAGAGAGAGCGAGAGAGAGAGAGAGAGAGAGAGAGAGAGAGAGAGAGAGAGAGAGAGAGAGAGAGAGAGAGGAGAGAGAGAGAGAGAGAGATCATGGTGTGACCTTGAGGAGGCAGACAAGTTGGAGGATAGGTAGGAGGATGTATTATAGTTATTATGCAGATAGTCTACGTGCAAATTTAATATGCTTTTTTAGTATTTTGGGATACAATTAACTTTTTTATGGAAAGTGAGGACTAGAGAAAATCCATGTAATAGGAATCACCCCAAAAAAAAAATTAATAGAGTTTAAATTATGAGTGGTGGTGCGTGGGAACCAAAAATATAAAAAATAAGGTCTAGTGCACTACATACAATATAGGTAAAAATTATGATAAAATTTGAATGAGATTAGAATGGTTGATATAGTTTGTTTGGGATATTTTAAATAGGTGGTTTATTATATATTACATGGATGATATATTATAATTTCAAATGATCCAATAACATTTAAGTTGGTCGATTCAATTAAAGGATGTAAAGTGGCCTACAACATATGCCTTAACTGAGGTAGTTAAATGAAAAGGTGTATGATATAGTATAAATGGTGGTTTATGTCTTTATTTTATAAAAAATTGGCCAATGGAATAGGCCATGAATGATAATAAAAAATTAAATTTTTGACCTAGTAAAAACATGGCCAATTTAGTATGATATGTATAAATGGTTAGCTAACTTAACATAGAAGTTCACTGGCATAGTTTAGAAAGGTAAAGAAAAGGAAAAGGGTCTGATCAAATGGTTAATTTGGTAATTAATCTTATGTTTGATATTTTATAGAGTATATTTGTTTGTTATTTAAAATAGAGAGTTGATTGGTGCTTTGTTGTTTGATAATTTACAGAGGTGAAAGAGACTTTAGAGACTAGTGAACATGGTTTGGTTATTAGATCTAATTGAGAGCTTATATGCATCAGATAAAAATTAATTTTCCAACTTGTGTTTTGATAGGATTATGGAGATATAGTGGCTTCTTAAAATTTTGGATTTAGTCACAATGTTATTAATAACATGGGACAAACTAACTAACACATTTAGGTGGGTGTTGGCTAGGGATACCATGGAGGTAGGTACCACCCTTGAGTATATATACTTTTTTGGGAATCCTAATTATAGTTTTGTACATTTCATATGATACACTAAATAAAGATGCATTGAAATGATCCCTAACTTTATGTGCTACTATCTCTAAGAGATATATGCATGGTATCCTATGAGTGCACATATTTGATTTATACACGTAAGAAATAATGGATATCTAGAAGGCCATTATTATAGACATCTCATGTGATCTATCATAATTTATATGGGAAGGTGACATTATATACTATTTCATTATTTTGATCCATATTAGATCAGGGCACAATATATGATTTAGGATCAACAAACTAGGTATAGTTGGTGCATTATTTATATAGTATTTATCATGAGGGTATATGACTATGGGCCATGTTATTTTGTTATTTATTTGGATTTATGATAGGTCCATAATATATCAGCCTATGGGGTTTATTCATATAGTTAATACAACCCTATGGAGTGTGTGGTGATGGTAACAATATCATAGATTGCATGTTGTATCACATGTACCAAAATTATAAAGGATTATGTGGGGAGAGATTATTTGGTATTCATATCTAGGAATAGTAAATTCTTGGCCCTTATGGTGAAGTAATTTTTAGGCATAGGTGTAGGTGATGATTACAAGGTAATATACTTGGTGGGTAATGCCACATATAGTGCTCTGGTTGTCAAGACAATTTAGGTTACCACACCCAACATCACACATAGTAGTTTTAGGCACATCATGTGAGAGATAATCATGGTGTATGGTGTACATAAGTACCATATAATGTTCTTATCCAATAACCACACCATTCAATACATGGAGAATGATGAAGGGGATTACAGGGAGGAGAACTAGTGGTATCTAGAGGAGTAGAAGATGTTACTATTATTGTATAATATTAGGTATTATAATGAACATAATGATGAAATGTATGGAGCTAGGTTATATTGCATACATAGGCACCACCACAGACACCACAACAAGCACCACTTTAAATTTAAAAAAAAATTGTAATTTAGGATCAATGAACCAATTATAAATGATATTAGTAAATATACAACCTATGTCAAAGTTTATGATTTAAGGGACTAAGGGTTCATTTTTTATATTTTTTATACTCTTTTTAAGAAGTGGAGGGTAAGTTATAAGGTTACCTTGTGCATGTATATGGGGGTAGGGATAGTTCTTATTTTTCACTCCCCATTGAGTAGGTTGAGGATGAATTTTTATTACAAAATATGTTTTTGAATTCGTATCATTTGATTTTTACTATTAGTTTGAAAAGTGGCCATTTAGTTCATGGCTTGTAATAAATTTTTATTAGTGTTGATAGTATCATAAATTGTATAATTGGATTGTGATGCACTATAGATATCATTGACTTGAGTATGACTATGGGAACTTTGAATGGGCCTGCTAAAGGAAATATTGGCCATTAAAATTTATATACTAGGTAAGGTGGAAGAATAATTGGTATATAATTTTGAAGGAATGGAAGAATAAGTGGATATTTAAGAGGAAAAGTTCATGGGATGATTTGTTTCAAGGCATGTAGATATGTTATAAATAGGTGAAGGTGGAGGATCGAGGTAAGGTCTTATAATTATATTGTATATGATTTTGGGATATTTTCATTGGTGTTAGGGGGTTTTATTGTTAAATAATATCATATAGATAGTATAATGGATATCAATATCATCCTTTATAATAGACATCTAGGGAGGATAATTAAGTGTATCACAGGTTTTGGGAGGAGGCAATCCATATTTTTGGGTTCTAGTAGCCACATGGATATCAATAATATATTGATTTTATATATAAGTATAGGGAAGGTAAGAATATGGATGCTTAAAAGGGTCATTAAAAGTCATCATATCATTTTGAGTTTGAAATTCACTTTCATAAAAAATGTAGAGCATGGTAACAAGCATAAATTTTAAAACTTAGTAAGTCAGACTATTCAATTGAGTTTTAAAAATAGGAATGGATAATATTTGGATAGAAAAACAATTCAATATAGTTGAATTAATTATATAGGTGAAAAAATAATTTTTTTTAAGGCCTACTAAGTCAAGCTAGTCGACTTAGTTTGACATGAAATAAAACATATAATGTTTTAGAAGTCTACTAAGTTGAGCTCATCAAACTAGTTTGATAGACAAGAAAAAACATAATTTTTTGGAATCTTACTAAGTCTAAATATTTAAATTAGTTTGATTGGAAGGAAAGAGAGAATTTTACAAAATCCTAATAATTCAAGCTGGTCAACTTAGTTTGATATGAAGGAAAACATTGAATTTTTTGAAAGCCTACTAAGTCAATTTGGTCGACTTAGTTTGAAAGATAAGGAGAAAAAAGTTATATTAAATCATGCTTATCAATTTATTTGAATATAAAAAAAATTAACAAATATTTGAACTATGTAGCTTTTAAGGTATCATTAAAATAGATACAATATCAAACTATCTACAACATAATATAGAATATAGTAACATTATTTTAAAAAAATTATTATACAACAAAGAATAGTAATAAACAAGAAAAGAATGCATTTTTTTAATTATTTATGCTAACTAATTTATCTAAAAATAAGAATAGGAAACTATACTAAAGGGTTTTAATTAATTTGTAAGCTTATAAATATATTTTCTTATCCATTGGATAGTGATGACCTAATCTTTTAGAGTGTTAAATATGAAGGAAGTATCATTCTCATATCCCACTAAAACTATTTTAAAGGGTAAGATGAAAGTAACTTCTCATAACTAACCACTAATTTATTCACCACAAAATAAAATAGATGGTTGTACTCCTAAGGTTCGATTCAAAGGGAAGTCCTAGGCATTTCTGAAATACCATGAGGTAGTTGACACTAAAGACCATTTTTAGCTCTTTACTATGTATAATAAATGGGGTTAATCCCCTCATGCCACAATATTTGTAAACAATAGACAAGGACCATAAACAAAGTATCGCATGGCCCTTTACGATAATAGCTAAGTAATTTTAAAATTATCAGTACATAATTTATATGGAATCAAGACAAAGTGAAAATAAATGTGAAAATTAATTGTTGAAAACTAGTTTTCCATTTTACAAAATAATTAGATAGGTATCCAACTTTTTTCAAACCAAATTTCAGATTAATTATTAATAAATCAAAGCAAATT
Organism: Torreya grandis; assembly: GCA_037957365.1. NCBI lineage: Eukaryota > Viridiplantae > Streptophyta > Pinopsida > Cupressales > Taxaceae > Torreya > Torreya grandis. The sequence goes on along the minus strand of JARHVA010003612.1, from coordinate 1,531,938 downwards.
GCCTTGACTATGTTGGAAAATAATAAACATAGTATAATATCAGCCAAGCTAATCTAGTTTACAAGTAGACCAAAATGATTTTAGGTAGGATAATCTAATATATTATGAAAATAGGTCAAAAAAAGTTGACTAGGTTGATCTAGTTTGTTCATTAAATAAAATAGACACATAACTAAGTTGACTAGGTCAACTTAGTTAACTATGTGGTGTAGTTCGGTAGAATTGAATAAATAATAAGGATAAAATAAAAATTGAAATGATAGATAATTTCAATAAATATATAAAATATAAATTGAATTATTTGACAAAAATTTTGAAATACAAAGCTTGTTTAGAGCGAACCTAGAAAATACGACTAGGTCCACTAGGTTGATTTCGTTGGTTGACAAAAAATGTTGAAAGTTTGATTTCTATCTATATTTTATCGACCTTATTGAGTCTTTAAAAGGTAAAAATTTGAATAATGTATGAATTAAATGGCATTAACTAGGTTGATGTAGTCTATAAATAACTTGAAATGAAAATGATAAATTAAATCTAAATCAACCAACTTGATCTAGTTTTCGTAAAGCTAAAAAGTAAAAGTTGTGAAGTTAAACTAAATTGTTAGGCCAAATCTAGTTTCATAAAGATAAAAAGGTGAAAAATATTAAATTGAAGTAGATCAACCAAATTGATATAGTTAAATGTAAGTGAAAAATATAAAAAATAGAGAAATGACTAAGTTGACCAATATGATTTAGTTCATTTGGTATGAAACTTTGTAAGCCTAAATATAAAGTTAGATCGACTCACAAGATATATTTGGTTTTAGATCCTATACCTAAAAACATATAAAAATAATTTATTGGCCAATGCAATCTAGTTTATGACATAGAAAAAAACATGCAAATAAAGGTTAAGACTAGATCAAGCATCCTAATCTAATTGACTTAAAGTGAAAAAATTAAAATTTAAGGGTTAGATTCATGTGGGATTCACCAAAATGTATACAATAAATTAATAAATATATATAACCTAACTGAATTACTAAAATCTAAGACTAGATAAGATAATAAAATAACAGTTGCGAACTAGGAATTTGACTAAGAAGAGGAGATTAGTATTATGTTGGTGAATGAAATCAAATCAAAAACATACTAGACTAACACCCTCATGACTAGTTACTAGGGTGAGATTAATAAAAAAAAATGATAAACACAAGTAAAAATAATAATCCTTCACCTTCCTTGGATCCTCCAAATTCTTTTGTAGTAGTGGCTTGCTTGGTTTATGCTCATGAAGTCTATTGCAATGAAGCTTGACTATCCTCCACCTCCTCTTGAAACCTTTGGATTTGGCTTGGCTTGTATTGGAATAAATTTTCAATGGTAACACTAATTTAAATATATTTTCGAATCATTTGTGCATTATAACTTTGCATTATGAAGACTTTTTTATTCATTTAGTAAGGCCTCCTATTTATAAATTTTTGAGATTGATCATAATCAACCTGAACCATCTATCTCAAGCTTGAGATGTGTGGATAAGGATTAATCCAATTTTGAAATTAAAATTGATAAATAGGATCATCAATATTTGGGATAGAGGAGCATTTAATAGGCATGGAGGGATTTTAAAAGGCATGGGAGGCTTGAATCTTGATATTTGTGGCATTTATGGCCTAGGGATGTCTTCCCAAGAAATGAGGTCACCTGATGATGCAGATATTCAATATTAATTTATAAAGACAATTGTTAAACAATTTTCAATGGAATTATTAATTAGGCTCTAACTTGGTTTAACTAGTTCTTAAGCATGAGCAAGCACTTTATACACAAATTACTCAAATTGATCAGAATGCCTTGTTATTGGTCCAAAATTTGACTAGATTAGAATTAGAAGTTAATGTCAGATTTATTGGATCCATTATCCCATTTAGGATGTTACCAACAAAAAATAACAAAGACATGTGTCTTGTGTAATAGATTTTATAGGAAATAAATCTAGAGCACCCAAGTGAAAAATTTGCATTTTGACTCAGAATGATCTAATCAAAGTTAGCTGGCCCATAAATTACACTAACCCATTTAGGATATCCTAGAAAAAACCAACACTTTACTATATCAGGTTCAAAGCTTTTAATGTGTTTTAGTGTTTTTAGGCTAAATTGTGTATTTTAGTAAGAATCGATCAAAATCTTGATTGGAGGTCATTAGTGGCTAGATTTAGGTGTCTATAGTTTTCCCTTATTTGGGAAGGCATTGCAATCTATAAGCATAGTAACATCTTCTCTAAGAATGGAAAGGTCCTGTATGCCTACAACTGTAATGATGATAAACTAATAGTATGATGCCCCCTCAAGGGAATGGTTGGTATAAGTAGGTTGGTAAACAGTCCCTCAAAAATAAAGAAGTGAAATGAGGGGACAAAAGAAAGAAATATGATGGGAAGAGAACAAAATGATATTTTAAAAAATAGTCAAAATCATTGAGAATGCAAGTGGGATGATATACAATGGTTTTCCCAAAGGTGGTTATAAATATTATACCCTGATAGTGGTAACATGGTCTGATAACATAATGATTTTCCCAAAGGTGGTTATAATCACAGAGAAGAGGGAACTACCCTAGTTAGGATAGACAAAAAATATAATAGAATGCCCTTATATGGACCAAAAAAAATGGTGGCAACACAATGATTTTCCCAAAGGTAGTTATAATCATTAAGAAATGGAGGTGGGATGATGTGAAATGATTTTCCCATAGGTGGTTATAATCATTAGACCTTGATTATGGAAAACATGATAAAATTGGTCAAGGATGATGATAACTTAACATAGAGGGTAATGATGAATTAGAATAACCTACTATTATGGATATGCTCATCTAAACTAATAAAGGTTGAAATTGTACAAAGAATAAGGCTAAGAGGACATATAAGAAGTACAAAGAATAATAGTGATAAAATGGCACCACTAAAATTATCCTTATAGATAATACACCATAATGCTGAAGCATAATACCACTTGAGGTGAATAATATTCATCAACTTAGGAAGTTCATCTCCATCTAGTGTGGCAAGACTGTATGCTCTTGATCCATAATTTGTAGTAATGATGAAAGTTCCTATCTAGTTTGGTTTGAATTTATCTTTATGATTCTTCTCAATCATGGTATTCATTTTTTCTTTAAGAACAAGATCACCAAGTTCAAATGTTTTATACTTGGCATGCTAATTATAGTGGCCTTTGAGTCAATTATGATATACCTAAAGATTATTGAGTATAGTTATGCATTTTTCATCAAGCAGGTTTAGTTCCTATAGGTGAGGTACTTGATAGTCATGATCATCTAGGACATGCTTGAAAGATATGCATAGTGAAGTTAATTTAACCTCAATGGGAAGGATGGCATAAGCACCATAATTAAGTGAATATGGAGTGGCTCATATGGGAGTAAAATGATTGGTATGGTATGCCTAAAGGGTTGGGAATATCTAAAGGTGCCAATCATGACCAATATCATTGACAATATTTTTGATAATATTAACAATGGTTTTGTTTGATGCTTCATCTTGGCCATTAACTTAAGGGTAATATGCCATATAAAAATATTGTGTAATGTTATATCCAGTACATATCTTATCAATATCATTATTTTTGAACGATCCTCTATTATCAGATATAATGTTAGAGGGGATACCATAATAGTAAATGAGATGGTTGAAGATGAACTTGGAAATTTTTTTTCTAGTCAAAAAGTGAGGGGTATAGCTTTAACCCACTTAGTGAAATACTCAGTGGTGGTAAGGATATGTTTATGGCCATCAGATGAAGTGGGGTTTATTTTCCCAATGAGGTTGAGTCTCCATGTAGTAAATGGCCATGGTGTCAACATCAATTTCATAGTTTTTGCTAGGGCATGAATTATATTAGCATTCCATTGACATTTGTCATACTTCTTTACATATGTGGCTATATCTACATCCATCATGGGCCAATAATAACTCATAGACATGATATTTTTGGATAGGAATACCTCGCTAGAATGAGCTCCACATACTCCTTTGTGAACTTCTCTTAATGCTACTGTAGACTATGCCAAAGTTAAATAATGAAGCAAAGTTCCATCAAAATAATGGTGGTAAAGGGTGGATCCAAGTAGATTATAATGAGTGGAGTGATGGGTAAAGGCTTTGGTTTATTTTTGAGATAGGTTAGGAGATAGAAATTGGTCATGAAGGTAGTTGTAAAGGTCTGAGTACCAGATATAATTAGGACCAACAATATCATAAATCAATGCTATAGCTGAATGTTCATGCACTGGTGCAACCAAATTCTTGATGAGGAAATTGATACTCTCTAACTTTATCTATTTGTTTAATTAGAGATCCAATAGTAGCCATGGCATATGTAGTTTTATTAATACACCTTGGTATATGCTCAAATTGGATATTTGTAATTTGCTACTTTAGGGTATCGACCATAGTCTTATATGGAACCTAACTTGTCATCTTTGGTTTAGAAATGGTCTATGACCTGATTGATGATTAATTAAGAATCACCATAAACTTGGAGATGAGATATGTTCTAGTGTACTACCTATCAAAGTTCTGCAACAAGTGCTTCATACGCAGCTATGTTGTTTGTACAAGGAAAATTGATTCTAAATGATTTAGGGATTAGATCCCCCTATGGTGTAATAAATAAGAGGCCTACTCCTAATATATGTGTAGTAAATGAACCATCAAAATACAAATTCTAGTGCTACTACTAAAGAGGTGTGTCAATGATGGTCATTATGGATTCATTAGGAAAATGAAATGTGAGTGGCTTTATGTCTATAAGGGTTGCTTCAATAAGTTGATCTACAAGAACCTATCCTTTGATTTCCTTTTGATTGACATACTCTATGTCAAACTCACTAAGAAGCATGATCCATTTGGCTAATCTACCTTATAAATCTATTTTAGATGGTTGATACTTGAGTGGATCTACTTTTGAAATTACCATGGTCCTATTATTCAACATATAATGGTGTAGTTTTTGAGCTACAAAGACCATGTCTAGGAAAGATTTTTAAATAGGTGTATAGTTATGTTCATATGTGACCAAAGTATGGATTAATTAGTATACTACATTCTCTTTTCCATTGTTATCTTGTTGAGCCAAAAGTGCCCCCAAGGCATTGCTGGTAGGTGATAGATACACCAAGAATGGCCTTCTTGGCATAAGAGGTAAAAAAATAGGTGGATTAACTACATAATCTTTGAGTTGTTGAAAACCTATTTGGAAATGATCATCTCAATGAAATATAACTCCATTATTTATAAGATGTGTAAATATATGACACTTGTCTACTGATTGAAAGATGAAGCATTGGATTGACTGGATCTTACCTTGCAAAATACAGAGTTACATTAAATTGGTTGGTGGTGGCATCTTGGTTATACCATGGACTTTGTCTAGATCAACTTAAATTCCTATATGAGACATGATGAAGCCAAATAATTTTCCTAAGGTTACACCTAACACACTTTTATTTGGATTGAGTCTGACTTTGTACTCCTACAATCTTTCAAGTATCCTATGTAGCACTATTGGATGGTCAGCGCTAGTTTTAGATTTTCCTAATATGTCATCAACATAGTATTAAAAAATATCATGAATCATATCATGGAATATGATAGTCATAGCCCTTTGTTATGTAACTCCAACATTATTAAGACCAAGTGTCATTACCTAATAATAAAATGTTCCCCATGGGGTTGTGAACATTATTTTATGTTGGTCTTTTGGGGCTATTCTGATCTGGTTGTATCCTAAAAAGCCATATGTGAGTGAAAGCATTTCATAACCTATCATGGATTCAATGATCATGTCAATATTAATAAATGGAAAGTCATCCTTGGGACAAGCTTTTTTTATGTCTCATAAATCAATATAGATTCTAATTCCTTTAGGGTTTTTACTAATAGGTACAACATTAGATATCCATTATGAGTAGTCAATGGACCAGATATATCTTGCTTCTAAAAGTTTTTCCAACTCTTTCTTTACCAAGACAATAATGTAACAATGCATTTTACACAACATTTTTGTCACTAGTTTGGCATTAGGATTGACCACTAGGTGGTGTAGAACAAAGGTGGGGTCTAAACCTAGCATGTCAGAATAAGCCCATGCAAATATATCTAAAAATTCTATCAATAGAGATGTAAAGACTTCACATTCCTCCTTAGTGAGGGAAATGCCTTATTTTATACATTTTAGGTGTGATGAAGTCCCAATCTTTACCTCTATTTTATCTTTGACTAGAAGGGTTGAACAATCTTCTAGAATAGTAGGCAAAGACTTGAAATATTGGACTATTTTAGGGTCCTCTGTTAGGACTTTCTCATCAATGTCTCCAAGGCATGATGAATCTAAGTCTCCTAATGGGAGATCTAGCCATGTGACAAAAATAGTCAAAAATTCTTGAAGAATATGATCAAATACTTCTTTTTTCATAGAACTAAACTCAGATCCATATGTAAATTCGTCATTGGTGATCTCCTAGTCTAAATTCAAAGAAGAAAGAACACCCAAATATAATGGCACCTAAAACAAGTTTTCACCACTAGATTGGCCTTTATCTTTACTTTTTACCTGGTCAAAAAGTGCCTCAAAAATATTTTCACTTTGAGACCTCAATGTTATATTTATTTGATTTTGGTTAAAGGTGTTCACCTACTCTCCAAAATAGGCTTCGTATGAGAATCATGATTTATGATCTCCCAATAGAACATTATCTCTAAGGCCTAAAAAGTCACAGAATGCCTCATCATTCTAAAACTCATCAATCGATAAATTGGATTCTTGTTGGCCCCAATATATCAGTTGGGGATAGCATAATGGTAATAGGTTATGATGAATGACTGGGGTAAGGGTACAAATGGCATTATTATCAAATAGGTTAGTCTTAACTAGGTCATCAAAGGTGAGGCTATGATTAGACTCTACTTCATTGTTGGCATCATCATCACTAGCCATTGATGATGGAACTTGAATAAAATATGTGGGGTAACCCCTATGTGGTTTAAATCCAAGTCCATAGGGTATTTTATACTTCATCATGGAAATTGGCTCAATGGTTCCTTATTGATTTGGTTCGAGGCCTCTTCCTTCATTGTCTTGATGTTCCATAATCCTATTGGGAATAAGATACTTTGAAATTTTATTACAATCAGCATGGTCATCATTTTACAACCATGATTCATCCCCTTCAAGAGGGTCTAGTTCTAGGTTGGATGCTAATACAAACATGATAGGTCCCTTATCTTTGTTCTTTTATTTCCAATGCATGTGTGGGGTATTTTTAGGTCACCCAAAGGTCTTTGGGTTCTGAGGAAGATTGGAAATATGGAAGCTATCATGGGTCACATACTCCCCTAGGCCATTAGCTAAAATGGTGAAATGATTGGAAGCTTTAGAAGTTGGCATGTGGGAAAGGGAATCCAAGGTATTTGGATGTATACAATTATCTTGTGGGGGATCCATAAGTATGGCCTTTCCTTTATCCTACTTGGAACTTGGATTCGTGACGTATTGGTAATTCTAGATTTGAAACTTGGCCTCAATATGTTTTTAGTGTTCATATGGGTGTAAATCTCTTAGAATATTCACTTCTATCCCTAAGTGGGAGAACTTGATACATTGGTGCAGTGTTGACGGGACTACATGAATCTCGTGTTACCAAGGCCTACCTAGAAGTATATTATATGACATCTCAAGATAAAGCACATGGAAAAGTGTATCATGGGTCAAAGGTCCAATGATAACTAGTAAGCTAATGGTGCCTTATGATTCTCTTTTCTGATTATCATAGGCTTTGATAGTTATCATTTTGGGTTGGAGATCTGCCATTGTGTATATAAGAATCTTGATGAGCTTTACAGATACTAAGTTGAGGCCTGATCCATTGTTAATAAAGACCCATTTCAGTTTATGCCACTTTATATAAACTTCTATATATAATTGATTATTATGCAATGGGCCAAGGGAAAACATATCACTTTGGTTGAATGTGACTTGTTAGGCTAGATCTATGTGTCCAACCAAAGCTTAAAATTTATCAAGGGATATGTCACTGGCAATAGTGGATTGGGTTAAAAATTCATTCAAAATGTTCTTGTGGATTGTTGACATTAACAGTAAATCTAAAATAGAATTTGATATTGGTGTCTTCTACAATTATTCTAAAATATCAAACTTCTTGTCTTGGTTAATGGTGAATGGTTTATTCCAAGGCTAAATTGTTGGTTGGATAATAGGGAAAGTGTAAAATGGTTATGGAACTAGAATAGTAATCTTTGACCTCTAAGTTATGATTGCATAATGGGGATTAGATGCTAGACCATAATTCCTAACAAATGCTAGGAATGGTGTGGAACTAGATAGGGAAAGTCTCGATTGCTGGTGCACTTGTATGTGGTCATGTGGCAAGGGTGAGTTATCGATATATGGTCCAAATGTGGGAATCATAATTTTTTGGTTTTCCTATGTGTATTCCTAAGTCAAATAAGGATTATTAATGTAATTTGGTTGAGTGGTATTGCTAAAAAATGGTCTAGATTGATTAATGCTCAGTCTAAGATTAATGGAGATGGTATTAATGTTAAGCATGGAATATACTAAGAGGGGGGTGAATCAGTATATTATATATCGTATAAATATTTCCTTTAACCAAATTCAACTTAATCAATCATTCAAGATATGTAATAAAACTCAAACAATAAACATCACACAAGACAGAGAGAGACACCAGATATAACATGGAAACCCAATGTGGGAAAAACCACAGAGAATCAATCTCAAATATATTCATGAGAATAACCCCACAGGAGCACCATACCCCTTTGCCAAGTATAAACCTCAGCTATAATTAATGATCACTAACCCATAATAGCTTCAAACCCCTTTACTGAGCACCAACCCAGCACCTATTCATGAGCACCAACCCATAGGAGCACCAACCCCTTTGCCGAGCACCAACCCAACAACAATTCATGAGCACCAACCCATAGGAGCAACAACCCCTTTGCCAAGCACTAACTCAACAACAATTTGTGAGAATCAACCCACAGGAGCACCAACCCCTTTGTGTATACCACACACCTATTTCTCAATGTTGTTATCTTAACAAATGATAGATTAATACAACATCTCCTTCCTCTCTCTCTCTTTTGCTCTTTTAAGCTATATATAACAAATACAAATCATCTCTCACAATTGCTCTTCTAAGCTAGATATTACAATATCAAATCAACCTCTCACTACCACACTACAAATGGCTACTCAAGCCTTTATTTATAGCTTTCCAAATGACCTTTGGCCTTCCCCCTTTGTGACCTTTCAATTCTCATGGAAAATGGCACCAATCTTGGATGACCCTTCATATCCAAGCATTTGAAAAGTCATGTGGTGACCCTTCATGACCAAAAATGTCTTTCCCACTTTTGTCCTTATCTTTGGTGACTTTTCATATTCCTTAAAGTGTACCTTCATGAGAAATTTGCCCTTTACTCTTTTGTCTTCATTTGGTGACTGTTGGTATTCCCCAAGATGACTTTTCATGGGAAAATGCATCCCATCCTTCTTTTGTCTTTATCCCGTGACTCTTCGACTTCTCCATGGGCCCTTATTTTGTCTCATATGCAACAAAAAATATATTTGTTAATATGAAATAAATATTAACTCATATTAGCCAAGATAAATAACATTAAATACAATGGGGCCTTTATCACCAATAATACTAAACCTTTGACATCAATGACAATATTACGAATAATCTCCCCCTTTGTCGTTGATGGCAACCTCAATCCTATAACTTCCATATCTTGTCACCTACACATACCGTCATCTAAAAACATACAGTAACTCCCTCTTACTGTAGCAACATGTACCTGTTACCTATACCTATTTTTTACACCTATACTTATACCTGTTATTCTCCCCCTTTGACATCAATGGCAAAGGGCCTACCTAGAGATAACACTTAGCTCCCCCTCGCTTGATGTTGAACATCAATGGCAGGAAGTAATAGAAATTACTCCCAACTCCTCTCACTGATCTTTGAATATATCCTTTGATCGTGCCTTTGAGAAGATATCTAAAAAAACATATACACTGTTCCCTGTCCTTTGAGCATCTACAATCAACTCATTTGAATATTTTCTTCTAATCTCACAACCTTTAGCATAAAACCTTAATGTGTATCCTTGATCACAAATTTGACTAACACTCAACAGATTATGCTTAAGACCTTTTACATATAAAACATTTTTAGTCTTAGTTCTACCATAATCCAAACTAAAAGTACCTTTTCTGGCTATCCTGGCAATGGTTTTATCTCTAAACCTCACTGTACCACCATTGATCTTCTTTAGAGATATGAATTTACTTTTATCACCTGTCATATGCCTCAAACATCTGCTATCAATTAACCATGGCTGATCCTTACCTCTTACATGCAGTGTTATCTGAACCATCATTGAATCTTTAGATTGTTTCTTCTACCATGAACATGTCTGAACCTTCTTCCTGATGAATGGATCTTTGACACTCTGATTCTTCTTCTTGATGAATGGAGCTTTAAAACTCTGATCCTTCTTGACTCACTCGAACACTCTTCTACAATACTGAGTTATGTCTCTAAAGTTGTTGCACTTGTAGCACACTATGGTCTCTTCATCAAAGCTTGTTAAAGGAGAAAAAGATTTGTGGCTTCTGCTTGACTCTACTTGACTTACCTTCTCCTTATTTCTAAAATTTTTAGCTATTTTTCTACATTCTACTTTCTTATGGCCATATCCATTAAAATAAAAACAATAGCCATAGAAATAAGACATATCTATATATATCTAACCTGATTGCCTTTTGTAGCTTTGTCCCTTCCAGCCTTCTCTGTTTGGAATGTCCTCTGTATTCTTTACTTCTCCCCTTTTTGTTTCCTCTTTTGTAAGAGCTTCATCATAGCTCTTTTTCTTTTCAAATCTGATCCCTGTCTTATCTAAATATGCTTTTTGACTTTCCAATAACTTATTTAGCATGTTAGTGCTATCCTCAAATTTTGAATCACTCACTACTTTATCACTGATTGCTTTCTTAATATCTTATTTTAAATATGTAATTTCAATAACATACCTTTCATAGTCTTTCTTTTCTATTTCCAATTGTGCTTGGAGATCTTCTTCATTCTTCTTGGCTTCTTCAAAGTGTGCTTGTAGATCTTCAATAATTTCCTTTGACTCTTGTTCATTTTTCTTGATCTAGTGCTTTAACCTTTGATTCTTCTTCTAAATAGCTTCTAACTCTTTTAGGGCACAATTGAGTTCTCCTTCCATATCTACTTCAGCTTCCTCCTCTTCTTCTTCTTGATCATCATGTATGGCCATGAATAGAATCTCTTCTTCTTTTGAATCGTTGACTCCATTATCTTCACCTGAACTAGGATCCTTAGAATACAGGCTCTTCTTCTCAAAACTCTTCTTAGATTTGCCTTTGAAATTCTTCTTGTATGTAGCCTTTTCTTCTTCATCATCTTTAACTTTATCTGGGCATCTAGCTAAAAAATGGCCAATCTTTCCATAGTTAAAACATTTAAAAGGTAATTTTCCTTGATATTTACCTATTCCTCTTTTCAGCCTACGAATAAAAAGTGCTTTGTTGTCATCTTCATCATCACTGAAACTATCAATTGATTCTTAAATCTTAGCTTTCTCCTTCTTTGATGTCTTGAAAGCCACGTCTCTCTTTGAGGGTTTATCTTGTTCTGTTCAAATCTCATATGCCGTGAGAATACCATGAAGCTCATCCATCTTTAGCTTGGCTAAATTCTTCATCTCCTCGATTGTTGAAACCTTTGCATCATATCTCATTGGTAGAGATCTCAAAACCTTTTGCACCACTGTTGATTCTTCCAATGTTTCTCCAAGACCTTGAATCTGATTTATTATCTGATCAACTCACAAAAGATAACTTGTTATATCTTCTTCTTCTTCCATCTTCAAACTTTCAAACTACCTTCTAAAAGTCTGAAACTTAGCTTGCTGAACCTTTCCATCACCTTTGTAAATATTCTCAAGTTTTACCCAAGTTTCATGAGCAAATTTACATTGCATAACTTTAACAAATTCAGATTTACAAAAACCACATAAAATAGCATTAAAGCTTTAACATTACATTCACTTGCCTTCTTTTCTACTTGAGTAATTGTAGATGTATGTGGCTCTTCATATTCCTCCACCACTGATTTCCATATATCAAATCCAAGGGACATCAAATAAACCTTCATTCTCATGCTCCAAAAAGCATAATTCATCCCATCAAACAAGGGTGCCTTATTTATAGAAAATCCTTCCTGTGACCCAGCCTTCGTGCCTTCCCGATCTACCTTCAAGCTGTAAAACTTTTCAAAAAGGAACATGTTCTGATACCAATTGTTAAGCATGGAATATACTGAGAGGGGGGTGAATCAGTATATATCTTATAAATCTTTCCTTTAATGAAATTCCACTTAATCAATCATTCAAGATATGCAATAAAACTCAAACAATAAATATCACACAAGATAGAGAGAGACACTAGATATAACATGGAAACCCAATGTGGGAAAAACCACGAAGAATTAATCTCAAATATATTCATGATAACAACCCCACAGGAGAACCATACCCCTTTGACAAGTACAAACCTTAGCTATAATTTGTGAGCACCAACCCATAAGAGCTTCAAACCCCTTTGTCGAGCACCAACCCAGCACCTATTCATGAGCACCAACCCATAGGAGCACCAACCCCTTTGCCGAGCACCAATCCAGCAACAATTCGTGAGCACCAACCCACAAGAGCACCAACCCCTTCACCAAGCACCAACTCAACAACAATTCATGAGCACCAACCCATAGGAGCACCAACCCCTTTGTGTATACCACACACCTATCTTTCAATGTTGCTATCTCAACAAATGATAGATCAATACAACATCTCCTTCCTCTCTCTCACTTTTACTCTTCTAAGCTAGATATAAAAAATATAAATCATCTCTCACAATTGCTCTTCTAAGCTAGATATTACAATATCAAATCAACCTCTCGCTACCACACTAAATATGGCTACTCAAGCCTTTATTTATAGCTTTCTAAATGACCTTTGGCCTTCCCCCTTTGTGACCTTTCAATTCTCATGGAAAATGGCACCAATCTTGGATGACCCTTCATATCCAAGCATTTAAAAAGTCATGTGGTGACCCTTCATGACAAAAAACGTCTTTCCCACTTTTGTCCTTATCTTTGGTGACTTTTCATATTCCTTAAAGTGTCCCTTCATGAGAAATTTTCCCTTTACTCTTTTGTCTTCACTTGGTGGCTCTTGGTATTCCCCAAGATGACTCTTCATGGGAAAATGCATCCCATCCTTCTTTTGTCTTTATCCCATGACTCTTTGACTTCTCCCTAGGCCCTTATTTTTTCTCATATGTGACCAAAAATATATTCGTTAATATTAAATAAATATTAAATCATATTAGCCAAGTTAAATAACATTAAATGCAATGGGGCCTTTATCACCAATAATACTAAACCTTTGGCATCAATGACAATATTTCCAACAATTAATGCTACCCCATATAATATGACCTACAACCCTATTGTAGTCATGTATAGTTACATAGTAGGTTTGTTAGTTGTTACCATTTTGAAATAATTTTTTCCATTGTTTTGATGTTGTGGGTTCTGCTATTGGTTCTACTAATTTAGCCTTTGGTTTTGATATTGTTGATTTTGTTATTACACTAACTGATGTTGTTATTACTAATTATTCTATTGTTGCTTATTATTATGTTGGGGAAATGGGTTTTGATAAATCCCAAGAGTTTTATTAGAGGTCAAATCACCATTATCCAATGTTATCACCTATTTCTCCAACATATTCTCAATCAAATGCTTGGTTTTCACACATCTATATAAATTATGTCCATTGACTCGATGATATTCATAGAATTCATTTTTATGGTAGTAATCAAGATAAGGAATACCTTACAGATAATGCTTTAGTATAAACCAGCTAATTAAATTAGGAATGACAAGTTTTCAAAATATAAACTCAATAGGTTCTCCTAATTCACTAAAGACATGATGAGTAGGCATAGTTCTCCTTAGAAGAGGGGTTTGTAATGGTAAAAGTTGATGTATTTGTTGTGCAAGTCTCAGTTGTTGTGCTTGTGGTATTGGTTAGAGAGTTTGTTGGGTAAGATTGAGTTAAAAAGGTGGTGTAGATGATGTTTACACTATTTAGACATGACATGACTTGGTTACTCCATTACCCACAACATGCCTATTGTAGTTGAATTACATTGGTCTATCTTGGTTATTGGCCTATGTTGGCTATGATGCGTGTGCTTGGATTGGATGTTGGTTTTGGCCACTTCCTTGATTGGTACCTTGATTCTGATTAGTTGACATAAGATTCATGATCCCTTTATGATAGAGATATATGTTGGGGTATATTGGTTTGGTTTGGAAATGGACCAAGAATATGCATATGTGGATTAGGATGTACTTAAAATTGCACATTTGGTTATGTGATGTTTTGGTTTGGGTTGGCTATGAAAGTTTGACTTGGAGGCTTTTGTGGTTGGGATGGATGGATAAAACTATAATGTGCCTACTGTGGTTGAAAAGGGACATGTTGACTAGTCAAACCTTGATGTTGAGTGAGAACTTGTCAACTAAGATCCTATCTCTAAATTTGTGGCACATTTTGAACAAATTATTATCTAGTAGGTACTTGAGAAACATGAGAGACTCTTTATTTCATGAAACCTTATTGGGAAGTGATATCATTTTGAAGATTTATCATTTATCACTGACTAATATTTACATGTTGTTGGCTAGTCATCATTTGGTTTTGGATTGGTACATTGGTCTATGACTGAGGAGGTGTACTTGCCACTACTTGATGAGGTGGACATTAGTTTCCCTTTGTTTAGGTTGAAATACATTCAACATCAGTTACATTTTTACGTTATATTATGCCTATCATTATGGAATGCTACTCGTCCCTTGTTGAGGAGGAGTAGGATTCATCACATTCTATTGTTGAGGTAAAACATTGGTTGTTAGTTGACTACCTAATCCTATTGGTTCAATGGTTGATGAAGTAGCTGGTTGAGGTTAGGATGTAGAAACTCCTACTCTCTAGTATGATGTTCTACTCATGGTATTAACAACATTCACATGTTATTAACTAGTTATTTGTGCATTAGTACCTATTTTATTTGGATTAGATGCTGCTTGCACATTGTCCACTATATTTTTCTCATTATTTTTCATAAAAGTAGCAGACACTTCTTCAATAATGGGCATATGTAGCAAGTTGTCTATTAAAGTGCTTTGCACAAATGAATTTGAAATCTAATTATCTTGACCAATTAACTCTATCAAAATTCCTATTGAAGTAACTAAGTTAATAAGAAGTTTTCTCACCATTGCCATTTAATTGAAATTGCATGCTAGATTTAGGTAGGTTTTATATGCCATCTGCATTTGGTTAAAGTGGTATTCCATGAGGTTTTTTACTCTATTAGGCATATTAGGTCCTAATATTTTGTTTAGACTAGATCCAAAGGATTTCTATAACAATCCTATTGATCATAAATTATGTTGTGGGGCATTCTTACTAGGCTTGGTAAATTTTCATGAGGGAAATCTTCTAGATATTTGGACCTTACCTCTATGGATCTAACCAAAATCTCATCTTTGTTCTCTAATAAATGACGCTCAAACAAAAATGGGTCATATGTGGAAGGTTTATTAGTAGAGCATGATTGTTGAATAACTGGTTCATTAGTTGTGGGTATTATAGCTAAGTATTATGTGGTTTGTTCTTGGTCTTTTTCTTAATAACGTGGTGTATTAACCAAATATTTAGCCAATGGATCTTGCCTTTGTTCCCCTAATTGAGTATTATAAGATGGATAAGGATCCATATCATAATAAATATTATCTATGTAGGGGTCTTGCACCATTGCATCTTGCATAACCACATTACTAATCTCTAGATTATACATGAATCCACTGTGAGTGTAGGAATACATGTTGGGATCCATAGTAAATGTTTTTGCGATATAAGGTCAAAGATATCTACAAAATATAAAAAAGGTAATGTCTAAAATCTGATATTCAAACTTGATCTAGACTTGTCAAAAGGATCAAAAAGGTTTATGCAAATATTTATGTGGAAACAAGCTAGCATTAATTATCTAATGCTTCACATTTCACACAAAGATAAGAAATTAAATATACCAAAAATCAAAATGCCAAGCTCTAAGGTTGAAATGTTTCAAATCAGTCTAATCTAAGAAAAACAAAAGTTGTTAGGTCTCTTTGCCAAATGCGGCATCAAAAGCTAGGCTCAAACAAGGCATGTGCTAGGACTTTTGCCCAAACGATGTCAAAATCTAGACTTTGAAATAAAGATGATTTTTAATCTAATGGATTTGAAACACTTCCAATAAACACTAGGCATTTATGTTTTGGATATAAAATTAACCAACTAAGCATGAAGTATGAAATAAAAAGGCACTTTTGAATAGTTTATTTTCTCACAAATGATGGCATAAAAGTAGGATCTTTGTAACAAATAGGCTAGAAAAAAGGTGAACATTGTGACCATTCTAGAAAAATATTTTACTAAAGGTACACCTAGATTGGTTTTAGAAAAAAATGTGAAAAACTTAGATTTTATGCAAAAAGGTTCTTTGCAACAATGGTGAAATGATTTGAACAATGTAACCATGCTAAAATACTCAAAATATATAACAAAGTGTTTGTTTTGACAAATATTAAGGCAAAGATGATTAATCACAAATTTGACAGCTTCACACTACCTTTCTTGAATCAATTTTTTTGGTGTATAATCTCAAAGTGCAAGCGTTTATCACAAAATGTCTTAAGTCTATCAAGTGGTTATAACGATCATGAGTCTTAAATGACCTTAAACTTAAATTAGAAATTGAACTTAAGTTCCCTCAATTTTAGTGCAAATGGCAAAACCACTTAACACATCAAATCTATAAAATTATAAAGGCGAAATTTAAATTTTAGATTATAAATTAAGGACTTAAACAACTTTGATAAAGGTCTAGACTCATTTGGGTAGCAGAACTATGCCAAATTAGATGATGTGACTCCAAGTTTTGATGAACTTTGAACAAGGCAAATTGATGATTTCACATTGGTAGCATAATTCCTCTTTGTTCAAAGGAAAATGAGGATCATGTATTTTGGTTTGTATCATTTATTGACACCAATTTTTAACTCCAAACAAGAATTTAATCTAGGACAAAACCAACTAATTAATCACTCTTATATCCTAAACTAACAAGGTTTCTTAGTATTTTTAGAATATGTCAATATACATAATTTGAAAGGATTTTAAGTGTTCATCCAAAATTAAATGTGTATTATATAGTAGGGTTTTTACACTCCCCTTCTCTCGAAAGATAGTATTATGACATGGACCTTGAGGTGCACTTTACACCAACAATACTTCCACATTAAGTGGGGATTTATATATGATCTACAAGTTTCCAAATATTCTAGGGGAATCAATTGCACAATGATTTTCATGTCAAAAAATGCTAAACAAAGCATGTATTTTGGGTCTGTATCACTTGGCTTGTTGCAAAAAGGTCTGGTCAATTTTTCAACCACTACATCATGTTATTTTCTTAGTGTAGTGTGATTTCTAAAGTTCCACTACATCCCATGTGTAACTCCAATATAGAGCCAAATTAAGTCAATGTTGGAAGGTGAAACCCTGGGTCAAAGCTTCCCTAAACAACTCAGGAGAGGTAATGATGTCCCCCTCTCAATCCAAGTTTACATGAAAATAAAGAAATCATAAAATAAAAATACTTTAGGGTTATTTTCAAGGTTACCCAACACTTTTGTGAGTTTATGGGGAGTACTTTAGATGACATTATTTTTATGTCTTGGATTAGGAAATTTGCAAATAAGGAAATAACTTTTGATTCGAAGGGTTCCCTAAAGGGGAAAAATAGAAGAGCATACATGAAACATCTATTTATTTTGTGAAAACAAAGTGATAATTGAAACAATGAAAACAAAATTGACAAGTGTGTTCAATTTTAAGCACAAATGAAAGATTTGGTGGTGTTTGGTTGACCCCTTGGCCTTAAAATTGTAAACTTTGAAAAATAATGCTAAAAACTTAATTAAGCACCTAAATGTTATATTAAGCACCAAAATAATGTTTGTATCTCATTTTAAATCATGCAAAATATGTTTTAAACATGTTTTAGTAATTTTCCAAGTTGGTCTTGCAAAAAAAATGTGAGCATGTGGTTTAGATTTGAAGTATTTTTAAAGATGAAACAATTAAGTTATGAAAATGAGCTCTTGAGTTGACATAGTGGTGTAATACCACTACTTGATAGAGTAATCCCACTACTTACAGGACAATCCTACAACTTTAATATTTATAGTATTGTAAATAACCGTTAACTGTTTAGTCACAATACCATGACTTTGGATGACAATCCCACTACTTGAAAGATAATCCCACAACTTTAAAATTTATGGTACTATAAACCATAGGTGGTTTGGTCATAATACCATGACTTGGTTTTATGATCTCTCTAGTAGGAGGACAATCCCACCACTTCGTGAGTTGTGGTATTAACAATTAACTGTTAATAGTTAGACAATACCATGACTCAGTTAAGTAACCCTGTGAGTTTTAGAGAAATCCTACAACTTATAAAGTGGTTTTATTGTTAAAATTACACAAAACCACAAATTTAGTCTAAAAATAAAAATAGATAAGCATAATACCATGAGTTTTAATGAAAATACTATAAGTTGTAGGACAATCTTATGATTATGTTCAATCAAATCTACCACTTATAGAAAAATGTGTTTTAGTTAATTTTTTCACTCATTTCAGCCTCCCACTCAAATATTCTACATAAAAAAGGTTAATTATTTTCTTGAGGGAGCATTGTGATCAATTTTTTAAATCTATTTGGGTCCCACTAGGTGTGCCATTATGTGAACTAAGAATTTGACTAAGAAAAGGAGATTAGTATTCTAATAGTGAATGAAATAAAATTAGAAACACACTAAAATAACACCTTCATGCCTAGTGAATAGGGTGAGATTAATTAAAAAACAAATGGTAAACACAACTAAAAAGTAAGGAAAAACAAGAATCCTTCACATTCCTTGGATTCTTTAAATGCTTTTGTAGTAGTGGCTTACTCAGTTTGTACTCATAAAGTCTATTGCAATGGAGATTGACTATCCTCCACCTCCTCTTGGCACCTATGGATTTGTCTTGGCTTGGATTAGAATCACTTTGGCATGGTAACACTAATTTCAATAGCTTTTAAATTCATTTATGCATTATAACTTTACATTATCAAGACTTTTTTTATTCATGTGGTAAGGACTCTTATTTATAGATTTTTGAGATTGATTAGAATCAAATTGAACCATCCATATCAAGATTAAGATATGTGGCTAAGGATTAATCCAGTTTTGAAATTAAAATTGGTAAATAGTCTCATCAATATTTTGGATAGAGGAGTAATTAAGAGGCATGGAGGGCTTTGATGAGGCATGAATTTTGATATTTGTGGTATTTATAGCCTAGGGATGTCTTCTCAAAAAATGAGGTCACCTGATGATTCATATATTAAATATTCATTTCTAAAAAAAAAATTATTCAACAAGTTTTCATGGAATTCTCAGTTAGGCTCTAACTTGGTTTAACTAGCTCTTAAACATGATTAAGCACTTTATGCACAAATTACTCAAATTGATCAAAATGCCTTATTATTGGTCCAAAATTTGAATATATTGGAATTATAATTTAATTTCAGATGTATTGGATCTATTATCCTATTTATGATATTACCAACAACAAATAACAAAGGCACATGTCTTGTGTAAGAGATTTGATAGGAAAGAGCAATCTAGAGCACCTAAATGCAAAATTGGTATTTTGACTCAGAATGAACTGATCAAAGTTAGCTAACCCATAAATTAAAGTACCCCATTTAGGGATACTCTAGCCAAAATCAGCACTTCAATCTATTAGGTTCAAAGCTTTTAATGTGCTCTAGTGTTTTTAGGCCAAATTGTCTATTTTAGTAAGAACTAATCAAAAACCTAATTAGAGGTCATTGGTGGCCAAATTTAGGTGTCTACAATAGCCATTATAATACATGTTTATATTAGGAGCATGACCAAATTATATCCACTAAATCCAACCAATGGATATATTACCACACAATACTAAAGGAGAGGGTTTCAAACTTTCTAAGAAAATGAGACTATGGAATAACTCTAGTTAGGTCTAAATACATGAAATAAAACTAATGCATTTCTCACCAAATCTTGTGGCATAAATGGGAATGGTTAAAAATAAATTAATAATAAATGGATTATGGTAGGAAAATGGGTGCCTAGATCACCCAAAATGAAAAATGGATATCAAATAAAACCTTATATCTACACTAGGATTAATTATAGAGGTAATATAAGTAAGGACTTACAAATTCAATACATATTACATAAAAACATATATCTATTAAATGAAGTAGAAGTTAAGAATGATTACCTTGAATGACCCTATTGAGTCTTAATATCTCCCTTGGCTAAT
Organism: Torreya grandis; assembly: GCA_037957365.1. Taxonomy (NCBI): domain Eukaryota; kingdom Viridiplantae; phylum Streptophyta; class Pinopsida; order Cupressales; family Taxaceae; genus Torreya; species Torreya grandis. Next base: position 1,511,232 of record JARHVA010003612.1, on the reverse strand, counting down.
GGTTATTTTCAAGAGGTTGTTGTAACTTTGTATGGATTACACTATAAAAATTAGATCTAGGCTAAAAGACTTCTACTTTACATCCAAGGGTTCCCACAAGATAATTAATCTTATATTCAAGGAAAACTCTAAGAAATGGATACATAGAATAATTATGATTTATAATGATGAAAAAAATAATGTTATTCTCTATTAGATTAAAATTGGCCTTGTATTTATAGTAATGGATAAGCCTTAACCCTTCTAGAGTTTCAGCCAACAAGATTGAATTGGTCGATCTAGTTAGTTATAAAAATGTATGGTTAGGAATCAAACTAATTTATTTGAATTAATTTAGTTTGGTAATTTTTACTTAATATTATATAACAAGATCAAATAAGTTAATATTGTAAGAAAAGAAGGTGTTTTATTAGTTAAGGGATATTGAAAGGAGAAATACTTAGGGAAATGTGTGGATGGGGTTAGGATTGCCTGGGGATTTAGATAAGTGAGATTTATAAATGGTTTAGGTAATTATAAATTTGACCAACAATAGTTCTAAACAAAAATAATTTACCCATCCCTTCCTTGTGTACCTTTTAAGGCATGCACTCAGAGAAATAAAAAATCAATAGGTTCCTACAAGAGAGAAAATGCCAATAAATGATGAAGTTTAAAAATATTATTTGTCTACACTATTCATGTCACTAAGGTTTTCTTCCTAATCCAAAGGTTTTTCACCCAAATTACCAAGGGTATAAATTTTTTATTATGCTTGTATAGTATTAAATTTTGATGCATGAATGATAGTTTCCATGTGGATTAATGTTGAGGATAGGTGAATGGGAAGTTGAACTTTACTTTGGTGTGATTGATTTAACATGAAAGATTATTAGAATTTATGTGTGGTATGTCCTTAATAAAATTGTTTTATAAGACTTGAGATATTAAATTCAATTAAGATGAGGGTAGGGAATACAACCATATGTTTAAATACTTTGATCAAGTGTTTTTCTTGACAATGGGTGCTAGGGTGATATGTGTTGTATTTAAACCAATAAAATGAAGGGTTATATAAAAATGATGATGTATCCCATATTAAAAAAAATAAAATGATAATTTAGACAAGATGTCAACTAAGATAACATGTAACTAATAAAATACTAGCTCGAATGATTATTTAAATTGGTTTTTTCAAGTTTAGATAAGGTTCATAATGAAAATATTGATGTTTGTGCTATGGTGACTAGTATTTACATAGGTTTGATTATATAAAGAGGGATGACTAAGTGTTACATGGGTTTGAATAGGCCAAGATTGATGATTTAAGTAAAGATTTAAATGATATGATGGGTGATATGTTTTTTACTAGAACAAGATAGGAAAATATGATGATTGACTTGTGAATATTGGATAAGGAATTGGATTATATTTGACCTAGGTTTTGATTTTTTGATAAGGCAATTATTTTGTGTGTAGGCCTAAGTTTTTTCAAACAATATTGGTCTCAATAATACAAATTCAATAATAATCATTCCATAACCATGTATTAGTGACTAAAATGAGAGTGATACTCAACACCCAACCCATTGAATGATTTAGGATGAGAGGTGACTATATCAGTTTCCCAACACTCTCTCATTATTTGTACATGTTGAGTGATATTTTGGGATTCTTTCTACCTTCCCCTAGATGTTTATTATAGTCAAAATGTCTTATTATAGGCTAAAAATATTTATATGGGAGTCCCCTAAACATGTTGTGGTACATGGAGATGAGTTTGTGTAATGTGTTATTTGATGCATGTGTATCAGAGTGTTACCTCCTCACTTCACATAATCTTTTAAGGGGATTTTTGCTTTGCTTAGTGATATTTATATTTTTCTATAACACAAATATTGATGTTATGCATGGTGATGAAATCCATGCCATAATCCCCCTAAGAATTATCATAGGTTTGTGGGGATGAATTACACATCATTTTTCCCTTAGAAAATAAAAAGTGGAGGCTTATCAACTATTTATAATCTCTAGGATTTCTTTAGATGTGTAATGAGGGAGCATGTAAACCAAAATCTAACCTATATTAATGGAATTTTAGATTTAAAAAATGATAAAGTTAATTAACCCTAATTTAAATGTGACAAGAAAATATATCAAAATTGGTTTCAAAATGCTAATTCTTTGACAAGTGAATTGATTGGCAAGTGGTTACTAGTTTTAGATTGTCTTCTTTAGGGGTAACCTACATAAAGAGTTATATCAAACACAAATTGAATACATATAAAAGTCATGTATTATAGATTCAATGGCACATTTCTATGGTTTAGACTTACAATTACATATAAATTTTTTTTATAAAGATTAGGTTAGCCAAAACATAGACCAAAAGTAAAATTGTGGACCCAAGAGTCAATGCCATTACTATATGATCAAAATTGTAAAACTCAGAGATGTGAAATTGAAATTTTATGGTATTTGTTGTCAAAATAGTCAAATGGTTAGTTGGTCTATGATGGTCAAGTTTAGAATTTTGAAGCAAAATATTAGTAGTTATTAATGAAATCACATTTTTTTGAAACAAATTCACATAAATATAGAATAATTTTGTAGCATGTAGTGGAAGTGTCAATCATGAAAATTTCGGAGTTTTGGATGCCAATTCTCTAAAAAAATAGTCATGTAATCTTAATAAATCACACCATATCTCAATAACATCAAATTAAAAGAGATTCTACATCTACAGTCACCATTATGTGTATTTGATAAATTGGAATAGGAAATTCAAAGTGCAAGTAATAATTCAAGTATATAAATCAATACAAGAGCTCTCCCAATTTACATGAATAATTTTGATTGGGTAAGAGATATATATTAAATAATAGGTAATAAAATTAATTTAAATTAATTATACCTCAATTTGTGGCTCAATATACCTTCCAAAACCTAAATTTATGTGCTCTAAATTGATATAAAAATGTACTTGATATATTGAATTTTTTGACTTAGATCTAGACTTATAACAATCATGGATGATGAGTATGCTTGAATACAAGTTATTTTCATGTAATTTATCAATTTTTATTTTCAATTCTTCCTTTGTATGTGATTATATATAGGGTGATAGATAAAATAGATGGCTAGATTTAAGCCATAGTGAAAGGTTAATGGAGGGCTAGGCACATAACTATGAACTTCAAATTATTGGAAAGGCTTGGAATTCATTAGGGAAGGGCTCTAAGAAGCTTATGGGATTATAGATCTCATTATAGTTAATAAACATTGTTGGTAGGTAGATTATCATGATGATTTATAAGATAAGTTGATAGGGTATGTAAAGGTAGTTAAGGAGATGAATTTAAAATTTAGGATATATTGTGATGATTTGATAGTGTTAAATGATATGATAAGAAAGGTAAAAGTTATAATAATGATTAATTAATTAGGGTGGGATGGATAGTAAGGTTAGTATGATTGTTTGGAATGAAGAGTATGACATAATAGGACTAGTATAAATAATAATATAGTGTTAATTAGTGGAATTAGTATTTAAATTGACAATGATGGAGGAGTGATCAGATTTAGATGTATACACAAAGTATCATGCCATTGTGAAGGAAATTATATTAACTAGAAATATGAAAATTTGATATAAATATGAACCATAAGCTCCATTGTCATGGTAGTCAATACTATAATGTGTATGTCATGTAACATTATGAAAACTAGGGCTCTTTATAACCCATCACAAACTGTAAGAATAAATTTGTGTGGGTGTCATTTTTAGAACACCCTTAATAACTTTTAATATTAATATGGGACATGATATAGTATAGAATGGATTTATAGAATATTTGAAAAAATATTCATTATGTTGTTTTTCAATTATAAGTCTTCTTGGAAACTTAACCACTTGCTTATGAATGTTATGAGTAGGTTGAACCATTTTACATTTTTTCAACTGTAATATGTGGTTGAGGAACAATAAGATTTGGGTTTATAGGATTTTCATATGGAATTTCATGAAATTTGATAACCTCATTATAATAATATATACTTAAAAAAATTGTGAACTATAGAAGGAACTGTATGAAGCTATTGAATCTAAGACATCATAATAATATATCAAATATGCCTACACTAGGTACTACTATAAACTTGGTGGCCATATGTTATGGACCAAATTAAAGTGGTAATATTATCATACGAGTATAAATATGAATATGACCATTGAATCCATTTATGACTATTGTATTATGAATTAGATCTATATATGTGTATTGAAACTAAGTGAGAAGTGTGATAATACACATATTCCCAATTGAACCATTATCAACCATGAAAGTCTATATAGGTTGATGATTCATATGTTCCCAAATGAATAAAGAGTGTAAATATTAATCATCATAGATGATATCATGTTATAAAAATTTGATGAGTGGTCTAGATGGAACTAAAGTATGGTAGGTAGAAATAATTCATTTTAGAGTATGTTGTGCCTATTTTTTATAATGATAAGAAAATGGTGGAGGGTGTGAATTGTATGTATAATGCACTATTAATATATCTATTTCTTACTAAGTGGTGTACTTAGGAAAATTATAATTTATTATTATTATTATTATTATTATTATTATTATTATTATTATTATTATTATTATTATTATTATTATTATTGTTATTGTTATTATTATTGTTATTATTATTATTATTATTATTGTTATTGTTATTATTATTGTTGTTATTATTATTATTATTATTGTTATTATTGTTATTATTGTTGTTGTTATTATTATTATTATTATTATTATTATTATTATTATTATTATTATTATTATTATTATTATTATTATTATTATTAATAAAATCACCTATGATTTTGTGTTATCTATATATGTACCCACATCAATGTTATTCTCATCTATCAAGTCTTGAATCGTATTCTATAAACTGATGCATCCTTTTTTAGTATACCTTGATTCTTTTTGAAACTCATAAAACACATTTTGATAAATTATTTTGGAACATGCTTACTAATATCAACCTATTTAATAGGAGAGAGAGATATGAGGTTACATTCTAATAAAAATTTTAACACTTTATATGAAGCTTCATGTAAGTTAGTAAATTGTTTCCTTGGCAGAGCTAATAATACAATGCATTGATTAGGATTTAAATTCATATTCAATGTTTTATTTTGATCACTCTTATTTTTAGTTGGTCACATATTATATGGTGGATTAATCAGATTATTTTCATGATAATTATAAAATAGGTTGGTTTCATACTTTAACTTAGTCATGGTAATAATTTTATGTCTCTTTCTTTGATAGTGTGACACAAATCCATGATTAAGAAAATGATTCTTAAAAATCATGGATTCATGTAGAGGTTGAACCAAGATATATTTTAATATCTATTGCAATTTTTTTACCATAAGATTCATCACTTTATATAACACCATCTTATACCTTAAGATATATTCTATGATAGGCTCATTGGATTATTTTTTGAGTTGTGTAATATGATCATATGATATGTTTTCACCGGTATTGATAGAGAAAGGTGCCAATATCATACATGTAAAAGGATTGGATGTAAAAGGATTGAATGAATGTAATAGATTATATATTAAATTGTATATCCATCTTAAATCATATTCTTTTAGACTTATCAAAAATTACTTGGTCAATAATTGATCATTAGATATATAGTCTAAGTGTGCTTGGTAAAGGATATGTTAAAATATGATGAACTAATGGAGTATGAAATATATTATAGGAATAAAGAGACTAATAAGGTTTCAAATCAAGTTTTTCCATTTGTAACACCTTAGTTTGTATATCTATAATAATATGCATAAGGGATTGTGCATCAATAATGGAATGTGTGTAAACCAAAGGTGGTGTATAAAATGATAAAGCATAAATTGACATACTAATTTTTTGAATCCCTTGGGTTTCTACCATACTATATGGTGGTATGAAATTTTTATACAGTGAAACATTTAAAGGAATAAATCCTATAACAGTAAAATTCTCTAATGATTGATCCATGATTGCATTTTTTATGTCCAAAAGAGTTTGCAATATTTTATGATAATACTGGGGTTAGTAACTTTTTTCATCTTGAAAGTTCTTAATATTTTTTACCTTATTAACCTTTTATTTTTTATGATAGAGTGTGTAAGTTAATCTTGATGGTCATTTTAAAAGTCAATGTTTTATTGATTATATTATTCATGCTCTGAAGTATTGTCATGAAAATATACATATTCAAATTATTCATTAATATTTGAAGTTTCTGAGATACACTTGATATTATATTTATTTTTTGCCTTTGTAGACACATAAGTTAGATTTTAAGCTAAAAAGGTGCACTTGTGACCACTACTTTACACACTTAGTTTTCTACCTATCCTGGGACATTTTGATCATATTTAACCACCTTGCATGTTGAAAACTCACTCTATGAATCTCATTTATGATCACATAATGAACTTATAAATCATGTTATCAATATCAACCATCATTTATGCCATGATATACCCTTATCACTAATGTTTTTACACACTATAAAATAACACCCTATTGGATAGGAATGTCATGGTCTATTATCCAATCCACCTCTTTTGTCTTCCCACCAAATAACACCTAATTTACAAAATTTGATGTCATGGAAAGGTCATATTTTGTCCCTAATAATCCCCATTATAAGGAATTTTAATGATATTACTAAATAAACACATTTCAAATTATTTTTCACATAAGAGGCTTTAACACTAAAAGACACCTAAATTGTAATTGCATGTTGAGAGTAAATTCCATATTTCTCACAATTATGATTACATACAACCCTAGTAGCCCTGAGCTAAAGTATAAATACATATCTAAGGTAAAAAATAATGGTTAATAAAATTAATCACACCACTATTTCACCAACATCAAGCACATTAAACTATTTATTCACATACCAACATAGCATGGGAGAACTATATCAAGTTTGAACCCTCTTTTGAGTATTGTTATGCATGCTTTGCTCCACAAATGGGGTATTGAGGTCACACCCAACTTTAACCATTGATCCATTTTTACCCTATTCATTTTTATTGGTCTTCACATGTTGAGGCACTAGGGTTTTGAAGGAAAAATAATATTATAATTATATCTATAATTGATTTCAAGCTCCCACACATAACACATAGAATACAAGTGAAGGTGAAGAAAAATAAAACCCCTATATCTTTATTGTATGTTGGATAAGATCAACCTCACAAAGGAAATGATTTCCCCCTATCATGTCTAATACATGACACTATTTTCCATGGCTAATTTCAGCTATAGGTCTAGTTTCACAATCACAAGACCCAACTACCCTCCTAGTTTTAGCTTCAGTTTCATCCCACAAAACTATTTTCTAGCTAAGTTTTATTTTTTTATTGCCCTTTCCTTATTTATTAATTTTACATATTTAACAAGTTTAAAATTAGTGAATTATTGATATTTAAAGCATTATTATTCATGATTATACATAGTAGTTTATCACTTAGGGTAATCTGCATACTACATGGTTTCCCAATTTGATAAATCATATTAGTGAACCCTATTATTGTTAAATATTACACACCATAACTTTCCATTACTTTTATTTATTCATTTTTATTAGGGTTTCATATATATGATTTTCATAACTTTATTATTTATCATGATAATAATGATAAAATTTATTTATCACTTCTTAACCAAATGTCTTGTAGTTTAATTTACATGTTTTTCTTTCATAGGCCATATTTATAGGTTACATATTAATCCATGGATGTGACATCTAATAAAACATATAAATTATATCCCAACTAACAACCATAATAATACCCCCCCTTCCTCCACCCCACAATGTTTATTTTTATATGGTACACTTTGATTCACTACCTATCACTACTAGACACCAATGAGCATAGTTGGTTCATTTTATCCATCCCAAGACATGACATCTAAACTACATCAGCTACAATGTAGCCACTACTATTCACCTTAGGCTTATATTAGACCTTTTGGTTCATGTTTTTATCACTAAAATATGTCAAGAAGTGTGACATGATAAAAAGTATACAACATCATTGATCAACTTAGTAGTACTACTACAAAATTTTATATTCTATATTTACTTCAATAATTTAAATTGTATAAATACATGTTATATATAGCATTATGTGACACCATCCTACCTAGAATATTTTAGATCAATTAAGTTTATTCTATCATTAACACTTTATAGTGGATAGAAGATCCTATATTTTTAAAGAAATTATATTTACCACCACAAAACATCATTAATAAACACTTACCATTATACATTTAGATTAAAAATGATTATGTGGTTATTAAGTGGGTAAGTGTATAATGTATTAGGGTTAATATATATAATATTTATTTTCTTTGAGTTCACCAAATATAGGCAGAGAACCTAAACTATTTTAAAATGAACACCAAAGCTTTTGATAATATACCTTATCAGTAGTTGGGTAAAATAACACTAAATCTCATATTAAGACCTAGAACTATTATTACCACATGTTAAGCCATGCGAAATGATATTAATTAAAATATTTTTGTTGGGAGGACATGGACTCATGATATACAAGATATGACATCTATTTTACATGCATGTTTAAATTTTAGAGAGAAGGTATACATATATATGTGCCTTATTGATCATAAACCATTCAAATAATATCAATTCACTGAATATGCATAGATTCATGTCCCTCATATGGACATTTATATTTAGATAGTAGTACAACCTAATATTCAAAGCTCATGCATGATTCTGATAGTTACATCAAGAACATAATTTTATAATAATATAGATGACAGAAAATATGATTTTAGACTAAAATATTTATAAATTATGGGATATAAATGAAAAGGTTTATGAAATCATGAACAAGGAAATCTCTACCATATTAAGGAATCTACTCCAAAAGGTAAATAAGATCTTAGATACATTAATAATTCATGGTATTTTAAAACCATTACATATACCACACAACATATAACTTTTTACAAGTCTATAAAATAAGCCAAGAACTCATCAATCATGTATCTACACTATGAGGTGTATACCTAGATCTCATTGATGATATTATTTAACCATACATATTAATTCTAGATAAATTTTATAACACAAAGTCTTTGACAGAATATATAGGAGCATGTATGGATCTACATTTCTTCTAACAAATAATAGGTTTCTTCATTCAAAAAGTGCTCATGCATATTTTTGTGAGATCTATGATATGCAAGATGTTTTCCTATTTGATGGATTTTAAATCATTCCTATTGACCTTGTAGTTAATATAGGTCTACCCTTATTAATGAAAAAAATTTGAATAGACAATGTGGTACATTTTAGATATATGAATAGTAATTATAGATGCAACACTTAAAATTGAAGAGGATAAAGGAATAATAAATGAATTACATGATTGTAATAACATATTTTCTTGGGCATATTCTAATATTCTAGGCATTTATCTTTTAATCATAGTACAAAGGATCAAACTCTAGCTAGATGCTAAACTAGTTAAAAATAAAATCCACAAAATGCATCCCAAAGTTGAATTAATGGTTAAAGAGGAGATTCAAAGATTACTTGATGAAGGTTTTAATTAACATATATCTTACCCTAAATATATGTATAATATCGTCCTTGTGGTTAAACCTAATGTAAAACTAGGATTTTATTAATATTCTAGATATTTAACAAGGCTTTCCTTAAATATGAATTAACACTACCCTAAAATACTATTATTTTGTTAATATTATAGATATTTAATAGGTATTTCTGTAAAGATGAATTTATGCTACCCAATATTGACATGATTGTAGACTCCACCACTGGATATAATATGTTATCATTCATGTATGTGTTTTCCAATTTCAATCAAATATAAATTGTTGAGGAGGACCAAGAGAAAAAATCCTTCATTACACCATGGAACATATTTTTTTACATAGTTATTTTGTTTTTATTTTAAAACACATGATCCACATATAAACAATCCATGCCACATATATTCCATGCTATCATTCAAAAGATAGTCTAGGATTATTTAGATGATCTACTATCTAAATATAAATTAAAAAAAGATCATGTAACTATTTCATGCCATATATTTAAGTGATTACAATAATATAATGTATGACTAAATCCAAATAAATTTGTCCTTGGTGTCAAATCAAGAAAATTATTAAGATTTATCATATCTTCACAAGGCATTGAGGTTAATCCAAATAAATTAAAATTTATCATTAATATTATTCTTTAAGGATTGAAGAAGTTATGATCTCTACAAGGTAAAATTTAGGTAATCTAGCATTTTGTAGCTTAATTAGAGTATACATCATAACACATCACTAGATTACAAAAAAAATACAAAATTATAATGCAATATAAAATGTCAAGAGTTTTAAGGAACTTAAGTAATAATTTTTAAATCCACCCATTCTTATGCCTCATATACCAGACATACCACTTCTCTTATACATTTTCATCAAAAATCATGCATTGGGTACTTTACTGGCACAATATGATGATGATCACAAAGAGAGATACATTTACTATATAAATCACACACTTTTTTACTATGATTATAATTATACTAGAACTCAAAAATTATGCTTGGATCTTGTGTTTACCACATAAAAACTTTGACACTATATGTTATATATTGAGACTCAAGCTATTACCAAAGTAAATCCATTGAAATTTTTCCTTTCAAAACCTCGTTTATCCTGATGAATAGCCAAATGGTTAATGTTAATCATAGAATTAAATTTAAAAATCATACCTAAAAAATCAAACAAAGGTCAATTTATTGGATACCATTTATTTTTCACTCCACTACAAGATACAAAACCTATTAGAGATACTTTCAAAGATGATTTCACAACATATAATATTATAGAGGATACATGGATGATGTTTTTTGATGGATCCAAATGTGTATAAGTCACTAGTTTAGTAATTTTTATTGTCAATCCATATGGATAACCTATGTGATTCATATATAGATTAGGATTATCATGCATAAATAATATCATAAAATACAAGGCATTTCTCCCTGGTTTATACGCAACACATGCTCTCCAAATAAAATCCATTAAGATATATAAGGAATCACAAATGGTTGTTAATAAAGCTACATATTTTTATTAAATAAAATATGACAAGTCAATCTCATACATAAATATGGTACACTATTTATATACATAATTTTTGAAAATTTCAATCAAAAACATCCCATGAAATGAAAGTCAACATGTCAACATAATGACCAGTGTCATAAGTTTAATCCCTATTGACAAATATTAATCAATCCATCTTTACTATATATTTTTTTTTAAATATTGTCATTATTAGATACATACGTCATATATTTATTAGTCTTGGAAACTACACCTAGTGCTAAACCATCAAAGTGGTTCACACATATCTATAACTTTTTTAACAAATTAATCACAACTGATACTTTCACCAAAAATGACAAGAAAAAACTTCAAATAGATTCTCTATGGTATATGATTATTGACATATATTTTTTAAAATGATCATTTGAGTGTAAATTAATTTGATGTTTAAATATTAATGAGGCTAATTTATCGATACAAAAAGTACATGATTATAAATTTCATATTCATTATATTAGAAAATCAATGTCACATAAAGTACTTCACTAAGGGTACTATTATATGCCTATTTTTAATGACACACATCATTTCCCATTTCATTATTCCTTCAGCTATAGTCATATATAATGTCCCATATTTCAAAAATATAACCATTAAGAATTTTTATACTAAGTATAAATTTAATACACCTTTTACACTCTTTATTACCCCTAGGGTAATGAATATGCATAAACTACCAATAGAACTATGTATAATATCTTGAGAAAGACATTTACTAAATATGAAGATGATTAACATAATTACTTATTTTATATACTATGGACCTGTCACACAAGCATCCACACACCCACTAGGGTTGTTGTGTACTCATTTTTTTATGTAACTAAGGTAGTTATTTCACTCAAATTTTAAATTCCATATTTATGTGTATATATTTAAGTGATCATTATAAATGAATAATAACTTAAAAACTTCTACATATTTAATAAGAGTTGGATATATGCACATACAAGAAGCCAAACATCTTAAAATATACCAAAAATACATACATAAATCATGCAACAAATAGATTCAAAAAATATAATTCAAGCTGGATTATTTGGTTATCAATGAGAATATGAGTAATTTTAACTCAAAAGAGGAAACAAAATGAAAGCTCAAGACCAATTGTCTTGGACCATATGTAATTACATAAAGTCTTATCCTAAAATTCTTTTATAAAGCTTCACTCTAAGGTAAAAAAATTAAGTGCATAATGAATATTATGCATATATCATGTTTATATATTTAAACATCTTATAATTTATTTATTAAAAAAAAAAAAAAATCATTTTATTTATACACATATATGTAAAGATACAAAATAGTAAACTATTCTAGGAAATACCAAAAATAAGGACTTATGCATGTTTATATGTATTTGTCATACATCAATTCATTTGTGCATAGTTATTTGATACATTTTTATCTAGTTTTATACCATATATGCTTTACCAATTTACATGGCTAACTATATATTACACAAAACACCATTTTTAGACTTAGTTCCAAATATATTAAAGGAAATATAGAAATTTAAATTAAGCTATGAAATATTAATCTAAAATATCCCAACCTAAGACAAAGATACAAACAAAATAAAAACATAGACTTATACCCTAGTTCTCAAAGTTTTATTCCATTATGATATGAATTTGATTAAATCTCTTTGAATTATGGTTGCTCACTCTTCTAATGTAAGGTGAAATGGGAAGTATTTTGATGAAAAAATTCTCTTTTATGGCTTTAACTCACTTTGGATTTATATTTTAATTTGATAACACTTCATTAGCATAATTTAGGATGATGAAAGTGATGGATTTCATGCCTATTTATATATTTTTGGAAGAAATATCAAATGGTGGAGTATTATTTGAATATTTAAAATAATTAAAATAATATAAAATGACTAATGAGTCATTTTCCATGAGGATGATGACCATTTAAAATGGTTGAAAGAAACATGGAGATGGTTAGCTGAGTCACCAAGAGTGGGTTAAATTGTTTGATAACTCAAGAAATGACTCAATGGTATTTTAGGAAGTTATGGAATTGGTTAGGGTGAGTCAAAATGTGAGGCAGATAAAGGTGAAATATGTTGGGTGAGGTGTAAAGTCTACATTTAATAATTAAATTTGGACTAACAATGTGGACGATTGATTAAATTTTATTTATTCAATTATTTGAATAAAGAGGGAAAAGTCATGAATTATAATTAGAATTTAGGAATAAGAATTAATAGGCTTAAGTGAATATAAACTATATGTAATTTAGGTGTCTACACAAGTGTTGTTAATACTTTTTCACCTAGATGATCACGAAATTTTAGTGTTAATAGGACCAACTTATAGGCACCATACTTTAGGAGCATTTTGATACTTTTGATTGTTAATGGTAGTAGAAAAAGGGTGGGATTTTACATTTCTCATTGATTATTTTAAATAAATAAATATTTGGTACTTGTCCTCTATGGGAGGATGTCAACAAGGATTATCTCAAGTAATGGATGTTTTAGAAATGGTACTTTAATGCTTTAAAAAAATTTGGTGACCTCAGTCTGGGTTCTATGGGTTATTCTTATGGTTTTTGGATAAAGGTGGGATTACTTATTGATTGCTATTTCCTTTTATTAAATATTACATTAAGTGTTGTTATTTCATCTATTTTTTGTCTGGGATGAATGCCTAGCATCAGTGAGTCTTCTGGGTATATCTTCCTTTTTGAGGCAATTTCATGTAAGAAGTGCTTGGTGAAGATGGTAAGGAAGGATCTAGTACATGATATTGGATTTTATTTAAATTAAATTTATTATGGAAATCCCTCTAATGTGAAGGATTTTTTAATTTATTTCATTAATTTCAATCTTTGTCTTTAGTTGGTTCCTTTAGTCTTTTTGTTTGGGAGACCCAAGCCTCCCATTATGCCCAAGATTGTTGTGAACCCCCTAAGATTTATTTCCTTACATGGTTTCATGGATTCTTTAAGGAATCATTTTACAAATGGCCCTTTTGTGAATTTTACATGGATTATATATTCAATTTATTCATTGGATTCCTTGAATAATCCTATTTCTATTAGTTTTGTGAATCCTTTATGAAATTCTTCTTCAATATTTTTTCTAAAATCCCTTTTGATTCCCCATGGGAGATTTGGGCCTCCCATCATGTTTAGGACTATGGGGTCTTGGTTTTTAATTAACCTAATGAGGCATATAATTCATATTTATAGCTCACTCTAGTTTGGGGTTCTAGATAAAATCCCTAGCTACAAGTTCAGTCATATTTTCTTTCCTTTAGATGAGCTCTTTAGGTTAAGGGTTCCATTTGGCACCCCATTGGTCTTTTACCATCTAGTTTGGGTTTGTCATTAGGGACCCCTTTGATTTTATTATGTTTAGTTTTTATACTTGTTGAAGTTGGGTCCTTAGGGGACCCTAATGTTTCTGTTTATCCCTTATGGGATATTGTTTCGAAGTCTTTTTAGTTAGCTTCTCCTACTAGGTTTAGATCCTCTTGGGATATCTAAAAGTTGACTTATTTTTGGTGGGTGCCTTTTTGGTTCTATATTCCCACTAGAATCCTTCTCTAGATTATTCCATGCATCCCTAAGAGGTGATTTATTATTTTGGTATTTCATTTTGGGGACCTAGAACCCCTTGTGCCTAGAGTTGGAATATAGTGCTTCTTTTTCTTGTGTGTTCCTCTTTCTGAGTTTCTTTTGTGATTTATACCAAAGAATTAGACCTCCTATTATGTCTATATATGGAATATATACTAGATATTAAAGGTAGGTTTGTATTAATCTAAACAAGTTTAAAGATAAAATTTTATAAAATTTACTTTTAGATATGTGATTAATTTATATCAAAATTATCATTGGGTAAGTAGATAAAATCAACACATAAGGTCTAAGATAACAAGATACAAACATTAAAATATGTCTAAATAAAATTTATCAAATATGAGGTGAATTTTAAATAATGTATAAGATCTTAAACTAATAAGGACATATACTACACTTTATCTCAGTGAGTAGGCCAAAAAGGTATAATTTTCATTTTATGATTATTAATTTTTTATAATACTATATATCCATCTCTCTTTCTCTCTCTCTCTCTGAGTCACTGTCACTCTTTATATGTGTGTATTAAACTAATAATAATATATCCTACACTTAATCTTAGCCAATAGGTTGATAAAGATATGTATTTCCTCTTCTGATTTGTATTTTACTACATTATTATATATCTTGTTTTACATGACTAATTAAATTCAAAATTAATATTATAATATTGGAATGCTTCAAAAATGTCTATTAAAAATAGCTAAAGGCTACATAGTAAGGTATCCTTTAGGTATTCATGGCCTTGAATCCATGCCAGAAGAAGAAAAAAACACAAAACAAAATATGTCAGTGAAGCATGATAAAGCAAAACAACCCTCATAACTCCCTTATTGGAAAGGTGAAACTAGGAAAGCTAAATAATTAATCTCACTATTCCCTTGTTAATGGGGAAAATTTAGGCAAGTGATAAAACACACTAAAACCTAGAACCAAATTCTAAAACAAATTCTTCAACCCTAAAGTTTAAATAAGTGTGTATCTAGGGTTAAGAGGATTAGATTAGATTTCATGCAAGGGTGGGGAACTAATATAATAAGTATGTTGAAACTCAAATAAAACTATTATTTAATTATATAATTGATATTTATAAAATTATTAAAGTACATAAATTAATAAATATTATAATAAATTGGATAAAAATATACTTATCTATTTTACTATGTGCATGCAAGTCTAGGTAGGAACAAGTTAGAAGCGGACTAGAAGGTGATCCTAAAATAGTCATCATATTTGGGAATATCCTTTTTATGTCCTCAGATACTTGCATCAAATATAGACAATTACATAAATGCATGTGTCTTACTCTAACACACGTGTCCTATATGTAATACTAACTTGATCTATATGAGAGCAACTAGATCCTTTTGGGTTTTCTATCACCTTTATTCTAATGTCTTCATAATGTGCACACATGTTGTTGATTTTTTTCAAATGATAAAACCCTAGCTCTTCACCCTTGGAGTGACTATGTGAAAATTGAGTTAGTGGGATCAAGTTGTTGAGATGATTTTAAATACCCCTATATCAATAGCCATTGCCTCATATTCAATACTCTAGATAGGGATTCATAATGATGTACTTATCCTCTATGTGTTGACTTATGTGTGCAAAAGGGTGAAATATGTGATGATAAAATAAAATCAATGAACTAGATTTAACCTTGTTATATATGGATATTTTACTTGTCTTTGAATCCTATAGACCTATAAAAATACTACTTATATGAATGATATGGAAATAGGGACAAATAGGGTATTTTTCTTACTTGAATGCTTGATTTAGTGCTTCTTAGTATATTACCTTATGATTTGGATGTGATTTTTAGGTGAGGAATTAATGAGGGTTTATATTGTATATATACCAATCCATTTTACAAATATCTCACACTAAAGCACTTATGCTGACCGTTTGGATAAATTTACTTTATAAATTAGATGAATTTTTGGCATTGGACACTTTTTAGGGAAATAGATAATTGTGTCAACGTATGTGTCTACCTAGGACACAAGTCTCTATAGAGAAATAAAATAGGTAAAATTCCAAAACTAGTAGTGAAAGATAATACTCATATTTATATATTTTTACATAATATAGAAGGCCTTGTCATTAGAGTAAAAATGGTTTGACTAAGAGACAAGAAAATAGGCATAAAGAGAAATGAAGGAAAGGTCAAAAGTGAAAGGTACAAACATGATAGGTATTTTTAAAGTGTACAAGACTGATGTATTACATAAATCATATTTTAATATCTACATTACCATCCTTTTAATATAGTATTGAATCTACTGGTTTAAAGGAAAAAATTACATACCTGCATGTGTACAACACACCTTTTCTGTGTGAGCTCAAATTTATTATTTTTTGGTGACTGACATATGCCCCCAAATTTCATGTAAATATGAGTTACAACATAACAATTTATTTCGTTTCATGTCAAACATTAAACCTAAATATGGGCATAATCTAGTGAGTGTGAGAAACTTAATCAACTCATACTATATTTCTAGAGAGGGTGGATTATTTATTCAAATCCAAAATATAATTATGGTAAATTTAGATTATTTAATCAAATCTAGCTTAACATTTTGGTAAGATTGATTGATTTAATCAACATAACCTTCCAAAGGTTATCCAAATATTGTAGTAGAATTTTTTAGTAAGAGTCCATAATAGTCTATCCTAGGTATGGTAACATTGCATAATAGTATTTTAAATATTGAAAATGATTTTATTTTTAATTTTATGTGATCTTTACATGTCATATGCACTGCATATGTGTCTCAATATGAAATGTGTGTATAATAATAGTACCAATGTATAGAATGTTGCCACAAATATGTATATAAATCACATTACTATGAAATTTAGGAAATATAGATAATTTGATATATATTGTAAATTTGGAAAACAAGTTTTTATTTAATTTCTAAGTCACCCCAGCATGTATAAAGATCACAAAGATATTGCATAAGGTTACACACCTATAAAGTGTCAATTTCTTTAAATCAAGATGTACATAGATGCCTCTTATCTGTACATATGCCTAAGGTATTCAGTGTAGATCTATGCATTAACTAAGTGTTTAATTATATTCAAAAGGAGTTATCAATGTATTCCCTGTAAAGGTATCCTCCATCACACAAGCTAAAATAGAATGCAGGTTAAATAACATAGAGCCCAAAGTATTTAGAGAGTATAGATAGAGATGCACAAGGATCAATTCTAAATTATAAGAAGTGTACCCATGATCTTCTATATTTTTGTGCACTACTATTTAAAAGTGTCCATATGCCTTCATGATGAATTCTCTCACCAAATCACAGATTTTTACTTCAATGCTCTCATAAGTTACATACTACAATCCATATCAT
Organism: Torreya grandis; assembly: GCA_037957365.1. Taxonomy (NCBI): domain Eukaryota; kingdom Viridiplantae; phylum Streptophyta; class Pinopsida; order Cupressales; family Taxaceae; genus Torreya; species Torreya grandis. The sequence goes on along the minus strand of JARHVA010003612.1, from coordinate 1,493,030 downwards.
GCACATGCTACTTCATAGACTAATGTAGACCATAGGTGTAAACAAAAGATGTGATAAGACTATATAAGGGGGAATTAACAAAAAGTGATAAAAATTCACGAACCCTCATGTATGAATTCTATAAATGTACCCTTCATCTACTCGTAACTCATTACATATTCTAACTATGCAACCTTTAATGCATATATATCCTCAAAATAAATAAGGTAATGATCCCCATCATATGTATATTAATGACATGGCAGTTTAAGGGATACCAATGCATTTATTTATAGGTGGTAGTGAAGTACAAAGAGGTAGTTGAAAAAGTATTTGAGTAGTTTTTGAGGCCTTGTTAGAATAAGTAAATGGTGAAGTGGATGGCAGACATCAGAACATGATCACATGACACCCATTTGACATTTCTAGGAATCTTCCACTCTTAGACACACACGTGGATCCAAAGGAATCCTTCCACCAACTCATAGATTTGAATCATGAGACATAATTTAAGATTCATAGGCATGGATACAAAATAGAATTAAAATATTTTATCTACCACCCCAAATGGTGCATTAATTATAAAATGTCTTAATTCCTTATAAAATATTTCTTCTTCATTGTAATAAGGGTAGACACATTTTTAGCAACCATATGCTAGAAACATTTTCACTCCAAGAATGTTTATGTTTGTTGGACCCTGCATGTTAATGAGAATTATTTTTTCCTCTCTTTCTTATTATTACACTTTATGTGTTTTTCTTTTTCTTTTTTATCTTTGTTTGTGGGTAAATTTTGCCCCTCTCATCATTCTCCATTCCAATCACCTCTATGTGGAACTCAAAACTCACTTGAAAGTCAGATATTTTGCACATTCAGGTCTATGTAGACATTATTTTTGGATCACTTGTCATCCCTCTCATTATTAAACTATGTTGCTTTGCCCACATATGAAATACTTATGTGCTTAGAGTGTCCCTGGTGGAGTCTATGGGATAACATCATGTTCTCAAATATTCATAATGTTTCCATGGTACTAGGAGTGATCATTATATTATTAGTGTATAACCATTTTAATTTTAAATAAAATTCTTACCTTATCCCTCCCTTTTCATAAAAATCTTATGTTCAGATTAGTGGTAGATTTACCTTTATACTCTTTAGGTTTGTGCACTAGTCCTAAACTAGGTGCACTTAAAATAAACGAATCAGTGATACCCTTAGATAAAAATTATTGAAGACACTCTACTTAGAACATAGTGAATTTGAATATATAATCTACTAGTTTAATCAGTCTAAGTGATTAAAGATATGTCTTTCCACACCCTATTCTATGAAAATTCTACTGTCATGCCTTCCCATTTCTCATACCAAGATCATGAGAATGCCCATAGTTTCCCCCTTGTTTATCCCATAACAACATGGTATTACCCTTCTCATAAAATTTACCCCCTCCCAACCTATTTTAACCTTCTTAACATCTTATTTGGACATAAAACTAGCCTCAAGAATCCTACCTAGATCTTAATTTGCATTATTGTCCTCCTAGTCATCCCCAAAAGAGAATTTGTGATATATGTTTATATTTACAAAGATAGTTGAGGGAGATTTAAAGGGAGTAATGGTATATTAGGTATCATGAACAACTTATGCATCAATATTACATAAGATATTAGGAGGTGATGGAGTAGCATAAATATGAACATGAATGCTTGGGTATGTAGATTTTATCTAAAGAAGAATAGATGTATTAGTTACTTGTATAGATGCATGAAATTGAATCACAACCAACCTCCTCCACTCCTACCTTCCCTAGCTTCATGCAAGATAAATCCTTTTTGGTTTCAAGAAAATCTCTAATTTAAAATTTCTAAGTTTTAGAGTCCCATTTCCTTGAAATACTCCATGATTTTCCCTCTAAAAATACCTCAAGTGTAGTCATGGTAGCCATCTTAGGCCATGCACCTTGACTTTAAAATTCTAAACCTTTTGAAACCTCCTTATATACCAACCAAAACCTTCTACCCTCTCACCAAATCCCTACTCAAATAAGGACTAGTTGTGTGTAATGAATATGAAGTCCACTCAAAAGAAGAGGAGGGTGACTCAATTAAAGAAGAAGAGATAATCATTTGTATTCCCATTTTCTCTTATAAAATATAAATATCAACCCTATTGTGATAATAATATAGATACATTTAGATAGAGTAACAAGTTGGTGAGTAAACAAACAAAGTGGTGATAGAAAGAGAGGATCTTAATGAGGAAGGGTCAATCCACACTACTACAAAATGCATCCAAAAGCCTAGCCTAAACTTTTCTTGGGTAAATTATCTACCATTTAATGATATGGAAGAGGATCTCAAATAATAATCAAACCTTCAAGAAGAATACATGCCTAAATGGAATGACCAGGATCACCTTAAGGTTAGACTACAGGCATAATTACAAGCATAAGAGGAAGACTCTTTTTGGGGTGAGCTAAAGGAATTTTACTAAAGTCTAGATGGTAACATGACATCCCCTCAAGATAAAAACCATGACTAATTATACTCCAAATGCCATTTTCAATGGCATACCATAGAAAGGTAGGGTGCACACATAAAATAAGTTATAACCCTATAGATGGAAGAGGCCCTTAGGGGTCTAGGCATACATTAAGGCACAAATGATTCATAAAAAGGCTCATTAAAATTGAGGGATCAATACCAACTAGTAAAGCTTGAGAAGAAACATGAAAACTCAAAGGAATCTATGATGATGAGTGATATCAACCCTTGTATGCCCTAACATGTCAAAGATGTCTTTTTAGAAGGCATGTCAGACTTGGAACAACAACTCTGAGATGAGTAGAAGTATCATACTAAGTTCATGAGGTTATTGAGAATCATATATAGGACTCATAACCTATAAAAGGATTAGTTTGAGTAAAAAGTACATCTAGGCACTAAAAAATTTGGGAGGGATTGGCTCCACTTGGAAAACATCAGCCATCAAAGAAGAAATCTTATGCATAGTTTTATGGAATAATTTATTTAAAGGAAACCCGTGAAAACTAAATTCCACTATTTATAAGTAACTAGGGCACATCTCCTTAGTACAAAATAAATTATATTTCTCTTAAGCCCATCACATATCAATAATAGTATGGTACACAATGCAAAGGATCTAATATGTTTATATTTCGACCCAAGAAGATGGAGGATCATAGTTTTAGGTTGTATATAATAAATTATATTAGTTTGAATTGTATTTACATAAGTTCATATAGGCACATTGTATAGTTTTAATTTAGTTTGTTTTACTCTAAGTTAATTTATCACATCTATTTCTTGTTCTTATCCATTTTCTTTATTGAGGGTAGGACTCAATTTAGTTTATTCAAACATAAGCTAAGTGGGTTACAACTCTAACGAATCTATGGAAAATGGATTTCTTCCAAGGATATTATATTAATAGTTAGAAATAAAGTGACCCATAGACGTTGATACAAGTTTTAAATTTCTAGGTCATCCTAGTGTGCACAATGATCACAAGGATCTTACAGAGGGTTGTCCACTTGTGAAGTGTCAATTTTTTTAAAAATAAGCCATCTTCAGATACCTAACATATACACACATGGATAATTTATGTTTGAATTATAGTTACTAAGAGGGGCTAGGTGAATTATTTTCCTTAAAATATTCCTTCAATTTCACTTAACATCTATAAAGCATTCATTCACATACATACATTAATTAATGCATACATAAGCATCTTTGAAAGCAAACAACATAAAAATATAATATATATATGGAAAACCCTATTGGGGGATAAATAAAATTAATGAAAAAATTGGAATATAGTCCTATAAGTTATGAATCAAAGTTATAGTGAGGTACTAACCCCACAGGGATCACCAACCCCTCACTAGTCAAACACCAACTCAACTAGTCCTTTAACAAACACCACCTTGCAAGGAGGCTCCAACCCCATAGGTAAATGAGAAATAAATAATCTAAATTAAACATATAATCATCTTATAACACCTATTGCTTACTTAACTGAATATTACCTCTTTTTTCTCTTCATTCTTCTATCTTTCCCAAATAGCCTATTAGGACTTCTCGTTCAACTGACCCTTTCCTTGGTGGAATTAGGACAAATAACCTTGGTCATTACTTATATAAACAAATTTATATATTAATTTCATATTTATTACACCTCTTTTATAATATTCAAACCCTTTACCTAGTTTCCAAAAATCTATATCATTCGCTTATATGCTTAATTTTCTAACCAGTCAAATTAGGCCTATTAGACCTTTTCTTTATACTCGACTCTTACTCTAAGCCATATTAGTCAGCCAAGAACCTTACCATACTTTTGTAACCTTTATAATAAATAAAAAAACATGTTTCATAATTGGAAAAACCATTACATAGGTTGGTCATTACCCTTAAGGCCAAAAACCACCATTAGGCATAATAGAGACCTAATGCAATTAGGCATTCTCTAAGCACTTATTTCACTTAAGACTCGTTATAACACCATAAGCCTAAAAAATGGATGGAAACATTCATAAAAACTTAAATGATACCCCTGATAATCTCACATTATGTCTCTAACACCATTTATCTCATATCAATATTTGAACCACATAATTAGGTCTATTCACCATTAAGCATTCTTATTGCCAGAAAGTCTATCTTACAAATATGAATCATACACTCAAATGTAACATATAAACATAATTAAAAATAATATGGATAGAACATAAATTAAATTAGGTTCAACATAATGTTCATTATAATTCATAAAATAGGGCAAAAGACCTCTAGCTGATCAACTTCTTATGCTAAATCAGAACTCCACATAGGCCTTAAGAACTCAGTCAAAAGCCTTTGAATTTTCACATCTTCATAGAAGTTTATCATGAAAAAAAAATGTGTTAAAATTAATTTAGGAGACCTTATTAAGGTCAACAAAACCAATCTAATCCATAAATTACCATATCTTTCCTATCAAGTCATTATGAGGGTTTTAGGAAGGTTGTGACTAGTTTCCATTCTTAGCAATCATTCATAAAGATGTGAAAATTTTAAACAAAGAGAAAAGAGGTTGAATTAAAATTTTCTCTCTGTTGAAAATTTTAATGCAACCTCTTATCTCATGAAAAGAGAGACAAGAGGTTGCATTCAAATTTTCTCTTTTCATGAGACTTTTTAACACATATCATCTCACCATACATGACCTCAACTCTAGCCTTGACATTAATGACATTTATCTTGGATTTTACATAAATGATAGAAAAAAATGATTAAAAAATAATAAAAGGAACCTATCTCAACAATATCCCCATTTATCATTGATCATAATATCTACACAAAACTGATCAGTAGTCACAACTTCCCAAGCTAGATCTTCTTCAATAATTGAATTTTATCCTAAACAAGAACTTTCCCTTTGACATTAATGATAAAGGGTCATATTCTTGGAAACTATCTAATCCTTAGACTTGAAAAAAAACACCTTTTCTCTTAAAACAAACTTGACATAGTTCAATCTTACATACCTACTCTTGGAGTATGATTGGTTCCCCTTGTCTCTATGAAAATTTTAGACATTATCAAGACTATGACTTGGTTTGATCAAGTCATCATACAAATTTTTTTTGACCAATATCTTGTGATCAGACTTTTATAAAACTATTTAATAAATGTTGAATCTAAATGCCAATACAAAACTTCCCCTAAGACCAAGCATCCTTCATGCTTCTTGCTTACTAGCTAAGTGCCTCCATGAAGCCTAATGAAATCACTTCTACTCTAGGAAAATCAAAAAACATAAACTCAAGATATTCATAGATCTCCATGTCTTTGATAAGATGATATTCCTCTATGATCCCCTTGGGATTAAATAGTCATTTTGGCTTGACCTCCTCAATCTTTGCTTGAACAACAATTTCACTTGGTTTATTGGTCTTAACTCCATAAAAAATATAACATGATAGAGAGAATTCTTGGCATTCCTTTGAATCTTGATTATGATCTAACATGGAAAATAATCCACTTGAAATTTTAGATTGGTCATCAACCTTGTCTACCTTGGGTTTCCAATCACTTTCTTATCTTCTTTCTTATACTCTAGGAGCCTCAAATTTCCTATTTTGTCTTGAGAAACTGTGCCTATAATATTGTTCAATATGACTAACCTTTTGATAGTTGAAACAACTGTTCATTTTCATGTAAACACATCATGACCCATACCTCTTGACTAATTACTTTCCTTATAGTTTCATGAATATTCATTCTTAGATGGCCTTACACAATGCCTTGATCTAAATCTAAATAGGTTACATGAATAATAATATATATTTAAAGGGTTAGAATGCCTTGTAGTATTAGGATTCCTAATAGTTTTAACCTTTATTCTTCTAGATCCCTCATTATTTGATTGATCATTGACCTTATTGATCTTAGCAGTGTTATTCTTTTGGTTTTTATTAAAACCAAGGCATGTTTTGTCATTAGTAGTATTTTGACTACTTAGAATGTTGTCTAGATGATTGGTACTCTTTTCAAATCTCACAAAGGACTAAACCTTACTTGCTGTTTGATCTAACTCATCTCTCAAGGAATTCATTTTAGTTACATACCTTGCATATTCTTCTTCTTTGGTCTCTAGACTAGCAGTCACAATCTCAAGTTGAGTCTCCACCTATTTAACTATTTCCTTTTGTTTCTTAGAGTTGTTGCTTAGTCTAGCCCCAAATAATTTTATTTTATCCTCATAGTATTTGATAAGAGACTTTGTGACCTTATTCTTCTTCTTTACCATCTTTAATTCTTATAGAGTATTCATTAACTCAACCTCAAAGTCTACCTCATCATATTCTTTATCTAAAGTACCAACAACACATCCAATCCATATGGACTATTCTTGATTTTAATAACTTGCTTCCTTAGCCATGAAGATAAATTCATTTACATCAGATCCATCACTTTTATGGTCACTCTTAAAATCACTTCTCTCACTCTCATTAGATAAGCTACAATCTTCCTTGGTATAGAAACTTCTTTTATTTTTGAAAAACTTCCTCTTATCATCATACCTTCTAAATATTTTTGTGCTCTTATTATACCTATATGACGTTATGCTTATGAGGGCACTTTTTAGCAAAGTGTCCAATCTCTCCATAATTGAAAAATTTAAATGGAAATTTGACCTTGTATTTACCTAAGCCTATTTTAAACTTTCTTGAAAACATATCTATCAACTCATCATCATCAAATTTAGATTCATCATTATCTTTAAATTTATTACATAGTGTCTTCTTCTCCTTTGGATTTTTTCCTACCTCGAATGCAACATCCTTATTTGTAGGTCTTCCTTCACTTGTCCTCATCTCATAGGTTGTTAGGGTGAAATAAAGTCCATCCATATCTAGTTTTTATATATATTATATATCTTCAAAAAAAATAACTTAGAATCAAATTTGGGAGTTAGAAATCTCAAAACATTTTGAATAATAGTAGTCTCTTTCAACTCTTCACCTAGAGCTCTTATGGTGTTGACCACTTCATCAACCCTTAAAAAGTAGGCTGCAATGGTCTCATCTTGTTTCAATTTTAAGCTTTCAAATTATATTCTATGATTTTACAACTTGGCTAATTTAACCTTAGATTCTCCCTCATGAATAGTCTTAAACTTGTTCCACATTTATTTTTTAAGCATGCAGTGCATCACCTTCAAAAAATATTCCTCTGATATGCCACCCATAACACCATTCATTAATTTTGAGTTATTTTCACTAGCCTTGTTTCCTATTAAATATGTAAGAGGTATAGGTGGTGCATTATATGCATCTAAGATATATTTCCAAACTTCATGTCCTTGAGATATCAGATATGTTCTCATCCTAACACTCCAAAAAACATAATTGGATCCATTAAAAAATGGAGCCTTGCTTGTAGAAAAACCACCTTGTACATGATGAGACATATTATCTTACTTAGAACTTCATTTATGTTATTATAACTCCTTAAAATAAACTTCTCTACTATTAAATGTTGGAAGTATGGCTACTAGAAGGGGGGAGTGAATTAGTTGCCTTAAAATAGTCCTTAAATTTCACTTGACATCCATGAAGCATTCATTTACATACATACATTAATCAACACATACACATGCATATATGAAAAATAAACATAATATATGTGTGGGAAACCCTCTTTAGGGATAAAACCCACTGATGCACATCTTGGAATATATTCCTAAAAGTGATGAATCAATCATTCAGTGAGGTATCAACCCCTCACTAGTCAAACACTAACCTATAAGGAAGCTCCAACCCCCTAGGTGACTCAGCACCAACTCAGCTACCTTAAACCTTCAATTACCTTATAACACAATTTTATCACTCAAATTAATATTATCTCCTTATTTTTCTCTTCTCACTCTTCTATCTTTCTCAAATAGCCTATTAGGCCTTCTCATTCAAATAGCCCTTTTCTTGGCAAAATTAGGTCAAATGACATTTCTAATTACCTATATAAACATATATAGATATTAATTGAATATTAGTCACAAATTTATGATAATATTTAATCCATTTACCTAGTTTCCAAAACTCTATATCATTCACTCATATGTTCAATATTCTAACTAGTCAAATTAGGCCTATTTGACCTTTTCTTTATACTTGACTCTTGATCTTACCCATATTGGTCAGCCAAGAACCTCACTATAATTGGATAAATTTTTTAATATATCAAAAAAATTTATTCATAAGTTTAAAAACAATTAAAATTTTTGGTCGTTACCCTTAACTCCCAAAACCACCATTAAGCCTAATAGAGACCTAATGCAATTTGGTTTTCTATAAGCACACATTTCACTTAAGCCTCCTTATAACACCTTGAGACTCAAAAAATATATGAAACACTTCATAAAATATTTAATTATACCCCTTATAATATTATATTATTCCCCTAACACCATTTATCTCATATAACTCTTTGAACCACATAATTATGTCAACTCGCCATTAGGTCTTCCTACTGTGAGAAAGTTTGTCTTGGAAATATAAATCATACACTCAAATTTTCCACATAAAAATTTTAAAAAAAAATTATATAATATCCATGACATAAATTTAAACATAATTTTTATTATAATTCATCAAATATGTCACAAGGCCTCTAACTAATCAACTTCATTGCTCATTCAGAACTGCACATAGGCCTTAAAAACTCAATCAAAAGCCTTTGAATTTTGACATTTTCATAGAAGTTTATCATGAATAAAAATGTGTTTGAATTAAAATATAAGACATAATTAACAACTTTATGTGCATTTTATTCATCAAATCTAAGCAAAAAGACTTAGGAATGACATTCTCAATCATATAAATAAAACTGCTTGTAGCACCAAAAACACAATTAAGAAGATCAATTCTTAGAAAACCTATGGGAGATATTTTATGATATTACAATGGGTTTAGATAAACATTAATAATCATTATATAATGTTTTAAAATATATATTATAAGGTTTAATATCAATATTGGTCTTATAGAACAATCTCACATCTTCACCATACGCAATCTTTACTATGTTAGACAGATCATTTTGAGAACAAGTTTTAGCATGTTTGTGTGCATAAAAAAAAATTAAGAAAAAATTAATATGAGTTATATTTATTTAAAAATTACCCCATATATTTTTATCCATACCTAATCCTTTACAACTAATCCTTAATTTATTTCTCACTACCACCTAGTTTTCTCACTATCATGCTCGTTAGGCCCTTTTAGTGATAGGTCAACTTACATGACCAATTTAGAATATTTTAGGTATGAAAATTATCATAAAATTACATTGTCACAAACTAAAAGTCTCACACATCATCTATCATCAATTTTCATGCTTTGACTTGGTCAACCCTATTTGTTACATCAAAATTCCAAGAAATAAGGTTTTTTTGTAGTTTATACTCATTTATTTGAAAAAACAAAACCACATGGATAAACCTAGAAGATTTATTTAAATTTTTAAAAAATAAAACTAGATAAAAAAAAAAAATTTGATCTATAACTAATTGAATCTTTCCTTTCAGGTCATTATGAGGGTTTTAGAAGGGTTTTGACTGGTTTTCCTTATCAATAATAATTCATAAAGGATTTCCCCTCAAATACAAAAATAATGAAAAGAATATAAAGCTAGGAACCTTTGAAAACTTCCATGAGATGATAAATATCTCTTACAAATTTTTAAAATGCCAACAAACATAATAAATTCCTTCTCATGTCTGCAACACCCTATTTTATGCACATAGAAAACCTTAACACCAATTTACATGATTTATCCTTTAGTTTATGACCTAAAACTTGGTAAACATACTTATAAAAATGTATCATGACTATTTCAATGATATCAAGATCTATATAACTTTTGGAAATGATCTTGACCCCTCATTAGGCCACATTAGGACACTTTACATACTAGGCCTTGAACTACCAATTAAACTTGGACATCGATCACCATTTTAAATATCCTATATTGTCCTCAAAACCTCATTCTCATGTCAAATGACTTCATAAATTTCTCACACACTACCAACCTTATTTACACAATTATCATCTTACTCAACTCATCATGCTACTAGGCCTATGCGTTCTTACTAGGTCTCTCAAGTAAGGACTAAGCCTCAAAACATGACTTTGGAACTCATTTGAAAGCTTATTTGCCAATTTATCATGTTTAAAAAATTTCATATATTATCTTATTTTTTACTAACATAGATCACCAAGATTATCTATGCTTTATACATACACCTTCTATCAAGACTAGACTTCTCAAGATTCCTAGTATATAACAATATTACCTTGTACCATGATCTTGACTTTGAGATGCCATCAACCTCAAAAGGATTACTAGGTTTCCTTAAAATTATTTTTCAATAGAGAGACAAGAGTTTACCTTAAAATTTTCTCTTGTCATGAGACATCTTTAACCATACCATCTCACCATACATGACCTCAATTTTGACCTTGACATTAATGATATTTGTCTTGAATTTGACATCAATGACAAAAACAATGATTCAACACCAATAATAAGAACATAACTCAAAAAGGGAGTCAGTCCAAATATCCACATTGACTAAGTTTCAACTTATATTCATAATGAGTTACTGATGTATGCCCCATGGAGATATCCTCCATCACACAAGCTAAAATAGTGCATGAGTTCAAGGACATAACACCCCAAGTATTTAGATAGCATAGATAGAGGTGTACAAGGATTAGTTCTAAATTTTAAGAATTACACCTAGGATAGTACATTTTCATCACATTTCTATTAAAAAGGGTCATTATGCCTTCATGATGAAGTATCATACCAAATCATAGAGTTTTACTTTTTCACTATCATAAGTCATATACTATGATCTATGTTTTGCACATACTACCTCACAAACTAATGTTGACCCTAGGTCTAAAGTGAAGATGTGAGAAGACTATTTAAGGGGCACTTGGCACAAAAGGGTAAAAAATCATATGCCCTCATTAAAGATTTATATATCTGTACCCTTCACCTATTGATGGCTCACTATGCAATTTGACTATATAGCCCTCAATACATAGATGTACCCAAAAGACACAAGCTAATGACCCTATTTAGATGTGCAGTAATGTTGTGGTAGTTTAAAGGAGACCTATGTAGTGATTAATAGGTGGAAATTAAGTATAAATAGGTAGTTTAAAAAGTAGTTGAGAAGTGTTCAAGGCCTTGTCATAATGAGTAAATAGAAAAGTGTCTATCAGACCTCATAACATGATCACATACCACCCCTCTAACTTTTATAGGAATCTTCCACTCTTAGACACACACATGGATCTAGAATAATCCTACCACCAACTCTCAAATTCAAATCACTATATAGAATTTAAGAAGCATAGGTGCGAGACCATAATAAAAATAAAATACTATATCTACCACCCCAAGTTGTGCATTAATTGTAAAATGTCCTAATCCCTTATACAATCCTTATTCTTCATTGTAATAAGGGTTGACACATTTTTTATAAACCTCACACTATCAAAAATTTTCCTCCAAGAGAATTTATGTTGAATAGACCTTCATGTTAATGAGAATTAAGTTCACCTCTATCTTTTCTTATTAAACTCTATGTGTTATTTATGTTTGTTGATCTTTATCTGTGTAATGTTCACCCCTCTCATTGTTATCCATTCTAAGAACCTTTATGTGGAATTGAGAACTCACTTGTAGGTGATATCTTATGCACATTTGAGTCTCTATAGACATTGTTTATGGATAATTTGTCATCCTTCTCAATATTGCACTACATTCCCATGCCTCCATATAAAATACCTATGCATTTAGAGTGTCCTTGGTGGATATTGTGTGAGAACATCTTTTTCTCAAATATTTTTAGTGTATCCATGATAGTAGCAACACTCACTTTATTTTTAGTGTATAACCTTTTAATTTATCAAAAAAATAATTAACTTTTCCCTCTATTTTCCCAAAAAAATCTTAGGTTGAGATTAGTGGTAGATTTACCTTTGTTATCTTTAGGTCTATGCACTAGTCTTCAACTAGGTGCACTTAGAATATAAGGAATTTAACCTAATCTAGAGGCTCATCCCAAGGATCAAAATGGTCCCACAGCTTGGGAATTTTCTCATCATTGTGATGAGACACCAATGCTCCATATGTGTAGGTGAGTGATAACACTTCAACACCCAATGCCAAATACTTTTATTCACTACGCAAGGCATTCATGCTCTATATGCTATAACAAAATATCCCATAATGAAGAACATATATGGGTGCACACTTCGAATGATAATAATTTCCATAACATTAGGGTAAATTTTAGTGATGAATATTCATTGATTCACAAATATTCCAATTTTTGGATTTTGGTTTTAGTAAATTTTTAGGGTCAACAGATGGGACTAGATTGCCAAAATTCTAGGGATATAAATTTTTTTAGGGGTCAACTTGCCAACCCTTTATAAAAATACCTTATAAATTAGTTTAATTCACCACACACACATACACACACACACACACACACTATATATATATATATATATATATATGTATATATATATATGTATATATATATATGTATGTATATATATATGTATATATATATATACATATACATATACATATATATATATACATATACATATATATATATACCTATATATATATATACATATATATTTTATATATATATGCTAAGATATAAACTATTTTTTGGGTTTGGTAGAGTCATTTGATGTAACCACTTGGTAGATCCATTCAGCCTAGCCATTTGGCAGAGTCATTCGGTAGATCCATCTAACCCTATTATTCAATCAAGCCATTTGACCCTACCATTTGGTAGATCCATTTGAACCAACCATTCTTCCCAAATTTTCAATCATGTTATTTAGTTGAGACATTTTACCATTCACCCTAGCTATTTAGTAGATTCATTCAACCTAGACATTCGATAGAACCATTTGACCTAGCCATTCAACCCAACCATTTGACCCTAATATTAAGTTTAAATCTTTGACCCTACCATTTGGCCAAGCCATTCAACCCATTTATTTATATCTGAGAGGATATAAAGCATGGTATAAAAAATTTAAACATATGTTATAAAAACCCTAGTTGGGTGGAAAACCTAGAAATAAAAAAAATTGGACCTATCAATTCACCAAGGCTACGAATAATATTCCCCTAAATGAATCTAAGGGGGTTTAAAATATGGGCTCTTAAAATTTACCCTACATAACATTCCCCCACTGGTATTCCCCACTCGCCCCTCCCATTCTAGGGTGAGGAGAAGCATAATTTTGTAGTTACCTTACATCAAAATGATAAGTTAATTATATAAGTTATGTATGGATCACATAACATATAGGAGTAACATGTATAGATAAATAGAGAATTAAAGCACATATGTGGTCATATCAAGTCTTAAGATGCATGATATTTATCATGGAAACATATAGATATTAATAGTACAAGATTAATAAGAAATCAATCACACACACAAGATCACTCCAAAGTAAATAAAAATTAAGTGGTCCAAAGATACCCCATATAATGGGCATGTTCAAATGTCACACAATCAAAGGGACACTACTTAGTAAATTTCCCACAAAGCATATAATGATAAATACAAATGTCTATACAACAAATAATGAAATATTTAAATTTTTAAATTTTTAAATATACAATCAAAGGTATGGGGTCCAAATTCACTAGATAATATTACAATGATCAAGCATGCAATGAAATTTAATAAAATAATAAGAAAGGTATAGGCACTCAAGGAAGTGCATAAATGAAAGAATGGAATATAGGCAACCAATATGAACATAGCAAACTAGTTCCTAAACATTTGTAGGTATCATATTAGGTACACTTTGAAAGGTATAAACATGGATATAGATATGTTTAATTATATACAATAAATCATTATAATGGAAAATGAATATAGAATAATATAACATATGGGTATCATGATAAAATAAGTAGATGCACCAAACATAGTTATGGTGTGAGTAGGGGGAAGGCCCAACATATATGATGTATATGTGTATGCCTGTATCACATTCAAAAATAATGTGAAACATATGTGTATATAATAAATAATTATATGTTATATACTAAAATGGATAAAAAAACACATGTTGAAGAAATAATATAACTAAGAACATGCTGAAAGTTTTTGGTATTTTTTATTTTTTTGAATGTTTTTTAGTGTTTTTTAATTTTTTAGAATATTTGATTTTTGTATTTTTTAATTTTTTTGTAATATTTAAAGTTTTAATTATGATTATATTTTAAAATATTGTAGATCAAGGTCCAAGGTATCAAGAGGTGGGTCCATTAATTACCAAAACCTCTTATGTTTTTTTGTTCACAATGTTTCAATATTCTCTGGTAATTTATGATTGGAAATTTTTGATATGGATTTATCATCAAATCCATGATGCGTAATGAAATATTATTTTTATAAAATTGGTAGAAAAAGCACATATGTTTTATTGAAAATTGCTTTCATATATGTCAACCATTATTTCTTAAACTAGAAAGTTAAAACTAGTCAATGATTCATTACCCATATTGGTGTATCAACCAATTTTGGTGTGTATGTGATTGGTAAAATAAATTATCTAAGAAAATATGTGAAAATTGGTAATTTTTTAACTCATTTATATCATGGCCCAACTATCACAAACATCCTAAAATATAAAATGATTCTTGATTGTTTGTATTAATCTTAAGGTGTGTAGAATAATTGCCATCAATATTTATAGTAATAGTTAAATCTTCACATCTAGGACATTTTGAATCATCCCTCATTATATCCTTATCTTTTGAAATATATAAAATCAAAAGTATTTTTCATTATTTATGTATAATTTTTATATGGCCATAATGTTTGTAATTTTGATTTTTTTTAATGCCCCACTATGATTTGTATCATGGCCAATGATTCTATGATAATTAAAATATGGTAGTCCTTATTTTTAGATATTTTGATGCTTGATTTATGTCTATTGGGAGGTAAAAATATCATATTGTGCACAAGTAACATATAAAGTATTATAAGTGGAGCATCTAGTTTTACTATGACATGTAAAATATGTTGTTGTGATTGAAGAGAGGAATACACATTATTCACATCATGTATTTGAATTTGTCCCTTGTAATGTTGAGTAAATGTTTTTATCCAAGAGGGATGTATTAAATAATAATCATTTACATGTTCATTTTATAATTTTTATATACCCTTATCTAAATTTGGTTTTGTTCTCTCTAGTGATAAATTTAACTTGCATGTACTAGGACCTATTACTGTCAGTAGGTTATGTGAAGGATGCTCAAGTAAATTGAAACTATGTTTCAATAATTATTCATCAATTATTTAATGAGGAAATTTATCATCATTATCATAGTAATCTAACATTTTGTCATTTTATTGTTCAATATTAACCATTAAAGGAAGCTCAAATGTTTGATTTTCTTACGGTTTTAGTATCATTTATTATTTTGGTAATGGTTCAAACTTTTTCTTTACATCTATGTGCACTGGTTATGGTTCAAACTTTTTATTTTCATCCATGTTCACCTCAATGGTTATTTATTTATTTATTTTTTCAGGTGAATGAGTCATTGTGCTTGACTCACACATTTCATAGGTTTATATATTTTCAAGTGGAATAATTTTTTTATTCACTACCACTTTAGGTATACCTTCCATGTTAAAATGTATCTTTTTTTTAAAAAAAATGAAGGGTTCATCATCAGCAAGCATTGTGAAAAAGTTCCATTCATGTATAAATTTAACACATTAATGTAATTTATAAGGGATGGATTCCATGGTATGTATCCATGGTGTAACCAAAATCAAGTTATAGTGTAATGGCTGAGACATTACATAGAATGTAGTTGGAACCAATTTTGTCCCTATTGGCACATCTAATGTGATTTTTCTAGCTAGAGAGCTACATGTATTATCAAATAATTTTATATGCATATCTATTTTTTGAAGAATATTTGTGGTAATAAACATGATGATTAATAATGTGTGGCACAAATGTTGAAGATTGAACCATTATTGAATAACACATTTTTATTCTCTTGTTATGCATATTAAATTATATGAATAGAGGCTAATCTTAGTGAATAATATATTTTGAGGGTAAATATTTTACATAAAACGTAATAATATTTACATTATTTTGGAGATATTTCACAATTTCTAAAAAATAAGTTGGTTTAATATCACTTGGTACTTGGGTTTTACACAATGCTTCATATAAAATATCCTTGTAGATAGTATATTGCTTTAAGGGTTTAAAGATTAAAATTATAGAATGTGTGTTGATAAATTTGTAAATAATATCACGTCATTTTTATTTAATAAAAATTTTGGGCTTAAAGGAATATGTTTCATAATAAAACATGGTGGGATAAGTTGGGCACCCTTATCTTTTTGAGTAGTGATAACATGGACCATAAAATCCAATATAAGTAGTGGGTGAATAGTGGGTTGGAGATGGTAGTTATCACTTTAATATGATCTAGGTAGAACAAAGGGTTGGGATCATGTATGTTTGCATTTGGATATTGAATATATAGTATTTCAAAATGAGTTGTGGAAACAAACTTGATTCCTTTTCATTTATTAGTATTTTTTTTAATTTAACCATGTATGAAGCATGACAAAGGTTACTATGAAATATTGGAAAATGAAATAAATAATATATGAAACCATTATTAAGTAATTTAGAATAAAAGTAAATTTGATTTCAAAATATTTATAGTTTAGAAATTATAAATCAAACAAAGAAATGGGAAACCCTAAGTCCACTAGGGTTTTGAGACCAAAGGTCAGGTTCACCAAATGTTTAACCTTAAATTTTAGATAGTTCTGTATCTAGGGTTAAAAGTAATAGATTATATTTTACACAAGGTTGGTGAACTAATATAATAATTAGACCAATTAATAGAAAAATTAGAGAAATAATATTCTAAATTTATAAAATTAAGATTTATAAAAATATAAAAGTACAACTATTGATAAATATTGTAATATTGGTTTACTATGTACTTGCATGTCTTGGAAAGAACATGTCAAAAATGGAATAGAATACAATCATGGAATAGTTATTTTATTTAATGAATGTCCTTCATATGGCCTCAAGCACTTGCATTGGATCTATAAAATTATGTCAACACAGGTATCAACACTATACCAAGTGTCTTATATAGAATACTAACTAGATATGGACGTGACCAACTAAAGCCTTTTGAGGTTTTTATATTATTTCTTTTGATGTATTCATATCATGAAAACATTTTATTTCTATTTGTCAAATTATCAAACCCAATCTCTTTACCCTTGAAGTGATTATGAGGGGAAGGGGTTATTGGGATTACATTGTTGATCTGATCCCAAAGGACCATTTATCAATGGGTGATGATTACATATATAATACTATAAATAATTCCTCAAATTTATGTAGTTATCTTCTATGTATTGGCTTATGTGTACACAAGGGTGTAATGTGTGTTAAAAAATACATGAAGTGATCTGATTTGGAACTTCTTAAATATGGCTCATGGTCTACTCTTTGAATGCTTCAAACCTATAGAAATATTTATCCTATGATTTATATGGAAACAAGGACAAATAGGGCATGTTTTGTCATTTTAATTAATTATAAAGTGCTTCTTGGTATATTGCCTTGTGAATTATATGTGGTTTCTAGATGACAAATGAATGAGGCTTGATCTTGTATATATAAAAATCCATTATGGAAATATCTCACATTGAAGCACTTAGGCTGACCTTTTTTATATGTTTCCTTTGAAAATTTGATTAATTTTATGTAATTTAAAATTTTCATAGAAATGGATACTTGTGTTGATGCATATGTCCTCTAGGGATGCAAGTTCTTAGAGAGATATAAAATAGGTATAGGTCCAGAAATGGTAGTGAAGGATAATAATATAGTTTAGATATTTTTTTACATTATAGAAGGCCTAGTGATCAAAATATTAATTTTTAGACTAAGACATAATAAATTATCCACAAAGATATAGTGAAAGTAAGCCTTTAAAAAATTAAAAAGTCTACAACTAAAAAAATACAACCATGATAGGTATTTTCCAAGTGTATAAGACAGGTAATATATAAATTATATTTTAGTATCTACATAAATAAGGTAAACAATTTAATGAGATTCATATCTCAAAACCAAGAATGGGAGAATTGCCAAAAACTACCACCACCATTATAGCCAAAATATTTTCTTTTAGCCTCATAATATAAAAAAGTATCACTAACCATGACTAGGTAGAGTGACCAATGCAAGACAAGGTAAATTTTAGTGGCCCATATATAATTAAATATAGGTTTTTTTGGGTGAACTTCTAAATGTGTGTTTCTAAATTTTGGTGAAAGTTAACAGATGATGTTTAGGCATGAAGGAAAATAATCATGTGAAACATAATTTACCATAGAAGGTATGCTCACATGTAACTATACAGAAAACCCATAAATAAATGGTAGTATTTTTTTTGGATGACAAGTCTTTGTTGTTGAATCACAAGAATGCCATCATGTGACAACCACAATGTAAAATAATAGGTATATTGTCATTGAATAACTATGTTATCACTCAATAATGTTATTTTTTCTTAACAACATTATTGTAACTTGATAGCAATGTTTTCACATGACAACATTGCTTTCTCTTGACAACATTTAGCTTGATAACATTGTTATCACTCAACAACATAAATGTCGCTTGATAACATACTTATTTCATGACACCATAGCTATCATATGAAAAATACATTATCAAATGACATCTACAATTTCAAATGATATTTGTGTTTTTTGACGAGTGACAATGTTGTAGGTAAGTGACAACTATGCTATAAAGTGACACAAGCACCTCTAAATGGTAGCTACATTGATACACATAATAAATTAAGTCCTCAAATTATTATATATTATATATAATGGTGAATAAGATCATATTGACTTTTTACACATTGGAAAATTCTATTCATATGTATTAAATTTATTTTAAACAGTAGGCGAGCCAACCAAAAAATAACTTACACCTAGATAATTAAGGCAAATCCACATTATTCACCACCCCATAAAATAGCCAAATAATACTTTCTAAAACTAAACTATTCATGAATTAATTATTAATATCAATTAAAATTTACCCTAAAGTAATACCATGGCTATACTAATTTGACATATCCACAAAAATAAAAAATCCCAAGGTATCAAAATACATAGGTCGCTAATGACACAGGTTGTCATTATATCCATGGATAAACACATAGGAAGTCACAACCACCAAAATGTATGTAGACTATAAATCATAGAGAAAACTAGACTAGAAGAGAAATTGCATCCATCCACATGTCCTCTAGCCTTACATGCCCTCTAATCTATACTTGATTAGGGAAATCCATAAATCTTGGGTTTTACGTGAAGGAGGGAGGACATTGATAATTTCCTCTCTCAAATCCATGTGGTGTCAAAATTCAAAAAAATTATTTCCATAAATTAAATTGAAATTTTTATTTTAAAAAATTATATATTTTAAATGTTATATTATTTATTAATTGATATGACTGATTTTATTTTTTTATTTTTTGAAATAAACTTAATTTGTGATTTATATATTGACATATAGATATGTGTTTGTTTTGATAAATAACATAATGTAAAATACATAAACAAATTTCAATGTTAGACATATTATGGGTTTTAGTTAATTATTGGGGTTTTTATGTTATTAAACATAGATAGATTCTATTAAGTAAAATAATCTAGTACCTAATGTGTTTAAATTCATATATCTAGTTTACGGTTTCCATAGTTAGAATTTTTTAAAATGTTCAAGTATCTAGTTGAGTATTTTTGTTTGATTATGTTTCAATTAAAATATTCATTATTTACTAATAATTTTTATTTTGGTTATAATACATTTTTAATATCACAAAAATTAATTTATCTTTATTTATTTAATTTAATTTAAGTAATTTTACTTATTATCACATAATTATTAAAAAAAGGCCTTCATAGTTTGACTGAAGAAGCAAACTAATTTTTTCACTATGTAAATAATAATAACATTTTGAGGTTTATGGGTGTTAGCACTATGAAAATAATGTTTCTAATGTAATGATAGATAACACTATAAACATATATATTTTTTCATAAACCTTATTAAAAAACCCAAAACAACATTTAAAAAATATATAAAAATCCTTTCGATCATGTTGAGATTTCAAAACTATATGACATTTGAAACCCACTATGAAAAAACCCTTCTCAATCTCCTCTATCATGATAGTGTGGATAAATTTCATCATAATGACATTTTTTTTTTTAATTTTATACATTACAAGACATTAATATTTTTTCCATGGATTTTATTTCAAGTTTGAATACAATTATGATTCAAAAAATTTAATATTTTTATTATTTTCAGGCTTGACCAAGAAACAATTACTCTTAAAGACATATATAAGTTATCTAATATCTTAATATTTTTTTAATAAAAATCATTTCATTTTATTATATTCTTCCATTATCTTCTTATATTTACCACAAAATTTATAACACAACAATGGTTCTCAATATTTGAACACTATCAACATATCTCACATGTTACATGTTCATTGCTTTGTGAAGATTATGGTTACAATTTTAGATATTTTTTAGAAATTATTTTTCATATCTGATCTCCTTTCTCTTTCAAAAAAATAAAATCAATAAAATAAATATGATGAAAAAATAACACACTTAAGAATGAATTAATCCTTCTCGGTTCTTTTAGGCCTTCTATTTCAACACATTTTACCTATATAATTAACAAGACTAACATTCAAGCAAGGGGGAAAACATTAAAAAAAAGGAATATAAGAAAAATACAATATGTTATAATCTATAATTTTTTTTATTATTTTGATATCTTTATCATGTCTTTTAGTACACTAACATTTTTCAATATTTAAACATCATTTAGATGTGTCATCATTAAAATTTTATATAGGTTTTTAGACATCAATGTTCATACTTGGTTTATTTTTTTATTTCAAAAAATTATCATCATGTAATTTTAAAATAAAACATTAGTCTACAATACTTGAACACTATCACAGTATGTCATCAATGTCTATTTAATTGTGTTTTGTAAAAAAATGTTATTGGCATGTTGAACAACTTTCTACAAATTACTATTCATATTCACATTTCCTATCTCTTTTTGAATATTAATAAAATGTTTTTATACTCTATCAGTATTTGTATTTCAACTCCCTCATGAAATTTATATTATAATATTATGTAGAATACATATAAATATCTGACACACATACAATACACTATTATACAAAGAGATATCAGGACATAAACAAATGTTTTGTGGGAAAGAGGGTTGTAAGATATCTAAAAATTGAATATAAACATATACAGGGCTTACATATGGTTATCAAAATCCAAGGTACCATTATATAGTGATTAAGAATTGTAAATTAGAGTAATAAAAATAAATATGGTCTCATTAGGAAATAACTATAGATACTTAATCTAAGAATTTTAAGTGTCATATATAGTAGCCATAAGGTACACATAAAATATAAAATAATGTAAGGATAAAAATATGAATGAGAATAAGTTAATTCAATAATGTAATTAAATATCATACCAATACAATATATTTATGAAATTAAATAAATAAAGAGATGTGGTTAGGAATACTTACTTTAGGTTGGCGTGTTGATGCATCAATATCACACTTTGATCAAACATAAATTTATGAGAGATATTTTAGGTGAAGTTAAATATAGAAATAATAATGCTTAATTATCCTTAGTTAGGGATTATATATACTATATTTACTATTTGGTTTGACTTCTCTTATTCATATATTCAAATACCTTGTGTATTATCATTTAACCTGATTATTCTTCTTCTTACTAAGGTGTATTTTAGAGTACAATAAGAATGGATTTAATTTCTATTTTTTTTATAATAAATTATAAATATTAAATATTTAAATATGGTTCAAAACCAAAAAATCCATAACTCTAATTTAACAAGCATTATTGGCCCAATAAATAAAGTATAAAAATGTTTGACAAAAAATAACATCAAACTAGCAAATGGCATCAATAAAAGAATAAACTACAAAAACTAATTTAATAGTTTGATGATTTCAAGGATAAAGACGTTAACAACATGAAAATTAATTGAAATGATAAATATAAATTATGTTAGGATAAAATGTTAGATGACATGGAATGAATGAATAAGGAAAATATATAATATTATCATAAGGGAATCTATCTATAAGTAACATGAACTATCCCAAACTAATAAAAGTGTACCCATTAGTATGTAAAATTATGAAGACTTATGCACATACAAATCCTAAAAAATTAATTATTAGTAATAAAAAATAAGGTGTATACATACATCACACCAAAAGCTCATTGTGTTTCATAATAGTTTAACTTGGGATGGATCTTTAGGAAAATGAAATAGTAACATAATATTACTATAAATTTAAATAAATGATTAAAAATAGGTGAAAATACTTGAAATAAACACATTTGTAACTTTATTACATTTTTAATAAAATATATGTCCATAAAATAACTTAGTATTGATCATTATGGGCATAAAAGATGTAACCCTAAATACAAGACTAAATGGATAAAATTAATGCAGGTGTACATAGATGAGTTAACAAAGTTAAATTATGTTAATATCTCAAGGAAGATGGTAAAATGGGATCTAAAATACCATAGTTTTAAAGACTATATTAAGTACAAAAGACTCAAATGTTTGTAAAATAGTGTAATGAAAATAGTGATGCTAGATAAATGCTAGATTAGGTTTGTAAAATAAAAATGTGATAATAATGTAGTTAAATAAGTAAGAATTTGACCAAAAATGTAAAGGATAAAAAATTCTAAGATGATGTAATTAATAATAAAGTGATAAAATATGTCATAACACCTCCCAATTAGTAAAGTGTCAAGGTAGACTTCAATGACTTGGATGCTAATCTAAGGTTATGGGAAAAAAGTGTTGGTTGAGGAACACCTTTTATGATTGTATCTACCACAATGTGTTTATATACCTAGATATATTCAAATAAGGATTAATTTTATATAAGTTTAGAATACTAAAATAGTAAGTGTGTGTGTGTGTGTGTGTGTGTGTGTGTGTGTGTGTGTGTGTGTGTGTGTGTGTGTGTGTGTGTGTGTGTGTGTGTGTGTGTGTGTGTAAAAGTGGGCCATTATTTTGTATATGATTAGAATACTAAAATGGTTTGTATGAATAATTCTTAGAACTTAAAAATGTTTAAAGAGAAAAACTAAGACACATGTAAGAAAGTGATAGGAGGTAAGTTGGTCAATGATAGCTATGTGTCCATGGATTTAAAATGTGTTTTTAAACTCCACCTTAATTTTACCAAGTATAAACATGTGGAAAAATTTTAAGTAGAAATTGAATGTGAATTTTTTTTGTTTAATATTTTTGACATCCTTTTTTATGTTAGGAATTGTCCCAAAAAACCCCATTTCAAACAACCATTTTTGGAGAAGATAAAGTGCAATGCAGGGTTGTTGGGGAATAAGAACAGAGGAGTGTTGAACCACTTGGGAAGGGATATTGATGGTACACAAGAAAGAAATAAATATTTATTTACTAGAAGCCAAGAACATGACTTTTCTATAAACTTCTTTTTTTTCATTACTATCCAATTCTGCATTTCAATTTAAAGGGAATTATGCAATTTCTAAGTTTTCCAGTATAAAATGACTCACATGTGCATATTCATGAATTAAATTTCAACATTTGTCAAATCAATTACCTTTATTTGATTTTTTATTTTATTTTTAAATATATTTAGGGTTCTTAGTTAGATCTAGGGGTTTTGGGTTGTGCCCCAAATCAGTTTTATCCATACATTCCTTTCTATTTTTGTATATGGGTTATTGAATATGGAAAATTCATGTTACTAGGATGTTGTGGCTTTTGGGTTTGAATCTGGTGTCTAAAATTCCTCTATTCTAATGAAAAATCACTATAATATCCTTCCATTTATTTTTTGGGTATATCTAAATGTTATTGTTCCTTTTTTAGCCTAGTCATGTTGGTGTTAACTTGGGCATAATGTTTAGCTTATATTTTTTTATGAAACAAGATATTTGGGTTTTTTAGTATGAGATTAGGGATTTAAATATTTATTATTATGTCCTCCCTTGTAGGGACATGTATATGGATTATTATTATTATTCATTGTGATCATCTTCTTGTTGGTGGTGTTTTGGGTCAAATGGCCTTTGGGGTTTTAAACTCATCTGGTATTATTTTACACTATGTGTTTTGGCACTTTAGCCAAGTTATTTAATTTGTTGGTGTTACTAAGCTTGCCTAGAAAGTTTTGATAAATTTGACCCAGCTATTTTTGTGATCAACTAAATCAATTTCACTATTTTTTAAATGCTTGATCAACTATTTAACTGGTTGTTCCTAATTATATAGAATAAGAACAATATGTTTAGTTCCTTGGTGTTATTATTTTTACTTTATTTATATGGTTTTGAATATCTTTTTATAGATTGTTTGGTGTATTCAAATTTTGTCTTAGCATATGCTATGGAAGTTTGGTGTTAATTTGATGTTTTTATTCAATTCATTAAACATATATAGCTGGTTATAAAAAATTAGGATTGAAATTTTTTAGGATCCATGAAGGATTTGATGATGGTACATAATGTTATTATAATGATTGTAGTACTTTTTTTTAGTGTTGTACGGAGTACATCTTCCTTGGTGTACTGGTGGTGCTCATTTATCACCATTTTATAACTCTATATATTTAGGGATATATAGGAATAAAAATGAAACCATGACAAAATTGATTGGATTATTTCACCTGTTTGGGTAATGTGCAAATGTATGAATTTATTTCTAAAATTATTTGGACTATTGTAACATGGTTTAGATGCTTAAATTCCTATGTAGACTGAGCATGTTCATTAAATATTTTTATGCACACCAACTTGTATAATATGTGTTGTTATTTTAAATAATAAAACTACATTAAATATTGATTCTACATTCATTTTTTTCTTCTGTATGGTCTTTCCAATGCCTAGGATGCATGTTTTTGGTATTATATTTTTTATCCTATCTTGGATTGCATACATGAAGGAGTAAAATTTATATCTATTGGATAAATATAAGTAATTTCAGCATTATGATCTAGTTATATTGTCTTAATAATATGCTTATATATCGATAGTTATGCATGATAGTTACCTTCATGTACATGAGTGTTAGATTACCCTATTTTGATTCCTTGAGGAATCTGGTGGGACTATTGCATTATAAAGAGCTCAAATGATAAAAAAATATGTGTTATATTTTAGTCTTTGATATATGTAACATGTTGATGCTATAAATCCTTCAAAAAAATATTATTCATTACTAACATGAATGTTCCATTGTTGAGATTATCTTTTGGTCTAGAATTTAGTATTTAATTGATGTAATGATTCACACAATTTTTTAAATAAATTATTAATTGCCTCCCTAAAATTTTAATGATTATATGTTGGGAATAATGGTATTCCATATACAAGGTAACTTTTACTTAAAGGTAAACATCTAGTGTATTTCTAATATTAAATTATTCAATATTAGTCTTGTCTGAACATATTACTATTGGTAAGGGTATGAGTAAAGGATAGTTATTATTGCATTACTTTAAGGCTATGAATCCTTGTTACTTAGTTGAGTTATGTGGTATATAGGTAACATGTTATGTTGAATTTGGATTATGTTAAAAACTAATTTTAGGATTAGTGCTTGAGGTTTAATATATACAATTAGAAATGCATCATGTCTATAAATATCTCCTGGCTCATAGAAGATAGAACATACCTCTACTTTCGATTGGGAATACATTTGTTAAGCAGGAGCATGACCAATATGGAAATCCACTAGACCAAATTAGGGTATCACTGATCAAAATACACCATGTGAGGTAGGGTTACAAATACCATAGTCTAACATAATCATGAAATAACCCTGAAAGAGTACTAAGGTTTAATATTTCAATTAAGTTAGTAAAAAGAAAGTAAATCTAATCTAGTGCACACCCAAGATTTTGGCATAATAAAATGTGTTAGTAAAGCAATCAAGTCATGTATAAGAGAATCTCAATTAAGATAATTATGAGTAATATCTTGATACATGGAATATGAGGATTAATATTATTTGAGACAAAACTTATGCTACTTCTAACTACTAAAGAGAAGAGAAAACAGTTGGAATATATTTAAGTAAATTTGAACCCATCGAGACTCAATCTCTCCCTTGGTTAAATGGGCTTTGCAAGATGTTGTTGTGGTTTTTAAGTATAACTAAGAAATTCCAAAGCATCCAAGACTTATCCATAATACTAGATTCTCCAAATAGAAACCCTAAGCTAAGAATCCTCAAGTACAATGGTGGAAGATCATATTGTGAAGAAGCATGAGTGAATAATAACTCTTGATTACATATTGAAATAATGACAAAATGATCTTGTATTTATAGGTGGATCTTTCCCTAAATTCTCCTAGAAATGTTGGCTATATAGGGTCGACCATGGTCGAACCTGTATATTTTTAGGGATAATTGAATAGATCTGAGCTAGGTCAGTCAAAAGGATAACAATCCCAAAAAAGTGAAAAGTACCTCTAAAATATATAGGTTCAACCATGGTGGACCTAGTATAGTTGATAGTCTATAAGGGAATTAAGGCAAGAAAAAGAGGATGGAAAGAAGAAAAAGACTGGAGGAGTATGCAAGGTAGGATTAATAGCTTAGGGAATGTTTTTAAGATCTATTTGGATTGGTAATAATGTGGAAATAAGGGAAAAAAATCTTTAAAAACACCAAATTTCTACCCACCCCTTTCCTAGTGTACCCCTTAAGGCATGTACTCAAAGAGATTGAGTCTTGATAAGTTCCTGTAAGATGTAAAGTGTCAGTATTTTATAAAAGTTGAAAATATTATGTGTATACATATTCCCCAATCAAATATCATCACATGTCACTAAGGTACAACATGGGATAGTTCTTAAAGAAAGAACATAGTAACACATAATGTTGATGGTAATAAAATTGTAGTATTTTAAATCAAAAATAGTTGAAAGTAAATGACTCAAAAGTAAATGACTAAAAAGGGAAAATAACTAAAAATTAAATGTGATGTGTAGTTGGACTACTTTAATCATGGGATAGTTGTATATTGTGTTGTTAATTTTAATTGTGTAGGCTATAGATACTACTTTTGACAAACTCGAGAATAAAAAACTAAAGAGCAAAAATAAACAAATACAAGAAAATCCAAGATAGTTGGTGTTATGAGGATGGGATGTACTTGGGAAATTTTCCAAGCTAGGGTGACAAGTGCTATGTTAGACCAAAAGACGAAGTCAAATATGAGTAAATTAGGTAATCAAAAAGCCAAGGCTAATAAAGACTAAAAAACTCAAACAAGTTATCCTTAAGTAAGAAAAAAAATGCACCAAGTCAAACCTAAAGAACCTTGTCAAAAAGGATGGTAAAATAAATAAATTGTAAAAGGCTAAACAAAATGGTAAAACAACATTAATGAATGAGTAGTAACAATCCACATCTCACTCAAAAATGAAAAAAGGGTATGAACTTAGGTGTCCATAATAATAAGATAGTAAAATAATGATAAATGGTAAAAGGAAAGTAAATTAAGTCTAGTAATGTAAAATCATTGTAAAAAAGAAAGAAGAATCTATAGTTGCTCAAACATGTTGCTTTGATCTAAGGGTAGGTAAAACTAAAACAAATTTGTGCTAGCATGTTTTTAAGAGATGAAGAAGAAGGGAAAAAAATTTAGAATCATAATTTGTCTATTAAGGGGGGAAATGAAATGGGTGGAGGGGAGAATCAATGAAAAACTAAGGTAGAGTAACTCTTTATTGAAGTCAAGACACTCAAATTAGGTTTTCCAAAACAAGATGAATTTTAATCTTAAGGACTCTGAAGAACTTTTCTTAGCAACACAAGTCTTAGGTCAACAAATTAAGTATATAGATCATCATATGAAGGGTATATGCATGAAAATTAAAATGGACCTACCTTCCCATAATGTGTTCCCCATTCCTTATGACCCCTTATAGAGTCATCAATTTACTAAAAAGATTGGGTAATTACATGATAAATTAGGTAGCACCATAATTTTTTTAAATTCCCCTATTCTAATCTACTAATCTACTGCACCCCAAAGGACCTCAGATCTATGTAAGTCCAACTATGGATTTTGGGATTCAATTAGAGAAAAGAGATGTTCTTGTAATCATGTATTTTGGTGTGAATTTGAATTTTAGATTTGTATGTTGATTTTTATATATCATTTCCTTTTGTTTTCAAATGATTTGGATTTTAACTTTTTTTATGGCTTTTTATATTTTTTTCTCCATATGGATTTGGAAAACCAAACATGGGTGATAAAGATGACTTTCAATTGAATACTTGGAATAAGGTCTATAAGAGAGAGAGAAATTCAAAGAGCATTAGATCTAAGAGTCTTGTAAATCTAGGTAAAATAAAAGTGTTATCTTGACTTTGACCTTGTTTTATCTAATGTGGAGTGAAAGAAAGGGGAAATCAAGAGGAGTGACACATGGGACAATTTGAATTACTTTAAATATAAAAATGTGACAAATAGAAAAAAGGGATAAAATGATAGTAAAATGTGATTCCTTATCATAATAATGAGGGAAATGGATGAAAACATGCTAACATAGATTGTTTATGCAAATTCAATCTAGCAAAAGAAGCAAAAAGCTAAAGTTGAGAACAAGGATCAAGAACATGAAAAGGTGTTAATTTTATGAGGAGGGTTGGGTTCTATCCATAGTCTTACAGTAAAACTACCTAAAATAATGAAAATATAAATTAAAAGTAAGGTTTTTTTTTAGGGACATCAGGTCCTATCCATGATCTTACAAAGCAACTCACAAAAGAAAAACCCAAGGCATAGCAAACTAAAATTGGCAAGCAAAGAGTGTGTGAGAGAAATAAGTAAAATATGGTGGTTTTGTGAATTATGTTGGGTTATATCCATAGTATTATACTATAACTCATAGATAAAAACCTAAAGGGGTGCAAAACAACAAAAAAAAAAATCAAGAAGATAAAGAAGACTATGGTACATCAAGAAATCAAAAGACTAAAAGGGAAGACTAAAGGTTTGTGAAAATAAGGAACTTGCTGTAGAGGGAGTGAACTATGCTTAATTAACCTAATTTTTTTTTGATATATGTAGGTAAAAATCATGAATAGAAGAAAATGTTTAGCCAAAGTAATTTTTTAGGATTTGTTTGTTGGTGGGCTGTTTGAAAACATGGCCTTCATTTGTTTGAAGGCAGTAGGTGCTTAAACCAAGAATGGCTTTCAATAAATATAGGCCCCAATATTTTTGGGCATATTTACCTTATTTATCATGAATTTAGTATAATTTAAGGATAATATCACCAACATTAAAAGTATATATTTTAACACGTTTATTATGTCACCTAGCAAAGTGAGCCTTGTATTAGTAGTTATGTTGTACAATAGAGAGATGTTATTCATCAAGAAGATCAAGGGAATGAAAATGAGATTCATGTAATTATTAATTATTAAAAATACCATGAAGATATATATGAATATAAGGAAGATCAACTTCTAAATGAAAGACTAATTCGGAACCATATACTAGAGAAAATGGAATTGCCCCAGTGGTAGTATGTATACTAGTCTAATAGGCCCAAAGTAGAAGGTAAAGATGAAGATGCCAATCCATGTGGGTTTCATTAATTAACTTTTGAGGGATTTTTTTAATAATTTTATTAGTTGCCTCAGCTTGACCATTACATTGTAAATGATAAGGCATGAAAAAATTGTAATTGATCTTGAATTTGTTGCAAAGTTATTTAAAATGTTTTTTTTAAATTACCACCATTGGTTGAAATTATGGTATGGGGAATGAAAAAGTGGAAAATGATTTGATTAATAATAAATTTGGAAATGTTAGGAATGGTGATGTTAATAAGAGGCATGGATTTTACCTTCTTGGTAAAATATTTGGTAGTAATGATGATAAAGACATGTCCATCATGGGAGTGACGAATTTTACCAATGAGATTAAATACTCATGTTGAAAAT
The DNA here is from genome assembly GCA_037957365.1 of Torreya grandis. Classification (NCBI taxonomy): domain Eukaryota; kingdom Viridiplantae; phylum Streptophyta; class Pinopsida; order Cupressales; family Taxaceae; genus Torreya; species Torreya grandis. Next base: position 1,462,235 of record JARHVA010003612.1, on the reverse strand, counting down.
GGCCAAGGATATTTTATAGTTTGAATTTCATCTGGAGGTGAATGTATTATATCATTATGAATTTAACAAGGATTACACTATTTCACATATTTTATTTCATCCTTTTTGAGAGTAGGCCAAAACTAACCCATACATAGTCATTTGTGGGTTGTTGTATGTCCACTACAGTGGCCACCACAAATGACCCCATGTTCTTGTTCAAAAAGAGAAGGTACCTCATATTTCATAACACAATGCATCAAGGTGCCTTTAGAATTATGATAATAAAGGATATTTTGTCAAAATACATACTTGAAATCTTGTTTACGAATGCATGTCTTTTCATGAGAATATAAAGTAGGAGGATAAGTTTGATGTTCCAAGAATTCAATGATGTCATGATAACATGAGGTTTGGAAAATGGTAACATCCATGATATGGAAAATAAGTGAATCTAGTGGTTGGGTCGAAGATGGAGATTTTATTATTTTTATAAAAAAAGGAAGGATTAGAAATAACTTGATGATGATGAAACAGAGATGTTGATGAGGCAATAGAATCATAATTGAAGTTTTGATTTCTAGGAATAGGATAAATAGTGAAAGATATAACATACTTATCAAGAGTGGTTGTAATATGATGATATGTGATGAAGTTTTCACTTTCACATTGTTATTGACTGCTAACTTCATGGAATATAAGTTGAGAATCACCTAAAGCATGAAGGTACTGAATGTCTAAATCAAGAGCATCTCTCGTGCCCAAGATAAGATCTTTGTACTTGGCTATATTATTGGTGACATCAAAGGTGAAGTGAAAATCTAAAGGAATGATCTTGCCAAGAAGACTCGTGAGAATGCAACCTACCCTAAGTCCTTGAATGCATTTAGCACCATTAAAGTGGAGGGTCCAAGTATCTTCATGTAAGTCAACATTAATATTAGTGAGCTCTTCAATAACTACTTTTGGTTTAGTATTATCAGAGGGAGTGAAAGATTCATTAATTTGATTGGCTTAAATATCAATGATAAAGCTATGAAAGTAGTCTTTTGAGAGAAATATCTTGATTAAGACCTTACATGTAAAGGATATTATCATCTAAAAGATCATCTTGAAGAGAAAAAATGGCTAGAATGGGAGATACAACATGTTTATCAGCTATGACTTGCCCTTTAATATATTTATGAGTGATGATACAGAGATCAAATTCCATAAGTAAGACCATTAACTTACCAATTATATATCCAAGAAGAAAGGATTTTGAGAAGAAATGATGAAGGGGATTAGATTAAATGATGACATAAATAGTTTGGTAAAGTAAAAATATTTTTTGTTATAAAATAGATGGTGAGGCAATCATGCTAAATTTTGGTATAACATGTTTCGTAATTGATGAGGCCTCGACTAATGTAGTAGATAACATACTCTCTTCCCATATCATCTTGTTAGGTAAGCATTGCCCTAACTAAAATAGGTTTGGAAGAACTATATAAAATAAAAGGTTTATCATTTGAAGGAGGATGAAGTGTGGGTGCGCAAGCAAAGACTCTTTCATGTTATCAAATGATTTTTGGCATGGATCCATCTATTATAAAGTAGTACCTTTATTATGACGATAATTGACAAAGTGAATTTGATATGCCATTTTGGGGAGGAATCATCTAATTTCCCCAAGTTTTACTAAATAAGTATGAATATCAGGAATAGAATGAGGAATATGCATGTTGATGATAACACTAATTTTGGTGGGGTTAACTTCAAATAATAATAAGTTGAAATTACCATGTTTAGTAGGTGATAGTTCTCAAGAAACTATAATATGTTAAGGACAAAATGGAGTACCATATTCAATGTGAGTGGTTTCTTTGATGAGTATGGAATTACCATCTTAAAATTGGTATGATTAATTGGGTAAGGGAAAAATTGTATTTATTTTTGGATCAATGCTATCAATGAAGTTGTTGAAGCAAGGAGTTTTAGTTTTAAAATTTACAAGTTTATGATGTTGTTTAGGAAGTTGAGGTTCTCAAGCATAAATTAACTCAAGGATAGCTTCATCACTAGGAAAAGTAGGAAGAGGACCATAATACTCAACATCTAATTCAAGATCTAAAATTTGATTGCCATGGAGATCAAACTCAAAATGTATCCAATGAACATTGGTTACCTTGGCATCTAGTGTAATTTTAGGAGTATAAGTAAATGGAGTAAAGTGATTGGTGTGTTAGTGGATTAAATGATGGGAGAAGGATCATATGTAATGATTGGATCCATAGGTGTTAAAGGAGATGTAGAAAATTCTAGAGGTTAGAAGGTATAATTTTCTCTACCACCCAAAGAGTATTGATAAGATCTAAGGTATGATCCACATAAATGGTATGCACATCTTGATTAAAATAATGAATATGGGATAATGTTTTTTTATAATCATAGATAGCCAAGTCTATAGATCGAGCTTGGTCCATGTCATAGTTTTCATCATATGTTGGAAAAATCATACATGCATGAGAACCAAGGGGAGTTTCATAGGATGAAATCCAAATATTATTGAATGTATGAGGAGACATGATGAGAGGATCTTAAAATAATTTTTCCACTCCAAAATCATTTCAAGTGAAGGCATATTCATGTAGATTAGTCTCATGAGTATTACATGTAGGTGGAAAATTGGTAATCTCATCCATGAGAGGAATAGTATGATCTCTTGGTAAGAGAGAATGAGGAATCCATTATGAAATGTAAGGAGGTAACTTGGTATTATTACAAGTATATTGTAAATAATTGGGCTCATCATCATCAGAATCTGTAAGAGTAACTTGTAAATTAGGATTCATGTTGATGAGCGTGGGTAAAGGAATACTAGTGATCTTAGGAATTGTAGGAACATGATATTGTGATTTAGGATTTGGTAATTAGATACTCCATGGGTTAGGATCAACTTCATCCTTATATCATTTTTCATTATGCAAGAATTTAATACATTGACTACCAGAAGAAGCAATGGTCCTCATGCAATAAGTCCATGGATGATTAAGGAGTATGTTGTAATATAAAGGAATATCAAATACCATAATCTTGGTTTAAATTATTTTATGTCCAATGGTTAATATAATCTAGGTATAATCAAGTGGATTTTGATTAATCTTATCAAAAACATGACAAGTAAGATGGGTTTTCTCTAGATGATCCATGTTATAACCAAGTTATTGTATAAAACATAGAGATGCCACATTAATACAATAAAATTCATCAGCTAGAACTTTTAGAATAAGAGTCATATTAATGTCTATTTTGATAATGAGTGGTAGATCATCAACACAAAAAATAATCTCATCATTGATCATGTCCTCTTAAAAGAATTCAATAGAGGGATTTGAAGAAGGATACATAGTTTCAATGGTATTGACATTTGTAGGTTGAGATTCAATAAAAGGTGATTCTTAATCTAAGGAAGATGGATCTTAAATATATTGAATCTATTTGATAAAGAATTTATGATGATAGGGTGAACACAAACTAACTCCATAAGTGTAATCTTATAAGGCATAGAGTTAAGTTCTTCAAGAAAGTTCCAATGAGATTTAGAAGAACTATAACAAGGTTTGAATGGTAAATTAGACTTTTAAGGAATAGATGTCATTGGAGGATCAAAAGGAGGGAGTTGTTCCTCAAGTGATTCCCAATCAGGATTAGTAATGGTAATATCTTTAATAAGTTGCTCCTCTAAATATGGATTTTTAGGCTTGGTAATGATATCTTTATGAGTCATTTTATGATGATAATTGACCTTAGTAATGTTGACATATCAAGAATTATTAAATCATTGGTCATAATTAGCATCAATGTCATAAACATCCTTAGAATTTGATTGATTATCTAAAGAGGATTTTTATTGTTAGAAGTAGACGCTTTTAAAGTTTGTCATTTTTGAAAGGTAGTAGTGTACTCTTGACAAATAAGATTGATCATAGCTTCATCGTTGAATGAATCACCAAGCACATAAGCGATAAATAATTTAGTGATCCCTCTACAAGATTCATGAGAATACATAATGTCAGCATGGAACCAAAAAAATAGATTAGGGTCATACCACTTAGGAGGAGCATTATGAAAAATGAAAGGTTTTGAGGGTGGTAAAAATTATTTCATTTGATGAACTGAAAGAGGTGTATGAGAATGTGAAGGAATATCATTTTTTGAAAAATCTTTGTTTTTTTTATAGAGTATTACTAGTGATAGCATTATATTTTTGGAAATATTCTTTAATAAGTTGAGTATTAGGTTCAAACTAGTTCATGAGAAAATCTTGACATTTAGCTTGATCAAGAGCTTCATTAAGTGTTTAGGGAGCAAAGGTTTAATCCTTATATTTGAGAGTGGGAGTCCAATCTATGATAAAGAGTTTGAATAAATTATCATCAGTCATGTTAAGGTTGGATTTATGATACAAATATTCCTATATTTTGATAAATTCATGAGCTAATTTAGTGGTAAATTGCTTTGCATTGATGAAGTGGCTAAGACAATTTCAAGAAGATCATTGTGTTGAAACTCTTTAACTAAAGGATTAGCCAAATATTCAAGTCTAAAAATAGAATAATAGAGAAGTATATTATACCATTATAATAAATCATTAGTAAAAAAAATTATTAAGATTTTAGTTGTAGCAAAGGTAGTAGTTTGGATTCACTCTTGTAAAGCTTACCAAAGGCTTTGAGAAATGAAGCAGGGTCTTAAGTCCCATCATATTTGATTGTTGGATATATGTTACCAATATCAATGGATATAATAAATGGGGTTAAATGCTCATTTTTAATGATTTGAAGCATTTTTTTTCATTATGGGTTGAAGAAGAACATTACCTGAGGTATCCTCAAGAGGTGGAGGAATGAAATTAGGATTAGCTTGAGCATGGATATTTGGAGGTTGATTAGCCACATTGATTAAATTTTGTTGAAGTTGTATCATTTTATGGGGGTTATAATTTTCTGTAATGTTCATTTGTTGGATAACTTAGGATAAAATTTGGGTTGTATCGAGAGGTAGGTTGGTGTTGGCAGGAGCACTCTTCAAATTGTTTATAGGGGAGGATTATTAGAATAAGGATTACTATTGGGATTTTTAAATAAACTTATATTAATCATTCTCACATTAGTTTGAATATTTTGAAGATGACAAGTTTATTGATAATTAAGGAAAGGATTAGATCCATCAGTTTCATTTTGAGGTGTTATTTGTAACATCTTGTATGTCATAGATGAAGAAGGAAAAGAGGTGCTAAAAGACTGATGGTGCTCTTGCAAGGAAAAGAGAGGGAGAAATGAACATCCCATATAGTATGTCAAGATATCCAAGAATATTATGATGGAGACTTAATTTTACTTGAATAAAGATGAACAAAATGCAAAATTAGAGCCATAGGAAATAGATTGATGAACAGGGAAAGAAGAAAATAGTAAAGGGTTGACTAAGTCAAGCTAATATAGGAGACAGGGCTTGAAAACCATACAATGTTGACTAGGTCAATCTAATATAGTAAATAGAGGCAAAAAGAAGAGAAAATAAGGCCTAAAAATTGTACAAGATTAACTAGGTCAATCTAGTATAGTGGATATGGGATACAAAAGGTACAGGGTCGATTGGGCTAACTTAGTATAGTAGATAGGGAATAAGAAAAGGTTGATAACAATTTATGAACTAAAACAAGATAATTTTGGTAGCTAATCTAGGAAATTAAGAACTAAAGGGAAATAAATAGTCAATTGGATCAGCGTTGGCCAATCTAATTAAGGCACATAATACACAAACTTATACTAAAGCTGGATAATGCATGTTTTTTCACACATAATTGAGCAAAGAGCAAGAAATCAACTTGAAATGTAAAGATATAACTAATTGGTTAACCTAATATGTTTTATTATATTATTAAGAAATGATTTTAAATGTGATGGGAAGTTGGCTGTAAAGCAAGAAACTAGATATAAATATAAGGATGGTTTCAGGTAGTTTGGGTTGAAAGGGATTGTAGTGGCAATGATATAGGCTTAGTATTGGGGCCCACTTCCTCACTTCACACACCATAGTGATAAGGGTGTTAGGTTCTTAGCCAAAATATACCATTCACCACAATCTATACTTAACCAAAGTATCAAGTTAGGTTCCCCCTTGGTGATTAAATCTAAGTAGGTTGGTCTTAGGTAGACAAATGTTAAAGTGCTTGTTTAGATTATGTGATTTGGTTGTATGCAAAAAATATAAATATTGAAACTAAATGGTTAATTAAAAACCCCTAATTAGACCATGTGAACTATTTTAAACATGCAATAAATAAGGTATATTATTAACATACCTTGAAACAAGGTATAGTGTTGACACTATATGCACAACATATATAAGGTTAATTGTAAGTGAATGTAATAATACTAACATATAGAGATTAATTCCAACTTGAAATAAGGTATAGTGTTGACACTATATGCACAAAATATAGAGTACAGTCAATAGCATTAAACATGTGCTATATAATTAATGTCTAAAAATGTATAGGTTTAGCCAAGGTTAACCTAGTTATTTTAGATAACACATAAAACATAGAACTAGGTCGATAGGGTTTCTTTAGTATACTGTGTAGGGGAAATTTTGAAGACTACAAACTATGAAAGGAAAGATAGTAAAAGAAAGAGATAAAGAGATAAAAAATAACCTCAATTGATCACAGATATAGAGAACTAATATTTAGAGTCAAAAACTTTGGAATATTCTTGAAAACTCTACTAATTGGGTTGACTGGGTCAATCAAGCTTTGTAAAATCCTACTGTTGAGTGCTTAAAATATACAAGGTCAACTAGGGTAGACGTACTATGTTGAATTAGATGACTAAAAGTATATAGGGTTGATTAGGTTAACCTAGTATTCTGAAGTGGAAGTTTAGAAGTATGAAAACATGTATTGGGTTGTCTGAGTCGATCTAGTTGCCTATTCCTAAAAACTTATGCATATAGATTGGAATTGGGTTGACATAGTCGATCTAGTATGAGATAAACATGATAAATTAATGCTAAAAAGAATGAAAGAAAGTGAAATAAATATTGTAAGCATTAGTTTCAAGTTAGGTTCATCAAAATGTATGAAATCAAAAATACATCATGTCTATAAATGAATCTTAGCTCAAAAAAGATAGAGCATACTACACTTTTGATTAGGAATACATTTATTATGTAGTATCATGACCAATATGTGGATCTAATAGACATGACTAGGGGATTACTTCTCATAATACACCATGTGAGGTAAGGTTTCAAAGCCTACAGTCTAACACAATCATGAAATAACCCTAAAAAGTCCTAAGGTTTGATATTTCACTTATGATAATAACAATAATGTAAATCTAATGTCGTGTACACCAAATCTTATGTCATAATAAAGGAGTTAGTAAAGAAATCAAAACATGTATAAGAGAATCTCAATTAAGCTAATTATGAGTAAGATGCTAATACATGGAATATGTAGAGTAATATTATTTGATCTAACACTTGTGATACTTCTATCTACTAAAGAGAGGAGAAAAAAATTATAATATACTTACCTAAATGTGAACCCATTGAGACTCAATATCTCACTTTGTCAAAGGGGATTCATAAGAGGTTGTGGTTTGTAAGGATAACTAGGAAAGGCCAAATCATCCAAGATTTATACACAAGACTAGATTCTGTAATTAGAAACCCTAAGCTAATAATCCTCGGGTAGAATGGTTGAAGATCATATTGTGAAGAAGTGAGTGAATAATAACTCTTGATTATATATTAAAATAATGATTAAATGATCTTATATTTATAGGCAGATCTTTCCCTAAATCATTGTAGAAATGTTGATTGTACAAGGTCAGCCATGGTCAACCTTGTATATTTTTGGGGACAATTCACTATATCTAACTTAGGTTAGCCAAAAGGATAACAAACCTAAAAAATGAAGAATACCCCAAAACTATACATGGTTAGTCATGGTTGACCTAGTACAACTAATATTCCAAAAGGGAATTAAGGAAGGAAAATGAGGATGAAAATAGGAAAAATATTGGAGGATTATTCAAGGGAGGATTAATAGCTTAGGGAATGGTTTTAAGATTTAGTTGGATTGGTAATAATGTGGCAATAAAGGACAATAATTCTATGAAGCACCAAAGGTCTACCCACCCATTTCTTGGTGAACCATTGAGCCTTGACTTGTTTCTATAAGATGTAAAACATCAATGTTTGATAAAAGTTGAAAATATTATGTGTATATAGTTAACATGTTGTGGTTTAAATTTAGGGGTAAGAATGCATAGTATGGAGGAAAATTTGAAATTTATATCTAAAAGCTAACTAGTCTTTTAAATTTTATTTTAGTGTAGAAAAATTTCATCTAGATCACTTAATTTTGAAAATAAAACATTGTATAAATGTTTCATTTTATACTGGATTGTTAAAGTTAATGTTGTTAATTCCTTGTTAATAACATTTTTGATGCTACTATTTCTACGCTAATTTCGCTTTCACATTCAAAAGATAGAAATGAGAAACTAAGAGATGGTCTAGGGTTAGAAGATACCCAGATATAGTTGTGCACACTAAAATTAGACGTCGGAAGGTACTCCTCTTTGGCTGTGGAGGAATGACACCTACGAAGAAAAAGAGACTAAACACAAAAAAATGTTAGACAAAGAGACGGTGGGCTATCAAGCAAACGCTTGATCCCTGAAGTACGAAGACTTCCTTAAGGGATATCAACCCACTAATAAAAAGTAGAATATTTGACTGAAGTAGAAATAATGAAAGACAAAATGAAAGCAAATAAAAGACAAAAAGTAGAATGCATACCTGATATGCAACAAATTACTCTACATAGTCGCCGGTGTCGGTCTCTATGCCGGTGTCAGTCAAGAAGAGTGCCGACGTCGGTTGGGGTAATGACCAGCGTTGGTCGGGGCAATAGTTTTAGATAGGGTCTAGTTGGGTCTGGACAGAGTTTTTGGATTACAGAAGGGTCTGAAGTTTTTGTCTGAGGGTTCGAGAAACTGGTTTAGGAGTTAGAGGGATTGTTTGGGAGTTTGTGTGCAAGGGGTATGGGCAGAGTTACAGACTGTATATTTTGTAGAGGGTGGATAGAGGTGATACAGGTGGAAGTAAGGTCAGGGCTATAGTCTGAATCTAAATCTGGGTGATGATAGAAATTAAAAACTATAACCAGAGATCAAAATAAAAACATAAAACAAACACTTACCTATTACACACTAAAGATAAAAGTTAGATACATGATTGATGTTGTCGTTGTGTCACAAAAGTTTGATGTAGCAGACCTCTAGTAAGATGACTAAAGTAGAATACCTGTACTGGAGAGAGAATGCAAGAGATTGACTGCAGATTGGTTGGATGCAAGAAAATGGTTGATCCCTTAAATGAAGAGGTTTATTGATTGATACGAAGGAAGGTTCGATAACCGATCGAGAAATGGATTGGTAACCGAAGGGATAATGGATAACGGATAATGGTTCTTATGTTCAGGTTGAGAATGCAGTGTTAAAGATAACCAACGTTAGTAAGACTGCCGATGTTGGCCGATAAGTGACCGACATTGGTGATGTCAACCAGGTTATGACCATCGTCAGCAGATGTAGAATGGGGACAAAGGCTAACTTTAGCTCTCTACTCATTTTTACATGCTGCCAGGGTCAAGGCTTGTGGGAAAATGGTCGACAGGGGTTAAATAGGTGTGGAAAACTAAAATGGGGGTTAAGGGGAGGATGACAAGGGTTAGACACAATTATAGTGTCTACATTTGCCCCTTTTTGTCTTGTTGGTTGTTCTGGATGAACTGCAAGACAAAAATAGGAGTTGGTTGCCCCAGGTGTGGGATAAGGTCAATTCCATCTTGTTGGTTGTTTGAATGAACTGTAAGACAAAAATAGGAGGGTTGGTTTCCCCGATTATGGATGAGGTATTCCCCCTCAAAGCAGGAGTCGAGAGAAGGGAACCTGGAATCGGGTGCTGATTTGACAAAGATTGGATGAAAAAGGGGTGAAGATAGAGTGAGAACGCTGCAAAAGTTGGGATTGTGCATACACCACTTCACGAGGATGGTCAGGTCAAATTGTCATAGGTCAAGGGTCAAGGAGTGTCAAAATTGAAATAACCAGGCCCCAGCATTTAGTCATCTGCTGATTGGGTTATTCAATCTAAGCTGAAGCTCTAATGGTCATCGTGTTCTAGGTATCCCAGGCTCAAGAAGTGCTCCTGAAAACATGAAAATGTCACAAGTAGTGGGGATCAACCGGCTTGCGATCCTATACTTGTGAGGGTCAAAAATATGGGCTGCACACAATTTTACTAACCATTCGTGAGGTAGCAGACAGGCAAAAACAACCAAGGCAACATTGTCTTAGAAGTGATCAGGGTCAGAGGAGATAGGTATGATCTCCAATGGTGATTGGTCAAGGTGGATGGATAGACGAAAGGATGGCCGAGCTAACCCAAAAGACCCCATGTCAACTGAGTGCTGCCTACATAGCCCTTATCCTAAGGGCCTCAGGCCAATGTAGTTCTCCCAAAGAGGGAGGAAAAGGGTCAAAGTGATTGATTGCTTGTGGTTGAGGTCAAGTCATGGGTCGAAGAGGATAGGGTTTGTCCATCAGATAGATGAACAAACGAGGGTGGTCGAGCTAACCCCAGGAGATAGTCGTGTCATCTGAGTGCTGCCTACATAGCCCTTATGTGAAGGGCCTTAGACCAATGTAGTTCGAGACTAAGAGTCCGAGTGGTAGACAGGTGGTGAAAGTGGTCGATAGACTAGTCTTGGTCAAGGTCAAAATGATGAGGAGAAAAAAGATGTTACAGCCTTTTCCAAATGGCTTATTCTGTAACATTGGTGATGTGGTCTTTCATCCCTAGCAATTTTCCATAGTCATGATGGACGTATGCTAAAAATGAATTGAGGTCTATTTATGCTTCAGCAAGTATTGGTTTATGCTTAACAGAAATTGCGTTTGGTCGATAGTTTCCATGTGTATTGGTGTCCATAGAAACTAGTGTGAATAGGTTATGATGATGTGACAGGTCTGAAAATGTTGGGTTGGCTTGGTTGGGTTTGACAAGTAATGAAGTTGAATGTGACCAAAGTGTAGAAAAAGTGAAAGGCATATTGCTCTTTCATTGACAAGGACCAAAAATGATAGCATAGATAGGGGTTATTATAACCAAGAGCCCCATTCATGCATGACGTCGTTGACCATATGTTGTGTTAGAGTGGTAATCGAGTCACTTTGACATTAAAGTGAGCTCGAAGTCCCTTGACCTAGTGATAGGAGGAGGATAGGGTAACCCATTTTAGAGCAGAGATAACTTTGCCCCTTTTATAGGAGACCCTGAGATAACTACAAGCCAAGTCCATGATTTTTTTGATTTTTTTTTTAGGGGCAGACTGATCAATGCGAGAAGTCTACATAGAGATGTCATTTTCTTGGTGGTCATTTGTGAAGCTGATCAATGCGGGAAGCTTCTAAGAAAGATTGCTATTAGTAGCAAGAGTTAATCATAGCCATCCTTCGAGGGAGTGGCCCATATTTTGCTTTATATATAAGGGCTTTGAATAGCTGTCCTTTGAGGGAGCAGTCTATTAGCTACAGTAATGATAGTACAGCTGTCCTTCGAGGGAGCAATCTGCCTTTTGATGTGATTTAGTGACCTTGGATATTTTTGACATCTTGATTTGTTTTGACAGAAATGTGAGTCATGGACCAGACTATAAAAGGTCAAGGGTTCCCTTTTATTAGGACAAAGCATCCATACTATATAAAAGGGGTATATAGGATTTGCTAAGGGGAGTAGGGTTGAAAGGAATGAGGACTAAGAGGATGGGGATTGCTCAAGGGACAAGCTCAAGATAAATGTTAAGTGGACAAGTACTCGACTAACAGTAGAATGGTCACAGATGCAATGCATTAAGAGGCTCAGGTTCCGGTCATCCATCGAGAGAAGACAAATGATACATCTTTGATCCATACTTGTGCATGATAATGAAAGGTCTGAGCCAATTAGGGGCAAACTTGCCTCGTTTACTTCACTCCATATTGGTCACGTATTGATTCTCTTTGAGGACAAGGTCTCCGATATTGAAATCTCGTTCTCGCAGATTTTTGTCATAGGCTCACTTGATGCGATGTTGATAGACATGGAGATGGTTGAGGGCAGCAAGATGGCACTCATCAAGTAACTCAAGTTGAGCTAAGCAATCTTGATGAAAGTCATTGTTAGAAAGAATGTCATGTAGAGAAATGCATAGAGATAGGATCTATACTTCGAGAGGTAGGACAACCTCTGTTTCATACATGAGAGAGAAAGGGGTAGCACCCATGGAGGTTCGAATGCTAGTGTGGTAAGCCCACAAGGTGAAGGGAATGTGAATATGCCAATCCTTTCCAGTGTCACTGACCACCTTCATGAGAATTTTAGTCAAGATTTTGTTGGAAGCCTCAGCCTGCCCATTTGCTTGTGGGTAGTAAGGCGAAGAGAAACTGAGCTTGATGCCAAATGAGTCACAGAGTTTTTGGACAGTCTTGTTTTTGAAGGACTTGCCATTGTCAATGATGATTTTATGAGGGACATTGAAGTGGAAGATGATGTGGCTGCTGATGAAGTCGACAATCTTGTCAGCTTTTGTGGAGATGAGAGGAATGGCTTCCACCCACTTGGTGAAATACTCGGTGGCAGTGATGATGGATTGATGATGAAGAGATGAATGAGGGTTAATCTCACCGATGAGATCTATGCCCCACTGAGAAAAAGGCCAGAAAGCCTAAGTGACTTGTAAGGCATGACTAGGAAGATGAAGCAAGTTAGAGTGCTGTTGACACTTGATGCAATGCCGAACATAGTTGTTACAGTCTTGATGAAGGGTGGGCCAATAATAGCCCAGATGAAGGATGCGCTTGGCAACCGAATTCCCACTAAAATGTCCACCACAAATCTCATTGTGGACTTGCTTAATGGCCTGAGATGCTTCAGTGGAGGTGAGACAGTGAAGAAGGAGGCCGTCAAAGCCTCGCTTATAGAGAAGACCCCCTAGCATGGTATAGCGAGCGGTACACTTGATAAAATATCATCGTGCATTGTTAGAGAGGTTGGGAGGAATGACAAAAAGAGATAAATAGTCCACAAGTTGCTTATACCAAACATCTCATGGGCTAGAGTCTATAGTGTTGACATGATTAATGTTAGGAGAGATATAAGAAGGCAATGGCACATGATGCACCGTGACAAAAAGTCTAGATGCAGATGAGGAAGATGAAATATGGGAAGTGAGAGAAGCCATGGTGTCAAAAAACTTATTCGTGGATCGAGGAATAGTCTGTAAGAGGTAATGGTTAAAAGATGCAAGGAGAATGTCAGCATGGTTTTTGTACCTTTGAAAAAATTCATTTTTATAGAGGTATGAACCGTTGACCTAATTGACGACAAGCTGCGAGTCATCGACGATGTTGATGGACTTGATGCTGAGAGAGAGGGAGGTCTGAAGTCCCAAAATTAAGGCCTCATATTCAGCCATATTATTGGTACAATTAAAGTTGAGCTTGAAAGACAAAGGCATGGGCTCACCATCAAGTGGGATGAGAATGACTCCCATACCCCCACCAAGTTGACATTTGGAGCCGTCGAAGAACATGGTCATTTGGTAGATAGTGTCATCGGTGGAAAGGCCAGTGATAGACTTGTCAGGAAACTCACACTACAAAGGTTGATTGTTGGGAAGAGGGGCATCTGCCAGTTGATCAGTGATGGTTTTCCCCTTGATAGATTTTTACTGGATGAATTTGAGGACAAACTCAGCATGCAGCATGAGCCACCGAGTCAGACGTTGATGTTGATATGGCTTGGAGTGCATAAACTTAAGAGGGTCGGTGTGAGTGATGACAAAGGTTTTATGGTTAAGAAGATAGTGGCAGAGCTTGGTAGCGGTAAAGAGTAATGCCAAACAGAGTTTCTCAATATGAGTATACCGAGTTTCATAGTCGACCAGTGTTTGGCTGATATAGTAGACCGTTTGCTCATGGTGATGCTCGTCTTGGTGTGCGATCATGGCACCTAATGAATGGTTGGTGACAAAGATATAAAGGTAGAAGGGTTGATCATCTTTAGGTGGAATGAGGACTAGTGGAGAGACCAGATAGAATTTAAGGGATTCAAGAGCCTCTTGACAGTCCTTATCCCATGTAAAAGAGACATCCTTCTTAAGGAGATGATGAAAAGGTTGGCAGCGGTCAGAAAGCTGTGAGATGAAATGGCAAATGGACTGGAGCTTCCCTTGTAGACTATGAAGCTGCTTGAGATTGGTCGGGGGCAACATCTTGAGGATAGCGTGGATCTTGGCAGGATCTATCTCGATGCCACAGAAATAAATGATAAAGTCGAGAAGCTTGCCAGAGAGGACACCAAAGACACATTTCTTGGGATTAAGGTGGACATTGTATTGAAGAAGGTGAGAGAAGATGATTTTGAGAATGGTCAAATGGTCACAGCGAAGCTTGGACTTGCTGAGCAGGTCGTCCACATAGTCCTCCATGATTTTATGGAGGAGATCATGGAAAATGTAGGTCATGGCACACTGATATGTGGCACCTGCATTCTTCAAGCTGAAAGGCATGACTCGATAGCAAAAAGTCTCCCATGGGGTAATGAAAGTGGTCTTGTGCTGATCTTCTGGAGCAATCAGGATTTGATTATATCCTAAAAACCCTTCTATGAGAGATAGCATCTCATGGCCGGTCATGAGATCAACAAGCTGGTCAATGTTAGGAAGAGGAAAGTCATCTTTGGGACAGGCTAGATTAAGGTCGTGATAGTCTATGCAGATTTAGATCCCCCCAGTCACCTTGGTAACTGGGACAATGTTAGAGACCCACTATGGATAATTGATGGGCTGGATGAAGGAGACAGAAAGGAAGTGTTGAAGCTCCTCTTTGACAAGGAGGGCAATGCGAGGATGCATCTTTCGAAGCTTTTGCCTAACAGGCTTAGCCCCTGGTTTGGTGACAATGTTATGGGTAGCGATGGTGGGGTCGATGCCAGGCATGTCACAGTAGGTCCAGGCAAAGGCCTTGCTATGGTCTGAGAGGAACTAGGTATAGTCAAGCTGTTCTTGAGTGTCTAAAGATTGTCCAATCTTTAAGATGTGAGGAACATTAGAAGAAGGGAGGTCGATGTCAATGGTTGATTCATTTAACATAACCTGGGTCTCAAAAGGGAGAGAGCGCTAGATGAAAGAGTCATTGGCACCCATGTAGAAAAGAATGGCATCATCGTCAATGCAGTGGATAGTGTGAATGGTTGCCAACTCATCTTCTACCATGCTGGAAAAAATGAGAGGGAGAGACTTGGACACCCCATTGAGCTAATAAGTCAAGGGTTTCAAGTAGATGGTGTTTATGGAAAAGAAACTAGGAGGGATGGAAACCACCGACTATGTAGGTAGAGGAGGAATGGGTGAACTTGGAAGAGATTGGTCAATGGTTGGTTTGGGACAAAGGTCTGTAGGGGTCTAAGTGGGGTTGTGATATCCCAGGCCATACCATTTCTTGGCATCATCATCGTTGAGCGGTTTGACGGGTTGATGGGAGCCCTGCTCATAGTGTCTGAAGCCAAAACCCTTCCATGCACACTTGTAAAGGTAAATGTGTGCAAAGGTGGGGTTGCCAAGAAATGAGAAGTCTGATGTGAAAGGTTGAGGTGAAAAAAGAGGATTGCAATCAGTAGGAGCTTGATTAAGCCCCCATAGACAAGGTTGGTTTGGAGGTGAGGAGGACCATAAGGCACGATCATCCCGATCCGATGGTCATAACTAGGGCTGTGATGAAGGCATCCATACTCTTGTGGAGTTTGGAACATGTCTAACGCCAGCAAGTGATATTCCCCCAATGAAAGTCTTTGGAAGATGTCTTCCATGGGATCTGTGGTTGTCGCTTGAAGGGGAGGTGTGAGGGCGACTGCCGGTTGTGAACTGGTTGAAGCTTCTGCAGATGGAGGCGGTGCTGGGGTTGATGGCTTGATAGGAATGAGAACGTCATTTAGATGGTAGGTGGTGTTACAAGTTTTGAAGGGTGAAGGGTCAACGGGAATGGTATGGACTTGCCCATTGTGATCAAATTTCACACAATGGTGCAGGGTGGAGGGGACACAGGCCATGGCGTGGATCCAGGGTCGGCCTAGCAATATGTTGTATTGAAACTCTCCTTCAATGATATAGAAGAGCTCTGAGATTGTGCATGGACCAATGCGAATGTGAAGGATGACTGTGCTAATGGTCGTGGCAGTGGTGTCATTAAAGGAACGCAAGATTGTGTCAATTTTGGAGATGCAATTCTTGGGAAGAGCCAACTGGTCAAAGGCATGGGTGGAGATAATGTTGATGCTAGAACCTACATCGATCATAACACGTTTAATTCATGTCTGATCAACATAGGTAGTGATGAAGAGGGCGGCATCCTGATCTTCCGTGTTGGATGTGGGAATCTCAGAATCACTGAATGTGATGGAGGCAATAGGGGCTAAAGAGTGGACAATGATAGCAAGTGGCTGGGGGTCCTCAGGTTGAACCTCTGCTACCTACAAGGCTCTAGTGAGGGCTTGACAATGCTAGGGCAAGGTTTGGATGAGGTCATAAAGGGACATCTTCATAGGTATCTAGTGAAGTTGTTTCAACATAGAGTCATGAATTGCCCCTGAAGAGGAAGAAGAAGAGGGTTGAGACGCGCCAAGGATAGAAATCTTAGGCTTGGGTGGTTGAGGTGGCTAGACAAAAGGGTAGCTCCAAAGAATGGTGGATTTTTCCTTTGCCTTGTCCTTTTGTGACATAGTGGTTATGTGAATGGCATTGATTTCAAAGATAGGGGTGAAGGAGATGAAGGGGTCATGATCTGCTGATGAGATGTTGATGGGTCTGAAGAGGTCAGAGGGTTATGAGGAGTTAGGGGTCGGTCGAGAGTGTCCTCAAGTAGAAGAGTGTCTTTCTCCAGATAGTAGTGAATGACGGTCTTGAGGGCATAGTAAGTCTCGGTATCGTGTCCTGGCGTACGATGATATAAGTAAATCTTTATGTCATCGAACCAGGAGGGCTTAGACCTGAGAGGTTGGAAAGGCCTGATGGGCAGAAGGGTTATGCTGGAAGTATGCAAAAGTTGATGCAAGATCAAAGAGTATGAGCCCACTAAAGGGTCTGTGCTCGTCGATGTGTGTGATACTGGTGACTTTTGCTTGGGTGGAGTTAGAGGAGGCTTCCATACCACCTTTTGGATTGATGGTGTAGTGACAGGTGGAGACAGTACTTTCTTCGTGAGAGGTACCGCCCTTTTGGGAGAGGGTAGGTGAGCAGTAGGCAAAGGAAGCAAAGGAGGCAACTGGTTTTGATTAGAAGTCAGAGTGGGAAGGACTCTGGTCAAGGTCGAAGGATGGGGGCCCAAAATGGAGGGCAATGATGACAGAGGAGGAGGCATTCGCCTCTGTGGTTTAGCAGTCTTCTGTGACTTGGATTGGAGACTACTATTGGTCAAGGTCTAGACTAGGTCCACCTTCACTCGCGAATGAGTGAGGTTGGAGATAGGGCAAACGCCAAGTGACTTGATAGGTTTAGATGGGGTAGATGCGGGTTTTGGTTTTGATGGGGTCAGTTGAGGCTTAGAAATGGGAGTCTAGTTTTTTTAAAGGTCTTGGGAGATTTTGCCATGGGAGGATTAGCTACATGAGACGAGAGGGCACGGGCATGTTGAAGAGCTGTGAGACGCTCCCATAATCCCTGATGCTCCACTTTCCTAGAAGGGAGAAGTTTGATTTTCTCCACTAGTCAGGAAAATGGTTGAGAAGATGTGGGATGAGGTTTGGGTTCTTGAGAAGATGTGGATGGTTGTGGGGTTAAAGATGAGACTAGTGTAGCGGTCTCAGACCTAAGGCATGATGGAGTCATGATAGGTTCGTCTATGGTTGGAGATGAAGGAGAGGTAGGTTCTTCCCTAGGTAGAGAAGAAACCAGAGAATGAGGCTCCTCAAGCGGGTAAAGATCAGGGATGATTGTGCCCTCCACTTGCGGTCAAGGAGTAGGAAGGGTTAGGTCCTCCATGGGCAGTAGGAAGGAGGATGGTGAAACTGGCGGTGCTGGTAAGGTCGAGGCATCCTCCAAGATGAGAGAGGTTGATGGAGAACTAACTGGAGAAAGAGGTTCATCCACATGTGATGGACTGATGGATGGACTCACCTCTTGAGGTTGGTTGGAAATGAAGGGCGAGACTGTATTGACTATTCATATATTGTGTTCGTGAATGTTGTCAGTCAAGGTCTGGATATTATTCTAAGTTGATGGATGATTAGGGAATGGTTGCTTGAAGATGTCGATGCCCTGATTAGGTGGCACATTGGGATTATCGAGGATGAGGTCACCCTTTTCTAGCATGTCTTGGATGATGTTTTTAAGGGTTTTATAGTTGCCTATGTCATGTCCTTTAACACAGTGGTAGTTACAGAAGTTGTTTTCCCTATACCATGCAGGGATGGCGCATGAGGGATCAAATTGTGGAAGTGGTCAGATCTGGGGGAGATTGAGGACCACTTATTTGATGAGTTTTTCTAGCACAGACACATATGATTCTCTAAGTGGAGTATACTATCACTGTATGTATCTCTGCTAAAATTGGTGGGTGGCACTCTAAGATGTGGATGGCTTAGGCAGATTAGTTGAAGGTGAAGAGGAGGAAGATCTAACGACCACAGCATTTGCTGAAGCTTTAGATTTAGGATTGGATGAGGAAGGCTTAGAAGAGGGGTCATTGGTCTTGGAGTTGGGATTCTTGCTCTGCAACTTGACTTTATTCTCCTCGATGGCACGTAATTCAAGTTTACGGGCCATTGTGAAGGCTTCATCAAAAGTGTGGAGGTCTGAACCCTCAAAGTGGAAGAAATATGTCTGGCGCAAGCTTGGGAGAAAAGTTCAATAACCTCAGGTTGGGGTAAAGAAAAGGAGAGTTGATTGATAAGGCCCCTCTATCAAGCAATGAAATCAGCAATGGATTCGTCCTCAAATTGGCGGATAGAATAGAGGTTTGTGATTGAGACCTTCTTGGTGATGTTGATAGAGAAATGATCGAGGAAGAGCTAGGCCAGTTGAGTGAATGTGAAGAGGGAATGGTTGGTAAGGGAGATGTACCAGTCAAGCATAGCACCTGAGAGAGACATAGGAAACGTGCATAAAAGCAACACATCATCGTGGGTAATAAGGTAATAGGCATGTCTGAATGCCCGTAAGTGCTGTTGTGGGTCTTCCTTGCTTTGAAAACGAGAAAACTTAGGAAGTTCCCACTGGCTGGGATATGTTCGGATCAGGATGGAAGGATGGATGGGCTCATTGCAAATTTGTTCGTATGAGAGAGTATTGCGTGAGCCAGAAATGGAGGTCTCTAGGCTAGACATCTTGTCCATCAGCATTTTGATGATATCTACTAACGGATTGGCAGGTGGAGTGCCCCCTAGATTTTAAGGTGCTTGAAAGAGACTAGAAGAGGCATACGACGTAGTCAGTTGTACCAGTAAGGGTGCAACGTACGGATGACTAGTCATAGGGATAAAAGAGAAGACTAAGGATGGTTGGGTAGGAGGCACAGCTAGGCTCGATGTTGTCACAGGGGGTTGGTTAGTGGTAACATGGGCCAATGGATAAGTAGCCACCCTAGTGTTGATAGGGGCCAGGGTAGGCAGAATAGAGACGACTAGATTCTGAAAGGGGGTAGAAAGTGGTTGAGTGGGCTGAGGTTGATAGGGGGCCGAAACCCCAGTGGAAGTGGGCCCAAAGATTGAGGGAGAGGCCACACTTGGATGGTTGGTCAAAGGCTAGTCATTGGTTGAGGTAATAGCCTGGGTGTCTAAAGGTTGAACTATGAACGTTGTTGATACGTCCGCAATTTCAAGAATAGAGGTCGGCATTCCGTAGATTGGATTGCCCAAAGAGTCTCACGTTTGGCTATTCGTGATATAGTGCTACAAGTCTTTGACGTTGAGGTCTAAGAATCATGCAAAATCTTGGTCCCCTTCTGGGACAATAGGCGTTTGGGTTGGGGATGGTCTAGTAGGAGTTCTTTCAGTCTCTAAGTGGAACTCCATTATAGGACTGGTTATGGACGGGGTAAACGGAAGTGGGTGATGCTTCGCGTGATCGACTAGAGCCTTGGCTTGACTACGAGTCAGAACCATTCAAGGCAAGAAAGAATGTCCTCACAAGCTCAAACAAGCAAATAAGAACAGAAAAGATGAAGAACACAAGTAGATCCTAAAACCCTAGGAGTAAATTATTAGGATTATAGTGGCTTATGCCTTAGAATGTGTGTAGAAGAAGATTGGCTTTTGAGTCAGGTCTTAGAAGAAGTAGTCTATGGATGGTTTTGGGTTAGTTATGGTGCTCAAGACGTTTGTGTTAGGTTTCGTACAAGGCCTGGTGCTAAGGAGCAAGCTCCCCTCACTTCACAAGTCCAGTGATAAGCTGGGCCTGCTTAGCCAAAATATACTTCCCCTAGAGATTAGACTCTACCAGAGAATAGAGTGGGCTTTCCCCTTGGTGATGAAGTCCAAGTAGGATCTCTGGGATGGGTAAGGTATCCGCTGGGGGATGAAATCCGAGTCGGGCCTTGTCTCAGGTAAGTTAAGATGTTTGTTTTGTGTAAGTGGTTTGGTCATGTAACATCAAGTGGACTAGATTAATCCAATATGTGTTTATTAATTACTAAGTGTGGTCTAAGAAATGCAAGCAAACAGAAATGAAAGTGCAACGTGTTTTAAGCCCAAGTCAAAATGTTTGTTCATATGAAGACGAATGGAGAAAGAGTCGAAGAATATGAGTTTTGACTAGTCTAGAAGTGCAAGAAAGAAAAGAAAAGTTCTTTTTATTCCTACTTATGATGTCATTTAGAAGAGACAAAAGAGGCAAAAAGGAAGGAACCTAATGCACCTATATGAACGAAAGAAAGAAAGAACCCAAGGAAGGCCCTAGGGTCCCACCGGGCGTGCTAGAATGTTTCTACGCTAATTTCACTTTCACATTCAAAAGATAAAAATGAGAAACTAAGAGATGGTCTAGGGTTAGAAGATACCTAGATATAGTCGTGCACACCAAAATCAGACATCGAAAGGTACTCCTCTTTGGCTATGAAGGAATGACACCTGCGAAGAAAAAGAGACTAAACACAGAAAAATGTTAGACGAAGAGACGGTGGGCTGTCAAGCAAATGCTTGATCCCTGAAGTACGAAGACTTCCTTAAGGGATATCAACCCACTAATGAAAAGCAGAATATTTGACTGAAGTGGAAATAATGAAAGATAGAATGAAATCAAATAAAAGACAAAAAGCAGAATGTGTACCTGATATGCAGCAAATTACTCTACACAGTCACCAGTGTCGGTCTCTGTGCCGGCGTTGATCAAGAAGAGTGCTGATGTCGGTTGAAGTGCCGGCGTCAGTTGGGGTAATGACCGGTGTTAGGCGGGGTAATAGTTTTGGATAGGGTCTAGTCAGGTCTGGATAGAGGTTTTGGATTGCAGAAGGGTCTGAAGTTTTTGTCTGAGGGTTTGGGAAGCTGGTTTAGGAGTCAGAGGGATTGTTTGGGAGTTTATGTGCAAGGGGTATGGGCAGAGTTACAGATTGTATATTTTACAGAGGGTGGATAGAGGTGATACAGGTGGAAGTAAGGTCGGGGCTATAGTCTAAATCTAAATCTGGGTGATGATAGCAATTAAAAACAATAACCAGAGATCAAAATAAAAACACAGAACAAACGCTTACCTGTTACGCGTTGAAGATAAAAGTCAAAGACATGATTGATGTTGTCATTGTGTCACAGAAGTTTGATGTAGCAGACCTCCTACAAGATGACTGAAGTAGAATACCTATACCGGAGAGAGAATGTGAGAGATTGATTGTAGATTGGTTGGATGCAAGAAAATGGTTGATCCCTCGAATGAAGAGGTTTGTTGATTGATACAAAGGAAGGTCTGATAACCGATCGAGAAACGGATTGGCAACTGAAGGGATAATAGATAATGGATAATGGTTCCTATGTTCGGGTCGAGAACGTAGTGTTAAAGATAACTGACATCAGAAGGACTGCTGACATCGGCCGATAAGTGACCGACATCGGCGACGTCGACCGGGTTATGACCATCGTCGACAGATGCAGAATGGGGACAAAGGCTAACTTTAGCTCTCTGCTCATTTTTACATGCTGCCAGGGTCAAGGCTTGTGGGAAAATGGTCGACAGGGGTTAAATAGGCATGGAAAACTAAAATGGGGGTTAAGGGGAGGACGACAAGGGTTAGACACAATTACGGTGTCTACAGCTACTTATAGTAGCCTTGTATGAACATTTTATATACTAGTTCTTGTTTTCTAATTTTTTTTACATGGATGGGGTAGTAAATGTATAAGTGGCAAAAGTGTACAACCCTAACTCTTTTTGGAGTACTTGGGGGTTCATGTAATTCAAAGGATATAGGCAATCTTATATGCCTCTATAGTTAATATATGTAATGGATTTGCTATTAAAATATGAATTATCAATGGTATTCATTACATTATTATTATATGGGATATGAAGATGATTTATTAATTATAGTCTTATGTCAAATTTTGGGCCTCTATTTTTATGGCCACCTTTCAATTTAACATGATGTCACCACCATAACATTCAATTAATTGTATAAAATATGTTGTAATGAATTAATGTAATAAAGTTATTATTTATTTAGAAATAATAGTTTTTAATGAGCGGTAGAGTGCCATATAAGCTCTACCTATGTTCACCTTATAAAAAATGGTACTATGTCACTTTGTCTTGGAAAGAGTGATTTCTCATGAATGGTTGGTCATACCATGATTTAATTTATAAATACAAAAATGTATATTCATATGAGTCTATTTAGTCATGAATACAATAATTGATAATTTGATTTAATGTTAATTTTTTTTGGATTTAGTATAAGATTTATGGATGTTTAAAATAAGTTTATTCTGACATTATCTAATTAGCTCTCAATGTTAACTAGTGCATGGATAAAATGTTAAGTTGGTATGATTACCTTGGGGTAATCACCCTAAGTAATTTGAGGGATATGAGGATTTAATGTTGGATAATTCCAAGAAATAAATTTAAGTGTTTATGGATAAGGAATTACAAATGAATATTTTATTATCAAGATAATATTATGAATATTGACTCTAAGTCTACTGTTAATATTAATTTGGGAATTACTCTCCTAAGTCATATATTGGACTAAGTTATAACTAGAGTTATTTCATAGATATTATGATATTTATGTGGCTGTATTTATTTATTACAAGAATAATCCTCAAATGTAAATAGTAGGCCTTATTTTTACCTTAAGGACTTAATTGGCAACTTGGTAAAATTAGGCTAGATAACTAGTCCACACATTATTATGATTATTGGCATATTAACCATTTTTGCATTGAACTAATAGTCAATATATGAAATTAGGGTTGTATTAAATTGATACCCTTGAAGAAGAATATAATCATTAAGGATAAAAAGGATCAGATTATAGAGAAATGAAATAGTTAATTGAATACCTTAGTCTTAGGACTTCATGATTGAATTATCTTATCATTTTTTTATTCATCATTTATCTTATATGGTATGTAATAACCAAAAAAAATTATGGAATGTTGTATATATGGGAGTTGTATCCTCCTTTCAGGAACATATGGTAATTAGAACCTAATTTTATTTGGTTGTGACTAGATGGTATAAATTACAATATTATGGAATTTTACCTAATTATTCAATAGAATAAAATATGAATTATGGATTAATAGGTCAAGTAAATTTATAATGGTATTCCATCTCATTGATAGGATTTGTGTGGTATAAGTTGAGAAAGAGATATTATTTAAAAAACATTTGTGGCTTGGTTTGTGAACATTTCATTTGGTATCAAATCCTATGCTCTAAGGGTTTTATATAAAATAAATATCAAATAATAAATGCTCGATGTATATTATAGATGAGATGTGTTTTTTGATACAAATCTAATTATCTGACTATATGGGAAGTGTTATCACTCTAACATGCACCCTAGAAGGAGATTATTAAGGCTTACCTTCAAGGATGGACTAACATGGAAATAAACCAACGTTGTGGGTGAGCTATGATTGGGATAAACCTATAGATTATGAGGCTATCTCTCATGATACCTTAATTGTGGATCCAAATCACTAAAACCTACTATTTTGGGGTAAAAAGGGATATATATTGAATAAAAGAAACATAGTCTAGTAGTGGTGATGTACCAATATGACCATTCATCCTCTTAGTTTGAACTTAAAAAACACTAATGGACTAGACAACCAACTACATTATTATCTCCAAGAGTTCCTATGCAATAATATTTCATATATAAGCTGTATTATGGGATAGGATATGAATTTTATGAAAATAAAGTCTGATCTAAGGCACTTACAAGTTAGATCACACTTTCAAACTCAACTACCAATACTATTGCACACCATATAACCCACATAAGAAAATACATTAGCATCTAGGTGTGATAAGGGCCTAGAAAAGGAAGAAATTTACCACTTAAGAATATCAAAACAATCATATACACACTAGAAACTATCATGAATAACTATAAAAATTCATTGATCAATCCAAGAGATCTACAAAGTACAATTCAAGTGGAGTTTCCTCATACCCAAGTGAGGGATACAAATCAAGGCCTTCAGGCCTAAATATATATCAAAATGAGAAGGGAAAGAGTGTGAGAATGGCATGGAGGTGAGAGGTATAGGTGATAATGACCATATTCAACTCCATCAATATTTCTATTAGCCATAATAGTCCTCATAAATCCCTCTCCATGTGTTTCTTTCTTGAATGAAAGTCTTAAATGGGTTATTTTGCATTGAGATGAAGTGGTGGGGATGTAGTTGACCTCTTAAAGTAATGGATACACCAAAAATGGTTAATCACTCTTGCAAGAGGTGTAATTATCCATCCATGAGGCATTGAGTATCCCACCATCTCTAATGCATGTTGAATAGATTTGAAACTACCCCCATCCTTCCACAATGTCCATGAAGTGCATTTGTTGGTATTGAATGTATCAGTTACAAGGTGTAGCAGCTCTATATGACCCATTTTACTATCCCTCCTATGCCATTAGTCTTCTTCTTACTGGACCATGTAGGTTTACTAGACTAATTATTCTTAATTACTTGAATTTTAGGTTCTTGGTGGCCATGAAAAATTATAAGAGTCCTTAAGAATATGTTAATAGGTGAGATCTATATCTGAATCAATGTTCTACATCATGACAAGGTCCTTCTAAGCGATATATACCTATAAATTTTCCAAACTAAGTAACTAAGTCAACTTGCATTAGCCTTCTCAGACTGTCTATATGAAGGAGACTTGTAGAGGAATTTCTAAGGATTTTTTTGGACATCTTAAGATTTGAGAAGATGAAACTAGTCTCAAATTACCCTCTCTAATGATTAGTAACTTTTGAAACATCTTTTCACCCTATTCTCTACCCAATTCCTTAAAAAAGTACCATTTTATGATAATTTCATATAGTGTATGTATAGATCAATACCATGATCAAGTCCTCCTTCAAGTGTGATAGGATATCCAATTTTTTTTATTTTATGTATGAGAGTTTGATTTATAAAATCTCAAGTTTTCCCAAGTTAGGTTTATCTTAGGGTTTGAGAAGGGATTTAGAGGTCCACCATCTTAGTAATGGTTCATAAAGATCAGACCTATAATTCTAAACTTATGTTAATGTATGTATAGTCCATAGATCCCCCTAAAACTCTAGTAAAATTTTGGGTCTCATGCACCTTGTGTAGAGAGATATGAGCGGGAGATGGTGGACTTCAAACTTCTTGTTAGTATTCTATGTATGTTACGTTATTAATGTTTGTTAATAGATTTGGGTCTCTAAATTGAACTCACTCCTTCATGTATTTTAATACCATATGTGTGACCAAATCATCTTAATATCATTTTCCATATTTCCCTTTGTGGTGAGAGATATAAGTGTTGGAAGGTGCAACTCAAGTTGATTGTTTTGACTATTATAGCTCAAGAAGGGATCTAAGACCAAATATGGCATTTAATTTCTTTTATCTACTTAAAAATAGTTTATTATGACCTATTCCATCTACCTATACCTTATTCTATCCATCAAATTTATTCAGAAGGGTCTAAGTATGCCCTAAGCTGGTGATGAGGTTTGAGGCCTAAAACATGGCTTTAGGCCTAATGGCTTGGACTAACTCTTAGAGATTTGAGTCCTATGAGGGTGTTAACTAATGTTTTTATTACCCCTTATGGAACCCATTCAAATTTTTTTCCATTTATTTTAATTTCCTTTATCTTCTAAAATTCTACTCTATCTCCATTCTCTCATATGACTGTCTATAAGTCAATGTTCACTATCAAAACTAAGTGTTTGATAGTAAAATGGGGGTTTGTGTAGCATATTTACTTAGTGCAGTGATGATATATTTTTTTAACTCTTATAAAATTAATTAAAGGTTATAATCACACTCTTATCTGATCCTTTCCTTCAACTCTATTGCATGCACACTCCCTTGATAAAACCTAGGGTTTACGAGTCTTTTGATATGTGCAACCCTAGGTGACTGAGCTTATCATTTTTTATACCTCAAACTGAGGTTTATTTCATATTTAAACCTTTATATTATTCCTTCACATTTTATTCCTCAAAATTTTCATCCCTTAGGTCACCCGAAACATGTATAACCCCTGAATTCTAGTGTAGGTCTACGTGTACCAATTTAGGCCTAACTAGGCCTGACTAGGTTATCTAGGTCTTCTTATATCTCAATTAAGACTCATAATATATTATAAGTATTATTCCATCTTATGTAATAAAATTATCAAGTGTTTTCAAACTTAGACAACCCCAAAATTTTCATAAGCCCAACCTTATGTAAGATTCTTTGCCTAAGCTTTCTCAGATGACCCTATCGACTTGGCTTGCCTATGTGTTTAGTTATAGATGATCAACCAAGATTTTATATTCTAAATATATTTTTAAATCTCAAGGGATCAATCACTTAATTCTTACTGAGGTATTTAATATTATAAGTCTTAGGCCCTCTATTCCCATGTTAACCCTTCACTCCCACATGGGTTTCAACACACTCATACTTCTTCTTACCCTACATGTAGGTGTTGTTAAGCATGTTAGGATTGTGGGTGTGAATATTCTTCTATGATACCACTATGAGGTACTTTATGCATACCCATTAAAACTCTTCCATCTTCATATTACCTTCTAAGCATGTAATGTATCTTAGGTTATAGTCACAGGCCTATATACTAGTTCTCGGACCAATAGGCTTAACTAGGCCATGATATTCTTATCTTAACTTAGTGGTTCATATTATTAAATTAGACTTATTTTTTATAGGAATCATGTCCTAATTCTCTATTTTACTCACATTCACCTCTTTATGTAAATTCAAGACACTAGTTCTTCTCCTCATACTCTGATTGTAGGTGGTGAGTGAGGTCTATTTGGAAGAAGAACCAAGCATTATCCTCATGTTTGGTAGAATGAAACTCTATTTAGACCATTAAAATCATGATTAAAAGTGTGTTTGGTCTACATAAAGCCATCTAGCCACTCACCCAATCCATTTAAAACTCACCCTCATAGTCTCATATCTACCTTCTTATTGTGTCATGTATGTGGTTATTTGATCCTTCAACAGGGTTTATGTAAAAATGGTTCATTCATCATGACCTAATTGTTATTAACAAGCTTAACGATTATTCAAACCTTGATTTCATGACTTGGACTTGGGTAGGTGTTTATGACTAATGGGGGATGATTGTGTGGCTATATGGAGTTTGAAAATAGAGTGCAAGGATTTCAACCAAGGTGGAATGATAGTGTAAAGGTTGTCAAAAGGTAAAGGTTCTTGAGGGTTTGGAATGAACTATGAACTCACACCCAAGACATGTTAAATATGTCCTAAGAATCTTCATACATATAATCAATACAATGGAATATTTTTAGGTTCTTAATGATCCATATGTAGTGGGAAAAAAGAACATAGGATCCTCCAAAAAACTTAACATTTGTTGAATAAACTTAATATTTGTTAAACAAGACTGTGAAAAAATCATAAAGCAAATTGATAGTTCTTAGGTTTGAAGGGCCATAATGAATTTTGAAAATTTTTCAAGGAGAACCTTTTGGTATAATTTTTTTTGACATTTGGATTTGTACCATTTAAGAAATGCTCAATTATCCTCATCCAAGTGATAAACTAGAATCGTCTCTCTTGCTGTGGGTGACAATTTCATTGAGATGAATCTCTAGATTAAGGGATAGCTCCTCTTGATGCACCTTTAAATCTCTCTAGAATCTATCAATTATATATGCAAAGGGTTAAGAAAAATAACTAAGAAAGAAAATAGTGATACACTAATATGTAATGTCCTCCTAATTTGATTGAAAATACACTACTTAAAGATCAACAAAGCTTCTTTCACACAAAACCCATAATTCTTTGTGCATTATCACATTAGTGTTTCACATGTTAGATTCAAGAAGGAACTCAACATCTAGGAGAGCAACAAATAATTCCAAGAAGGAATATAGTCTTCAACAACTACTAAAATGTCTATAAACATAAAAAGGAATACTAAAAAGGACCTATAACAATAAATTTTCTATAAATTTGGTAGGCAATCAAGGATAATAGGTTAGGAAAGATAAAATCTCACTAAACATGAACAACATGATTTGAATCACTACACAATAGTATAACATGTTAGTGGCAAAAAACTTGTATTATTTCTTTAAGAGTTCTAGAAATACAAATCTATCCAGATTTTCACCATAACTAGTGGACGCTATGAAAATGAGCCAAGATAATGCATATATTTGGCCTTTGAGAGAGAGTTCGAGCCAAGGGAGTTTAAGGGTCACTTAGACATGTGTCACCTCAAGAAAAGAGATAGTCACATTACATTATGTAATATGCTTTCCCCATGGTTACATCAATGAAATAAAGATATTCTAAACTACATTTCTCTATAGATGAGTCCATTTGTTATAATTTTATTTTAATGCTAGCTACTCTTTACTAGATCATTAAGTTTTGTAATGGTGTAACAACCTAAACCATCAACCTGCCTATTTATTCTTTATGTACACTAGATGCTCAAGATCTTTGCCATTTGTCACCTTTATATTTGCCTTCTGGTTCTAATCAAAGTTTTATTTAAAACTCCAGTGGCTAGTTTATATAGTCTAAAATTGATGTTTTATGGGCCATCACTCAATTGGACATTTTCTTTAGGTTTATATTTCTTCAGACTTCTTATCTCGACACTTTCCCAAAAGAATTTGTTTAGTTCCTTTGTCTCTTTTGTTCTTTTCTTTTAGATTGTTCTTTCATTCCTTAAAATAATTTTTGTGGATAAAATGTCCAAAGGAAATAGAATTTGGAACCTTTTCAAGTTTTTTGAAAGAATTCTTTAGATAATTTCTCTAGAAGAATTCTTTTGGACTTTCTGTTTGGATCTTTTTTTATTTTTTGAAATGACCCTTTGTAAAAGTGAAAGAGACCCTTTTTGAAAGGAAACGTACCCTTCAAATTCTTGCAAGTGACCTTTTAGAAGAGATGAAAGTGTCCTTTGATTATTTGAAATGATCTTTTCAAAGGAAAAGATACCCTTCAAATTTTCTAAAATGGACCACCTTCCTAAAAAACTCCTTCAAAAAAGTTGTTACCTACCCTTAAAAAAAATGAAGTGCCTTTCAGAAAAGCTATAAGTGACCATTCAAAATATTGAGTATGCCCTTTTATTTTGAGTTTCCCTTCAGAAAAAAAGTTATGGACCTTCAAAAAAATGTTTCAGATAAAATATCTGAAACAATTCTTTCCTTCATATTTTTTAAAAAGATCCCTTCTAAAAGGCAAGTGTCCTTTGGATGAAATGAAAGTACCCTTTAGAGAAATTAAAGTTCCATTTAGCTTTTTTGAAGTGGACCTTTTCAAAAGGAAAAAATACCCTTCAATAACTTTGAACTGAGCCAAAGTACCCTTCAAAAAATGTAAGTGTCCTTTAGCTTGAAAAAGTCCTTTGAAGAAGTTGTCTTGAAAATTTTTACCAAAGGAATTCCACCAAATGAAATCCTGAAAGGAATACACTTAAGGAAAAAAAGCCTCAGACAAAAGTTTGAAATAATTTGGAAAAGGCTTAGAACAAAAACATGAAATAATTTATTTCAAAGGAATTAAAAAAAAGACTAAAAAACAAAGATTTCCAAAGGAAAACACTTGGGTTTTTTATATGTAAAGGACTTCAACTTTGTATAAGAACACTTCTTCTAAATGAAAACTACATACTAGACTTGGGTAGAGGTATAGACTCAGATTTTTTTTGTAAAAAGGGGTGCCCAATTTGGCCTAAAGAGCCAAAATTTGTTCAATAAATTGGTGACTCATTGGGGTAGTATGCATAATATACTAACCAGACCAGTAGCCTTATCCAACTTAGGGCCAATCGAGGTAACGTATTATTGAAGATGACTAACAAGGATTATGTCAAAATAAAACACAAGGAAACACACCACATAACAACAATAACACCAAGCAAAGACAATACAAAATAAGACTAGGAAAAACTCACACATGTGTATAATCACTTAGGGAACACAAGAAAAATAGGAAAATCTGTACAAAATAAAAGATAACTTTAGTAACAATGATTTAGATGTATCACATTGACTAGGATATATATCTCCTCTCCATACAACCTTGAGAGTTGGAAAGTATTATGTTGTTTTCACTATGTGACCACATATGGGCCACTCCATAAAGCATCAAACTTTACGTGTCTCCCACGCTTGGCCCTATCTTCATCCCATTTTAGGACAATGTTTCCTTCTTTGAAACTCCTTAGCATGGATTTATTATCAAAATATTTATTTTTTTGCTCTTGGTGAGTTATCATGGTTTGCATAGCTTGATCTCTTGTCTCCTCAAGCTCCATCAAATCACATAATTTAACTTCCATGCTCTCATTCTACATCAATTTTAGCTAATAGATGCGGTCTAAAGTTGGTAACTAAAGTGAGATAAAAATCTTAGCCTCCCTCCCATAAACAGGTGTGTATGGTGAGTTCCTAATTACTCTTTTTGGGGTGATCCTATTAGCCTAAAGGGTTGTCTTCAACTTGATGTGCCAAGTCCTTTGATTCTCCTCCATAGTCATTTTTTTTATCTAAATCAAATTATTGTTTGTAGACTCAACTAGTCTATTTCCCTAGGGATAGTATTCGGAGGAGTTACTAAGATAGATTCCATGCTTCAAATCTCATTCACTTGTCCTTATTCCTAAGAAGGCTAATGCATTATATGGAATAACTATTGAAGGAGCTCCAAATCTAGTTACTATACCTTCATATAAGTCTAGGACTAAGTTTTCATTTTCCTCCTTAAGAGATACATCTTCCACCCATCTTTTAAAATAATCAGCGGCTATCAAAACCCACTTATCACCAACACTAGAAAAAGGATTGATCAGACCTATGAACTCTAAACCCCATTGCATAAATCTCAACCTACATTAGATGAAGGGGAAAGGTAGCTATCTTGTGTTTTCCATAAAAAATAGAACACTTTTGGCATTTTCTTACCCAAGTATGGGTGTATTTAAATAATCTATGCCAAAAGTATCCAGCTCTCATAACCTTAGCAAATATAGTTCTTGGAGTAAAATGGCCACCAGCTGGGCCATCATGAAACTCATGTAATACTTTGTCAATTTGATTTGAATCAATGTACCTAAAAAGCACACTTGAAAATTCCTTTCTAAAAATAACTCCATTAACAAGTACATAGGGAATAAACTGTAGCCTAAAATACCTTCTTATAACTTTGTCAAGACCTTGTGGACACTCACTAGTTTGAAGGAAATGAATCATGTCTTGTGTCTAGTTCCTTGTGGTTGAACGTATAGTTTCTATAGGATCATCATGGAGTGCCAAAAAAAAATTCTATTTTATCTTTCCAATTTGAAGTAAGATGCTCACATAGTCCTTTTCCTTTCACTAACTTGGTTGTTTTGATCTCCACATCATATTCCATCACTTTGGTGATCCATCCTGCCCTTTTCTCTTTCAAATCTCTACTAAACAGAAAGTGTTTTACAATAGGATGAGGAAAAAGGTGTGATTATTTTTTATAGACAATATATGACAAAACTTATTCAAACTCCTTATGATTGCAGCACTTGTTTCTCAACATATCTGTATCTTGTCTCATAGCCTTCCACACCCTGACTGAAAAAGGTAATAGGTTATTCCAAATTTTCATCATTATCTTGAATAAGCATGGTATATATTACCTCTTCATTCCCAAAATTATATAGGTTAAATTCTTTGGAGAATTTATGACTTGTAAGAGTAGGGGCCTAGGCAATGGCTTGCTTCATCTCTTCAAAACTTTCTTTTCTCCTTCTTGTCCAAGTAAATATCTCATCCTTCATTTGCATATGTGTTAGGGGCTTTACCATGTTATCAAAATCAAGAGTTAACCTCCTAATGAAATTTATCTTACCAAAGAATATTTGTATACCCTTCTTATGTTTAGGTAAAGACAATGTCAAGATGGCATTTACCCTTTCTAGATCAATGGATAGACCTTTCTTAGAAATAATATGGCCTAAGAGTTTACCTTCATGAATAAAAATCACACACTTATTTAGGTTTAGAGAGATCTTAAAATCTGTACACCTTTCAAAAATCTTCCTCGGGTGCTTCAAATAATCATTTGCATCCTTGGAGAAAACTGTCACATCATCAAGATAAACCAATAGAATGTCATTGATTAGACCTTCGAAAGTTATATCCATTGCACATTGAAAAGTATCTCTAACATTTGATAATCTAAATTTCATATTCCTATAGGCATATGTGACCCATTTTGTGGTGAATTTTGTTTTATATTGGTCACTTTCTTTCACCAAAATTTTATTGTACCCAAAATAACCATCTAGGAGGGAAAACCTCTCACTACCTGCCACCACTTGTAGAATTTTCTCTATGGAAGGAAGGGGATAATTGTCTATCAAAGACACTCTATTCAAGTTCCTAAACTCCACACACAATATAACCTATACATTCTTCTTTATAATAAGGACTAAGTTGGCTAGCCAAAGAGAATGCTTGATGGGAAAGATGATTTTAGATTCAATCAGTTTGGTGAGTTCTTTCCTCATGAGAGGCTCAATCTTGGGATTGATTTGCCTTTGTATTTTCTTGATGGGTTTGGTATTTTCATCTATATCTATGGTATTTTGAGATAATATTTAGACAAAACCCTTCAAATCACTATACTCTCATGCAAAAATATCACTAAGCTCTTTGCATAATTTTATGAAATCATGTTTTTCTTGACTAGTGCATACCTTCCCAAGTGCAAGTAACTTATATTTAAATATTTATACCCTTTCATAGTTCTCTTTCTTGTTTTACATGCTTACCTTCTCCTTCTTGAGATGGTAATATTCATTGAATAGGCTTTCAAGAGTCATTAGGCCTTTGGGGATCTTGTTATACTTTGGTTGGACAATCTACCCTCCATATTATTGCTACAACTTAGAATGATTCTTGGAAGAAAACTTAGCCTCTTCTTGTATAAAAAGTTCTTTTTTTTTTGTCACTATCAAAGAACTACTATTTGGTGACATTATCTAGTATGGATAGTTTCACAATCACCTTTAGATGGGGCTAATTTTTTTCTTCCATGATGCCTTTTGAAACATCAAATTAAGCACCAATATTGCCAACCTATCATCATGATTATTATCTTCCCTTGAAATAGAATTAATATTGAATGCCATGAATTATTCTACAAGGTTCCAAAATCTATGCTTGTAGGACTTGAACTTGGAGTTCTTGGTCAAATTTTTCCCTCTAACTTAATTGACAACAAGTTTACTATCTCCAAAAACTTACAATTATTTGATACCTATTTTCCTAGCCCATTATAGGCCATGAATAAGGAGTTCATATTTAGATACAGTACAAGTATAATATAAATGAAATATAAAAGTTGAGAAATACCTTTCCTTTGAAGGTGAAACCAACAAAGCTCCACCACCTACCCCAATATTACTTCTAGACCCATCAAAGAAGAGCTACCATAAGCCATTCACATCCTCACTTGATTTCATCAAATTAGGCATGCAAGAATCCTTATCATACATATAATAGATCCCAATACCATATTCTTCTATAAATTTATAATGATCATGTTCATAGTTATTATCTCACCACTCATCTAAGAACAAATTGGAAACTCCTTCAAGGGAAGATGATGGGGATTGGTCAATGTGAAACTCCTCTTCATCAATGATAGCATAGTTAACATTTGATACCTTAGGTGATTATGGTTCCAAGTGATCTCTATGGATATTTTTTTACTCAATCTTTACTTTAGTGCCATATTTTGTTTTAAACACCATGTAATACCAATTAGCTATAAATATCCACCTATCATGGATGTAAAGTCCCTTAATAAGCAAAGAGAAAAATAAGGAAGTAAATATGATACTACCACATCATGGGGAGTTGAAAAATTAAGACAAGATTGAAGTATCAAATTCACATTTTTTACTATCCCCAAAGTATTGGCTGGTTATACATCCAATTATAAGACTCCCTTAGTCATTGGCTCATACATTAAGCCTAGTTTATTAGATATACATTTGGGCATAACTAATGTGCTTGATCCACTATTTATGATGAAATTATGAATCAAGAAGTAACCAATAATTAGAGATAGGTATATAGGAGGATTATTTTCATATTTCTTCACTTTACCATCTATGGATTGAGTTCCATTGACCAGGACCACATTGTCACTTCTAGATGGGCTAGCTTGTTTACCTAGTCCATGTAATTCCTTTTGGAATATATATTTTTTCCTTGGTAATGCTAGATAATCCCATAATGATGTGTTCATATGAATATTATTCATATATTCTATAACATTAATGGAATGATTACTTACCTTGGGGTTCTCTTTATGAACATTTTCACCTTGTGATATAGCTTGTGGAGGTAGGGTTGTAGAAACTATCCCAAAATTTGGAATCCTTTGATTTTATTATGGTTTATTAGATGAATTATGGCCTCCTCCCATCTGAGCTGATCTAGGAGTCAAAATAGGTCCTTTATTGGTTCTTTTAACTTCTTCAATGGCCCTTTTCTTTGATCTAGTGTTGTTAGCCACACTAGCATTTTGATTGTTTGCATTCTCCATGTAATTAATGGCACAAAACTCACCCTCCAAATTATTCATGAGAGTGAAATAAAAATAAACCTATTTACTCTCCATCCCAAATTCTATTGGCATCTCAAAATTTTAAAATTGATATGTTTGGTCACCTTGTGTAGTCATGCCTTGATTTTGCATTTCATTAACATAAGCAACTTGTTCTTCACCTTGCTCAAAATAAAGATAGTGGGGTTGTTCTTGGACAAAATTATTTTGAGTGAGAACAAGGGATTTGGAATATGAGGGATGATTAGGATTATAACTTTGATAAGGCTTGAGATGGGTGATTTAACCTTGTCCCTAATTATTGCCCTGAAAAGGAGGTTTATTTATTTATCCAAACTGGTTGTATGACTGATAAGGCCTATAGCTTTAGGCTTGTTTCCTTTTGAGAGAAACCAACTCATTAGTAACACTTTGAAGTAGGATTTTTACTTCATGTATTTAATTTTTAGGGGCAATGACAAATTTTTCTTGACCAGTCAAAGGAACTAAAGTGGGTAACACATTTTGACTAGGAGAATGCAAATCAGGGAATAGTGGCATTAGAGGTCTAGGAGCTATCTTTCCCTCCTGGACAAGAAAATTATTAGAATCTATGGATATTTCATATGTATTAGGCAATGTATTTCCACCCATAGATTGAATCATCATGTAAATATCACCATTCAATGCTTTTAAGTAGTACAAAAATGCATAGTTTGGGGTAGGTCTCATAAGGGTTGGGATTCTGTCCCATGTCTTTCGGAACCTAGTATTAAAATCCTGCATGAATTAATGAGATTCCCTCTTGATTTTTGTCAATTACACAGTAAGAGATAGGTGATCACTCTTTTCCCCAAACTTATTATTCAACAAATCCCCCAACTCATCCCATGAGTGAATAGAATTTACAAGTAGGGTTCCAGACCAATCAAAAACTTTTCCTTTGAAAGACAAGGCTAATAACCTAATGGATACATTTTGTTGAGTGATGTTATGAATATTAAATTTTTTTAATAAATTCTTGATATTTTCAATGGTAGTAATTGGACCATCTCCACTAAAAGATGGGACACTTTTGAAGGCAGCTCCTAGAATATGATCATATTAGGCAAGATGCAAGGGAGATGGGGCCAGTGAAAGGCACAAAAGGTTGTCTTTTATCCATTTTGGAATGATTGCTATGGGTGTTATGGATGGTATGTAATACAAAATTGGAATATTTAAACACAAAATCTCTTTTATAAGGATTAGTGTTGACAAACCTAAATCTTTTGGTGGAATATATAGATAGTTCCATAAATTTGAAGGGTGCACCTTTAGAAACAGACCTAGTGGTCACCTATGGCATGGAAAATAGGATTTATCATCAACCAAGGACTTGAATTATTTAATGGAGTCACCAGGTACTGAATGTAGATGTTTCTTTCTCTTCAACTATGTGAAGACCAACACCAATCTTAAACAATCTTCTAGGACTCATAGGTCCCATTGGGTGTGCCAAAAAATATTGATTATTGGATTTGAACCCTTGACTAAATGATCATTTATCTTCATAAAAGAAGAAAAATGGAATAATCTCTCTTATTGTGGGTGAAATTTTCATTGCTATGAATCTCTAGATTAAGGGCTAGCTCGCCTTGATGCACCTTCAAATCTCTATTGAATATATCAACTATATATGAAAAGGGTTAATAAAAACAAGTAAGAAAACAAAATAGTGATGCACTAATATGTAATGTCCTCCAAATTTTATTTAAAATACACTATTTAAAGACCAATAAAGCTTATTTCACACAAAACCCATAACTCTTTGTGCATTGTCACACCAGTGTTTCACATGTTAGATTCAAGAAGGAACTTGACATCTAAGAGAGCAACAAAAATTCTAAGAAGAAATATAGTCTCCAACCACTTCTAAAATTTATATACACTTAAAAAATAATACTAAAAAAACCTGTAACAATACTCTTTCTATACATTTGGTAGGCAATCAAGGATAATAGGTTAGGAAAGATAAAATATCATTAAACAAGAACATGATTTGAATTGATACACAATAGTACAAAATGTGAGTGGAAAAAACATTGTATTATTACTTCAAGATTTATGAAAATACAAATCTAGATAGAGTTTCACCATAACTAGTGGAGCCTGCCAAAATGAGCCAAGAGAATGTGTATATGTATGTGTGTGTGTGTGTATATATATATATATATATATATATATATATATATATATATATATATATATATATATATATATATATATATATATATATAAATAATTTGTTTTACCATTACATAGCTTGACAATCCAGTAAAGAGAAACTACAATCAAAATAGAATTCCAATAAATGAACTCATGTATAGAAAAATAAAGTTTGGAATTTCTTGATTCCATTGATGTAACTATGGGGAAATAATTTTATAGAATGTAATGTAACTATTTATTTTCTCAAGGTGACACATGTCCAAGTGACCCTTGAACTTCCTTGGCTCAACCTCTCTCTCAAAGGATATATATATATATATATATATAGCCTTTGAGAGAGAGGTTGAGCCAAGGGAGTTCAAGGGTCACTTGGACATGTGTCACCTTGAGAAAATAAATAGTTACATTACATTATATAAAATTATTTTCCCATAGTTACATCAATCGAATCAAGAAATTCCAAACTTTATTTTTCTATAGATGAGTTCATTTATTGGAATTCTATTTTGATTTTAGTTTCTCTTTACTGGATTGTCAAGCTATGTAATGGTAAAATAAATTAAACCATTGACCTACCTATTTATGCTTCTTTACCATTTGTCACCTTTATCTTTGCCTTCTATTTCCAATCAATCTTTTGTTTTAAACTATAATGGCTAGTTTTTATAGTCTAAAATTGACATTTTACGGGTCATCTCTCCTTTGGACATTTTCTTCGAGCTTTTATTTCTTTGGACTTATGGTCTCAACACTTTCTCAGAAGAATTTTCTTGGGTATTTTGTCTCTTTTGTTATTTTCCTTTGGCTTGTTCTCTCATGCCTTAAATAATTTCTATAGACAAAATGTTTGAAGGAAATGGACTTTGGTACCTTTTCAAGTTTTTTTAAAGAATTCTTTAGACAATTTCTCTGAAAGAATTCCTTAATAATTTCTATTTGGCTCTTTTTTGATTCTTTGAAATGACCCTTAAGAAAATTGAAAGAGACCCTTTTAGAAAGGAAACATACCCTTCATCTTCTTGCAAGTGACCTTTTGAAAGAGTTGAAAGTGTCCTTTGGATGTTTAAAATGATCTTCTAAAAGGAAAATATACCCTTTGGATTTTCTATAATGGTCCACCTTCCTAAAAAATTCCTTCAAAAAAATTATCACCTAACCTTCAGAAAAGTTTAAGTGCCTTTCGGAAAATTTGTAAGTGACCATTCAAAAGTTTGAAGATGCCATTTTATTTTATGTTTCCCTTCATAAAAACTATTAATGGACCTTTAGAAAATTTATTTCGGATAAAATGTTTGAAATAATTCTTTTCTTTGGATTTTTTGAAAAGATCCCTTCAGAAAGGCAAGTGTCCTTTGAAAGAAATTAAAGTACCCTTTAGGGAAATGAAAGTGACCTTTGGATTTTTTGAAGTGGAACTTTTTGAAAGGAAAAAATACCTTTCAAGAACTTTGAACCGAGCCAAAGTGCCCTTCAAAAATATATTAAGTGTCCTTTAGCTTGAAAAAGTCCTTCAAAAAATTTGCAATATACCCTTTGGAAAAGTTGTCTCGGATAATTTTCCCAAAGGAATTCTGTTGAATGAAAGCCCAAAAGAGATACACTTAAGGAAAAAAATCCTCAAACAAAAAGTCTTGAAGAATTCAACAAAGGCTTAGAACAAAAATTAGAAATAATTCATCACAAAGGACTTAGCCAAAAGACTAAAGAATAAAGCTTTCAAAAGGAAAAGACTTGGGTTTTTAATATGTAAAAGACTTCAACTTTGTCTAAGAACACTTCTTTCGAATGAAAACTACATACTAGACTTGGGCAAAGGTATAGACTCAAACATTTTTCTACAAAAATGGGTGCCCAATTTTGGCTTGAAGGGATAAAATTTGGTCAACAAAAGCCACACTTTTTAGCTATCCTTATAGTGTTTTAACAATATTTAGACCACCATTATGCAAAATACTACCTTCTCCTATAGTGAAACTCAAATTTGAAGACCATATTACTTGGAAGCACCATTTTAGAAAGTTGGAGACCATATAAGCATTCAATCTAGAGTAAATAGATAGGATTATTCCTAAGAAAGCATTATTAGACCTCCAAACACTATTCACTTTCTTATTTATACATTGGATACTCCTCTCACTAATGAAACTTTATTTATAGACTACATATATTGGTAGTTTGGAAATTTATTACCTCTATATTCCCATACAAGAAAACCAAATGTTGAAGATGACATAAAAAGTCTCTTCAAGACTTGAGTAACTAGGAATAATTATTAGTTTAATTAAAAAAC
This sequence comes from Torreya grandis, assembly GCA_037957365.1. Taxonomy (NCBI): domain Eukaryota; kingdom Viridiplantae; phylum Streptophyta; class Pinopsida; order Cupressales; family Taxaceae; genus Torreya; species Torreya grandis. The sequence goes on along the minus strand of JARHVA010003612.1, from coordinate 1,422,355 downwards.
CAAAAAACAATGAAAGCATCCTCTTTATTTTACCTTGTGTAGATGGGGATGGTGACTATATCACTCAACTTCTTAGCATTTGTTCATAGATATCAAGGATCTAAACTTGGAACCAATGCCCATGATTAGAAGGTCACCAAGTTTACATCTTTTGTCTAAGAGCTTGGACCCCCTCTCTCTCTCCTCTTTATAGATTAAGTACAAACTTGAAGTTCTCTTCATGTTTGCCAATGAGCTTGGTGGAGAGAGGAATGGTTTTCAACTTGTTTTAAACCCTTTGGTCATGAAAATCCATTGGAATACATACCATGATAAAACCTATGATATTTGACCCCCTTGTGCATGAACTTGATGTTACATGTCTATACAACCTACCAAAAGACCTAAAAATGCTTTGTTTCTTACATTTTCTCCATGTTTGAATCCTTGAACCACCATTAGAGTGTAGATTGAGGCAAAACATGAGTTAAATATCATTTTAAAACTAGTGGTATGTTTTGGGGAAGTTTAAGAGACATATTTTATCATGTGTGGGACCCACTTGGTGAGTGGGGAGTGAAATTGAGTCCTAAAATGGACCTTTTATGATATGAAACACCTAAGAAGTGACAATAGGACTCTTAAAGACCCATTTAGGCAAATTTACATGAAAATATCCCACCTTTGAAAGGTTTATAAGGCAAAATATACCCATGTGAGGTATTTGAGGGTCATTTGGTGGCTTTTAAGGGTGAATTAAGGTTTGAATTGGGCTTGGATAAGTGTATCATAAATAATGACCTCAAACACATTATCCACCTTATGTCATGACTTCAAAGAAGGTTTATATACCATTTCCTCCTATTTAAAAACCTCTCCTTTCCTAAGATGGATTAGACATGCCTAAGACCATATGAATTAGAAACCTCAAACTTGTCAAATTACCTTAACTTCATCAAAAATCCTCAATATTATTAAACATTTTTAAGACAACTCACTAGACTTCACAAGTCATAATGATACTCTCTCACTCTAGGACCATCATGAGGACCTAGTACATCACCTAAGGACATAAAAACCTAGATGTCAAGACAATTTCACAAGCATACTTTATGACACCTCTAATAGTGTTAAATGACCTCAAGAACTAATTTAGGAGACATCATCATACTGAAGGTCACCATATGTAGGCTCATGTCGATGTCATGGAAACATTTATTGTTGTATGGGTTGGTATTGGTCCTAGGAGGATAAATTTCTGACATTTTTGGTGACTCATAAGGGTTGACCAGCTTGTTGGTCAAGATAATCCACTCACTTTTCATGACAATTATGACTCATATATAACTCTATAACTTATATGGTCATCTTATTTAACTTCCAAATAGACCTAACACTTTACAACACCTCTTAATATTGAAAGAAAAACTAAAAAACATACACAAGGACACCAAATCACATAACAATAAAGTAACCCTCAAAACACCTAAACGAGCAACTAGGTAAGACAATAAAGAAACTAAACTAATACACTAGACTTGTGTATGACACATTTATTTAAATAAGACAACTATTAGGAAAACTAACTAGAACAGACCTCATTTCTCTTTTAGGATGAAAATGGAAACAACTTTGATCAAGTAGGCTCCATGAGCTCAAATTACCACATGATGACTAAAGTTAAATTAAGTAGTATCCACTAAATGAGGGCCTCTACTTGTAACTGAAGACATGATCATGTTGATAGCCTCTCAATAAGGTAGCTAGATCCTCTTTCTCAACCCTTATCCACATAGGTTGACTATATGAGTCCAGCACCCAATCATAATCATCACATACTTATCTTCCTTGCATGAATAACCTTATCTCTACTTCAATCATATGTTACTCTTGATTAGGCTGGGTAGTTTATAGTAACTCATGTAGTATGCTTGGAGAGTTGTCCTCAAGGATAGATGACTTTTGTTTGATGGAATATTTATTCCAACAACTCTTAGTCTCATATTATAGGAATGAGAAGGTATCTTCAAGTGTGAGGAGGGGTGATAAATGTATTTGAGGATCTCAAAAAAGTCACCTTTAAGAAGAATAACTCTTTTTAATGGCATGCTTGAAGGGTTTCCTTTTTTTCTTGATGGGACTATTTTTATCAATCTAAATTAAGTAATCTTCAAAGAAAGAGTAACTTTATATGATGATTTCAAAAAATTCCATTGATTGGTTCTCACCTAGTTCAATTGTAGTTGGACTCTCTTCAAGTTGAATTGTAGTAGATGTAGGAGTAGGCACATCATGGTTTGAAATGTCAACTTCTTGGTCATGCTCATGAGGCTGCAAGTCATTTTCTATTACTCTGATTGGTCACTTTAATTTTATTCATTCACATAAATAACCTAATTAAATCCTTCATTTTACAACTACTAGAAGTTTATGGGGATTGTCATGATGAAGGGAAGCTACCATGTCATCAAGGAGGTCATATAAGTCATCTTATCCTTGATCAAAAGGTATGAATCCTTCTTTTGAACAACCATTTTCTTTCATTCCACCCTCTTCTACATCTTTGAAGGCTAATTTGTGTTCTTCTTTATCTAGAGGTGCTCCAATGCCAAGCTCTTTTTCATGTTCACTCAAACCATCATCATCAACTACCAACTCAAGTTGACTTTAATTTCTCACATCTTCAATAATAGGATCTCTCAAGGAGTGGCATGGGAGATCATTGGAATGACTTTTGGAGATAATTCATGTATGCATCATTTCCCTAATTCAACTACTTACTCCTAAAAACCATCACCTCCTCTTCCTTATATACATTACGTTGAATGGATTTTCATGATGGAAATGCCTTGTGTTCTTGAATAGGGAAGGGTGAGAGATGAGTGTTTTTTTAATTTATTTTCACTTCAAAACTTTGACATATGCTTGAGTGATCTTCTCATTCTCTTGATTGTAGTACTTGTTTCCAAGTTGGAAACTTAGATGTAAGAGATTCTTCATTTGAACTTGTTGTAGCCCTGGGCATGAATGGAGGAACTTCCTACTAAGATTGCATTACTCTTACATCTACCATTGATTGAACTAGTTTTTTTCTATAACTTTAACTTATCTAGAAAGGTGGACTTCAAAATCAAGCCTAGTCTAATCACTAATCTACTCACACTGATTGGAAGGTGAATGGCCCTATACCCTATATTGAACTAACTTATAAGAAGGAAATGTTGTAGGAACTTATGAAGGACTTGGATGGTTTTGACATATTTTTTCTTGAGGCTTTTGAGGGGTTATGGGTAGCTCAACAAAATATCAATATGGGGTCGATTAGGGGACTTAAGGCTAATGATGATGAACTTGTTGTCCCTTATATATAACTAACCTCTCTTATATATTTTAAATAATACCACCTATATCCAACATGACAATATTGAACCTTGAATGACCCTCTTATGAAAAAATCCCACTCTCTCTTATCTTGCTACAATGATCTCATCATGCTCTCAATCACATGCCTAGGGATTTTTTGTTCATAGCTCTTTTATATGTCAATACAAGCCATGAGTCTTTATTAACTCAATAAATCTCATTTAAGGATTGATTTGGAACATGATTAGGTTCGCTAGGAACATCATGATGTTGATATGACTAATTAAGTTGATAAGTAGGCTACAAAAGAGGTGAATGAGGCTCACCTCCTTCAATAAGGAGGGTTATAATGATATCCTTAGAATTGAAGAGGATCATGGGCCTAATGGGGGCTCTCATATTATTGACAATGGTAAATATAAGGTTGGTAGGTTTCATAAGAGGGATGATATGAGTCATAGGGACGATAATAATGTGTATGATATAGGTCTACTCTGTATACAACCATAACTCATCATGTGACAACTCAAACAAAAGTGAAATTATTAATCAAGATGCCCTTAACATGAGATGATAACATTGTGATGACCCTTATCATGGAATTTTGACTAAAAGCTTCAAACATGAGTGCTTGAATATACTTTAGATTATCAAGATGCTAATAGTGAATGTTCCAATACTTGAATCTCATTCCATCGAGCATGCTATAACTATTAGCATTCCAATCTGTACCCTAGAAGGAGGTTGTTCATGCCTACCTTCAAGGATAGACTAACATGAGAATATCTCAAGGTTTTGGGTGACTTATGATTGGGATAGACTTCTAGATTATGTGGTTAACTCCCTTGGTACATCACTTATGGCTCAAAATCACTAAAACCTACTATTTTTGGGTGAAAAGGGATAGATATTACATAAAATAAACCTAGTTTAGAGGTGATGATGCACCAATATCACCATTCATCCACTCAGTTTGAACTTAAAAAACACTAAAGGATTAGGTAACCAACTACATTGTGTAGACATCCAATTCCTAACACCATTGTCTTGAACTTGTCAATCTTACTCAAAATTAACTCAAATGTACAATTTAAGTTAAAGTCATTTCAACATTTTAAATAGTTCAATCTTGTCGTATATAAGTTTTGATTTAGGCTAATGTATCCCTAAACGGGGCAATACATTTAATGTTATCATTAAATTTTATTAAATCATTTCAATTCAAAATGGTGGAAACACATTTTAGTGCTATGGATCATTATTTAAATCTAATTTAGAAGCACATAACATGTGCATGTGTTATTTTGTGTCGACAACATCCTAAATGGGATATTTGTCCTTATGCAACTAACATCACCTTCTAATTCCTCTCAAATAAAATTATGACAAAAATAATATGACATTATGACTAGTTTGAATAATGGTGTGCAACCAATTTTTAAAAAAAATCTTAAAATTTGATTAATCTTAGGAAAATTAATTCAAACTAAGAGCTTAAGTGGAAAATCCATGGAATTTACTGAATATATTTTAGTTGGAAATTGATTCCTATTATCTATATCATCAAATTATTCTATTTATGGGGCAGCATTCATAAGTTATAAATGCAATAAATATCAAGTTTAAGGCTTCTCATGCCTCTTTAATGTCCATTTCTTCCAAAAATTCATGAGGGTATTTATGGATTAATTATACAAAATTAGATTAATTCATGGCCACACATCTTTATCTCAATATTTACAATCATGGTTTATTCTAATTAAATTTAAAAATTTATAAATAGGAGGGACAAGATCACCATTTTAAAGCTTAATTTGTGTAAAGTTATTATGCAAAATTCTCTCCACAAGCCATTTGTGTGTGGTGTTTATTATGCTTAATTTTTAATAACATAACTTCATTGATAGGCATATATTTGATTTCATATCATTAGCCTAGTTTCATTGGTGTATAAGATATGATGGAAGAGCTTTGCCTTGCATCATTGATAAAGACTTGAGAACCAAATTAAGGGAAAAATCACATTTTGAGCCAAATTTAGGTGATGGGATTCTCTTGGGAAGGTAATGTATGTGATTTATTGAAATAATTCTTAATTTTCATATGCCAAACCAAATTGAAATATTTGTCCTAGTTTGTTATGTTCTTATGTAATTTTCTTGAATTTTTCTTCACTAATGCTTGATCTAACTATCTTTTTAATCCATCTATACATATTTCACTCGAAATGGAACCACACATCCCATTCAAGCAAGGAAGATACTTTTGAAACCTTATATTTCCTAAAAAGTCCTTTAAAATCATTTTTATCATTATTTGCCAATGTTTTTGGATTTTTTGTTGATACACAAATCACATAATGACTAATATTAATTTTGTGTAATCATCATAAGTCTTGGATAACCATCATTAGTTATATTGTAGGGCATAACATGGATAAAAATTAGATTTTTAATCTTTCTTTCAAAATTTCAAGTTATCATTTTGGATTTTTAAGTCTCTATCTAAACATTATTTGCATGATCCAGAGCTTTAATGGAGATTTTATTCTAACTTGGGATAATAAGTCTTTTTGTGAAAAAATTTCCTAAGGGTTCACATGTAACTAACATAGGTATTTATTTATAAACATCAATTCTTTTAAGACTGGCATTGGTCATGTTACAACTAGAATTGATCATTGTTGATCGACATCAGTCTCTGTGTAATAAAAATAGAGAACCCGAGAGCAAGTTTTAAAAACTTGATTATTTCATTAAAAATTGTGCTTCAAATTAAAAGGAAACCGTCTAAAATTTTTAGGTCATATGCATGTCAAAGTAACAAATTTGTGCATAATTAATTCTTTAACCATCCCTTTGGTGTTTAAAAGGAACCTAGATTCTTTTAAGTTAAGTTGTTTTGTGAAGTTTTTCAAAGTTTGAAATTAAGGCCAATGGGGCCAAGAACTTCATCAAATATTTAAATTTTGTGCTTAAAACTAAAACTCACTTAAATTTCAAAATATTTTAAAAAAGTGTGTTGTTTTATGCAATATCATCTATTACTTATTTATTTTTTGTGAAAAATTAAGAGTAAATGTTTGTTCTCCCCCATCCCATTTAGGGAATGTGGGTTCCAAAAATCACCTTTTCCTTTCAATTATTCCCTTGTCCAAGACATGGAAATAATGTGTTAAAGGCTCTCTAAAAAACTTGTATGGTTTAGGTTAGCTAAAAACAAACTTTAAAGTCCTTTCACTTAGTTTTATTTTGTGCAGCTTGGCTAGTGAAGGGGAGTTCATAGCTTCTTCATGAGTTATTTAGGGAAGCTTTGACCCAAGGTTTCAACTCCCATTATTGTTTCAACCCCACTCCATAACACATTATATAAATTAGGGCATGTATACTATGAAATCTAAGGGGTTGAGTGGATAACCTCTCCTTTCATAACAAAAACCTGAGTTAGATTTGGTTAACTAGGGGATTCTACTAAGTAGTACATGGATGGAATATCTATACAAAGGAATAAACATTTTCATTATAAGATAATCAATATGAAATAAATTTACATGAGGATTCTCTTGTGTTAATCACACTTAAAACCATCTAGATGCTTAAAATTTTAAGTTTTAGAATAACCCCACTTGACATGGACATATTGTTGATGTATCACGAGTAGCTCGAAGGTCCATGTCATTGTACAATTTCTTGGGAGAAGGGGTTGTAAAAACCCCACTACTTCATGCACTTATATTTTTAGATTAACACTTAAAATCCTCACAATATCATGTATATAGATGTATTTCAATAATATAAAGTAACCTTGTTAGTTCAGTTATGACTATTTACTTAGTTATATTTGTATTTGTATTTAAATTTACTTGCTTGGTCTTGTTTGAGTCTAAAAACTTGGTTGTAAAACACATCTTAACCATACACATTTGTTTTCCACCAATTTTTTAACAAGGAGGCATTATGATGGTCAAATCAAAATCATATTTTGCCTTATTCAAATCCTCATTCTAAACATTATGTTTTTATTTATTTAAGCATTGTTTTTATGTTACCCATTTTGAGTCTAAACCATTTTCCAAAAATATTTGAGTCCCTCACTTTTTCATTCAAATTTAGAATCTCACCTTGCTAAGTTTTGAGCCAACATGTTAATTGGTTTACCATATTTACTTGGTTTGAGTTAACTTGGGTATGATTTCCCATTTGGATTTAAAGATATTTGTTAGAATCGTCATCATTTTATCATTATGAACTTAGGTTATCTAGCATCTTGTTTATGCTCTAAGTTTAGAACTCATTTTATTCTACCTCCTATCACCTTGTGGTAATATTGTAGTACCCGTTTGGTTTCAGTTTTATACTTAGGAATTCTTTTATGTTTTTACATATTGAATTTATTAGTTTGTATTATTACCTTCCTAATAAAAAGGACTTTATTATAATTTTCTAGTAGCAACTCTTTGAAGTTGAAATAGCTTTTCTGGTATTGACGTATCTCTAAACCTATATTTGGTGTACTATTTTACACTATAGGTATTTGAGTTATCATACCCTATTCTAATTTAAATGATTTCAACCCACCAAAGTTGAGTAAATTCATGAAACATGTATTTTAATTGTGTGTTATTACACCACCTTTTTTTATTATAGTCTCTTTTACCTTGTCACTTGTTTAGATAAAATGAAAACACATCCTTGTTAGAATTTGCAAAATATTCCAAATATTAGAAAACATAAATAATAAATTTTTAGACATGACTCAAAGGTATACTTGTAGTGGGGTCCCTTACATCCCAAGCTATGAGGAGGAATAATTTTATTGTGGACCAAACAATTTCATGCTTTTTAAGGATATTCTCATGACTGTAGGATATAAATAAGATTACTTTGACCATTAACCCCTAGAGAAAAAATATATAACACTCCTAAGGTTGATTTGAATCAGGTGCTAGATTATCATCAGAGTTTCCTATGGAATAATTACATACCTTGGTCAAGGTAAATAAATAATAGTGAGAATAATTCCTCGCTGATATTAAAAAAATAAATGTTACTATTCTAGAAAAGGAAATAAAGTTATCTTAGATTCAAAACCTAATGATCAAGATATTACCATAAAGATCAAGTAGAGAAGTCAATGATATGTAGACCAACTCATTATGGACTCGACAGACTCTTTAGTTGTCACTTCAATACACAATTAAGTTTGAAAGGAATAAGGGAATGTGGTTGATATAACTCAATAAAAATTAGTTTATAACACACCTAGGATAGATCAAGATGTCTCAGTTGAACAACCTAAGTCCCAAGATGTTTAGCAACATGTTTTGCTAGATATGTAGCATACATTTTCCAATCGTCAAGAACCTTTTATTCCTTTGAAAAATCAAGGACTAAAACATTTAGTGTGTATTGAGGAGATTATGCAAAAAAAATTAGATAGTTCTTCTAAAAAAACACATAGTTTGGTGAATATACCACATACTCCCCAAAATCAGTAGAACACTTATTTAATATGGTCAGCTTTAGGGAATGTTAATCATCCCAAAAATCAATGGCTTACTTGAATATAGGAGTGAACCAAAATAAAGTTATAGATTGAAGGGTGTATATCCATAACACATCCATGAAATAGGGGCACATACCACCCCAAAATAATTATATTCCACCCACCAATGCACGAAACATGCAAGAGTGGAATTTAATGAAAGAAATTATGTCATTATTGGAGATAAGAAACAAAATCAAGAAGTACAAATATGACAAGATATGCCCATATCTATTTGATTTGAGTATTATCCAGATTCATTTTCCACCTCATTTTGAGGCACCCAAATTTGACAAGTTTAAAGGAAAGGGTGACCCTCATGAACACATTTAGGCATTTTTTGTATTATGCCAAGAGGTAGCTTATAGTAGCATTATTTGCTTCATTTGTTTCTACAAATTTTAGTAGGACAATATTTAAAATAGATTCTTAAGTTACCAAAAGGATTGGTTATATATTAGAATGATGTATCAAAAAAAAAATTCCACCACTTCTCTTATAACATTGAACATGAATTGACCATTGTTGACTTGTGCAAAGACAAATAATAAGATGGATAAATCTTTGTAGCATATCTACAGTGATGGATATAATTAGTTGGAATCTTTCTACATAGTTTTACAAAAAAATAGTTGGATAATATATTTACACAAAACCTACATCTTGAGGTGGCACACAATTTATGGCTTGCTTGTACAAACACATTTGAAGAAATTTTAGACAAGGGTGTGTAGATTGAGAAGATGCTTATAACCAAAGGCCTTCTCAAGATTTATTTACAAGGTCAAACATCAAATTAGACCCAATCTCTTAATTAAAATAAAAAAATATAAAAATCTAAGGGATTAAATAATTACAAGAACATGGTAAAAAATTGAGTAACTGAAGTATAACATGTATAAATGGTGCAGGTTCTATCGGCTCCAAATGTGAAATTAGCTCCACCTAATCCACCAATTTTTTTTTCAAAGAGTCCATCCTTGTAGATTATTTAATAATAACTTTAGAGTATTTACAAAAACTAGGAGAGCCTATTGAAGAGTGTTCCAAAAGGTCATAACAACTAATCTAATTATATGGTCTATACTAAGGCCATTTCCTAAATATCAACACAAACTAGATTGGTATCAAGTAAACAAACTTTTCAAATTTTATCATGTTATTGGTCGTGATGCTTATCATTGTGTTCAATTATGGTACCTTATTGAATATTTGATTGAAATTAGTGAATTTGAGATCAAAATTGCTCCATAAGATGTTAATGAGGATATAAGAATATACAAAGTTCCATTTATTTAACATAACCAATAATCACTAAGGTAAAATTAGAACCAAGGAAAAAATTAGTAGTAGAATCATAATAAAGGTTAGAATCATAATTAGCATGATCATAATCAATATCATAATACCCATGCTAACAACCTGGGTTACAACAACATGCATTATGCCTACAACAATATTGTAAGATGCATTTATGTTAACCAAATTGCTAATGTCACTATTAAAAACCTAAAAACCATGAACCATCCCATACTCATAGTATTAGACCCATTGTTATAGGGTCAATGCCCTCTCCCTCAAGTAATGCTAGATCAAGTTCACATATTTTTGTTGTTCCTTTGTTTGCATGGGTCACCATTTCTAGATATTATCATTCCCTTAATTACAATGGCTCTTGATTGACTCAAAATTTCTCAAATATAACTAGACACCTTTGAGTCACTCTCCAAGGCCCTTTTCCTTCATATTATAGTTATAATTTCTCCTTTTTACCTCTAGATTGCATAATCATAACTAGACTCTCATGAATTACCCTTTAGGAACCTTTTTCCCTCTTCCTCCACTAAACCCAATGTGGACATTATGACTTTAGATCCAAAGTCAAACACTATTCTAGCCAAGGCCACACCATCTCATCCTAAAATTGAATAACATTATAGTCCATTAAACTAATTAATTAAAACCCCTACGTATATTTCTATTTTATATCTTTTACGTACATTTGAATTCTATAAAACTATTTTCAGTGTCCTTTTACAACAATCCATTATTCCCCAAGATATTAATATTGAAATTTTTTGAACACTTATTGGGAATTTCTCTTCATTTTTATAGCTCACATTTGATCAAAAAGACATGTCCATTCTTGGTCTAAGCCACAATAACCCCTTGTATATTGAGGTAGTCATTAAAAATAATAAAATCATGTGGTTTATTATAGATAATGATTCAGGTTTGAACACAATGTCCTTTAAATTGGTATAGATATTAAGCTACATTTTTAAGCACATTTAGCTAGAGATGATCACCATAAAGTCTTATGATAACATTGATAGGGAGTCTTTCAGTATTATTTATTTACCAATCATTATTGGGTCTATGTCCCATCACACATTATTGCATATTATGGATATTGATCTACATTATAACATATTTCTTGGTCATCCTTAGATCCATGAATTACAAGCTATTCCATTTACCTTGGATTGGTGACTTATATTTCTCCATGATGGGATCGAGGTTACTATTCTTGCTGATCTATAACCTTATCAATATTTCAAACAGCTAGAGGCTAAATTTTGTAATTATAACTATTATCCTATCTTTGAATTCATTGAAAAGAATAACAAGGAGATAGTTTCACATCCACCAAAATATAATTATATCAACCCTAGTGACCTTGTATTTAGTTTGACCGATCCATTTCCCACAACTCTTGCAAAATAGGTTATTATAAAAGATGTGGACATTTCCATTTACCATCTTAAGGATGCCTTCCATGTTGCTAAGTTGTTGAAGTCTCCTAAAACATTTGGTAAACCCAAACCTTCTAAAAGCTCAAATAGACACAAATTTATTTGTAAAAATAAGAAATAAATAAAAATACACCAATGGTATTTGTACTTTCTACTTCACCAAAATATGATCAAGAAGCTTTCACTAAAATAAACTAGTTATATTCTAATAGCATTGTTGATTATTTTTATAATCCAAAATATCCTATCTTCCATCAAATCATGGAAAATTATAATTACACATGAAGATGCCTTGGCCTATGAGCTCAAGGAATCCTAAAACCTTTATTACCTAGTATACCTAATTTGAATCACAGTCTAGAATTTATACCACCTAGGGATAATCTCATGACTTTTGATAATGGTTCTTCTAAATCAACTAGTGATAAGACTCTTGGTAGTGATGTAGCATCCCATTATAGCCTTTTCAATGAGCTTGCTAACATGAATTTATTTGATTCAAATTCCATTATGACCATAACATCCCATTTTTCCCTATGCCTTTGTCATTCTAGAGTCATTGATTGAGACCAAAAAAATTTGATCATATGGCTTGATTAATTCTAGAATGAAGAATAAATTGTAGATTATATAGGCATTAGAGGTGAATTTCCCATTGGTGATAATAAATAAGGCTTTGATTTTTCTTTGGATCCTTTTGCCTACTTCGGAGAGCAAGAAAACTTTCCTGGTCATAAAAAACATAAAAGATAAATATATCTGGATGAAAACCTCTTTGAGGTGCTCATTAGTTAGGGAAAAAGCAAAGAAAAAGACAAGGCCTTGAGTGAAAACCTATTTCAAGCACTCTTGGATGGGAAAGTTTGCTCATCCCTAAAGGATGTACAAATTCCATCAAGTCCTAGAAACATAGCTAGTACTAACATCATGTCAAAAAAAATATGTCTTTGATCATCTCGATCTAGATTTTACTAAGATTTTTACTAGTTGGCAATTACTTGAATAAGTAGATTCAAATTCATCACATTATCCAGTGATTTGGGAGGAACCACATGAAGCTATAGTAGAAGAAGACCATGATCACACATTGCCTAATATTTTAGAATGTGGTTTTACACTTCTTGTAGAAAACACTATGGAAGTGAACATGGGAACATATGATGATCCCAAAATTATTTACTGGAAATGACATTTTTAGATCATTTCCAATCCAAAACCATTTAGCTCCCTTGTTATTTTTGGTAGATTGAAGTGACATCATGTTGTTGTTTGGTATAAGTAGCACAAGCATTTTACAGAAAAATTATTTTGGGAGGTTATTATACACTAAGATACCTTCAATTACATATACATATTTTTATAAATGGTCAATTGTGCTTCATGAATCATCCATTTGAAGTGGACTATGCAAATTTGCCTACTCATTCATACACCCTTCAAGTTTTGCCTTGGTTTAAATAAATTATGTATGAGTCAGATGTTGAGATTATTTCCAAAGGATTTTCACCTCCTTCTCTAACACTTATCATGATTTAATTCAATTTTGGAGTTGGTTTGACATGCTAATCATCTTAATTTGTAGAAAGATATAATTTTTTGAGTTTTAGGCAATTTTCATCATCTCGAGGAGTTTTGTGCTTTGGTCATGGTTTTAGAAGATGAATTTTAGTTCATTATCATGTTTTTAAAGTTATCTCAACCTCCCTTCACCTTTCATCTTCTTTATATAGGAAAATTTCTCATGGATGGTAGTCATGCATTACCCATACACAGTCTACATGCTAAACTCAGTCAATACACCTACATGAGCCTAAAATGATGTCAATATAGAATAGGGACCTAATTAGTGGTTTCAAACTCCTTGAGCTATGAATATTTCATTTATAAGTTTAGATATTAATATATAACCCAAGAAAAGAAAAAAAAATAGTGCAGGCTACCATATCTCACCCTCATTATCAATGGCATATTTTCATGTGCTTTTATAGGGGTCTGTAGAGGGAAAGATGAAAGTTTGAACTAGTATATGAGATTTACCAAGATTTGGAGACATATATAATATTAATAAAATTAGTTATTGAGGTTTTATATCAATGATAAAACTATTTTATTATAGTAAATACCCTATGTCATAGTTTGCATGCTAAACCCACTTGCAAATAACCATCTACAGGTGTTATCAGAGATCCAAATATCCATGTAGAAAGGTTAATATATAGTATGGAAGATTTATCATTTTCATATAACGTTTTATACATGATTATTGAACTATTTTAAGGATTATGTTGGCAAATAAAGTTATAATCTATAATCAAAGGCTTCAAGGACTGATCTTAGGTTCATAATCCCTAATCTAGCAAAACAAAGAACCCTTTGATTTTGTAAACATCATATGACATGGTGATAAGGGCTATTGATGTGTTCCTAGGATTTAGGTTAGTTGTCCCTAGTATGTACAAGGATTTCAAAAGGTTATAAGCATAGATAATAAGGGGAGAATTATTTTTTGAGGTCTCAAAGTGACCCCCCATAAAGTGCTAAAATATAACCTACATGTTTAGATCAAAAGAAACCTTTTATACCAAAGTTGTAAATTGAATAATGTTTCTATGATTATAAGTTCTCATGGGTGGATTAGAATAAAAATTGAGCATAATTAACATCAATTTAATATGAAAAGATGACCTTTAAACCTATACACTCTTCTCATTATGTACACTATGTGGAGGTTAACCTATAGTAGACAGAGTATATAAGAAATGAGGTGGCATAAGTTTTGTGTGTCATCTGTGATACTCAATCTGAGTAAAATTATGGGTGCATGTGGTATAAACTCATAGAGTTTGATAATAATTTCATGGGAACTATGATAAGGTATATATATCTATTGACACCTATAATAGACCCCCAAAAAAGAGTCTCAATCCTATAAGCAGGGACCTAGTTTTGGTGGTTAAAGGTGAAAGTAGAGTCAATGGAAGGTTAACCCTAGTAAAATAGTTAAAAATAAAATCAATGAATATGTGTACGGTTTCATGAGGTTATAAAAATAGGAAAACAAAGCTTGCATAGGGTCTTAGACCCCTATTTTCACCTACAATAGGATTCCCTAAAAGTAAGTCTAGTCATGACAAGGAGGGCCTAACAAAGCATGAAATAGTTGAAAAACCTATAAAGTTGATCATGGAGGTTACTTTGATTTTGTAACACTACTCTTTAAGCTTGAAATATACATGAACACCAACAAGGAAATGAGATAGGGGTATCTTAGTCATAGTAAAGAGAGCCATGTTTGATGTTTTCAACATGGATATGATGAACAAGAGTAAGGTTAAAGTGATGAGTAGAAGTTAAAACACCTTCAACCATAGGATTTAAAGTATTTATAGATATATTTATCATGTAAACAAGGTCAAGAAAATCCAAGTTGGATAACATATAGTCATTATGCCTTGACTACATATAGTCTACAAATGAGGAGTCTATTTTGGAATTTGGAAGGGTTGGAGGGTCTACAAATGAGGAGTCTATTTTGGAATTTGGAAGGGTTGGAGGGTCATATGACATGTTAAAGAGCCCAAAATATGTGCATATGATTTTCATGACTCAAGGAAGAATATTTAACATCATGTTTGTCTAATAAAATAGGGGAAGTACTCCTTATTTTGTCTTAGATAGGGGGTACTCCCCCTCACACAAAAATAGTAGAGTTAGGAGTATAGTGATGAAAGGCTGAACCAAAAGTCAAGGAGAGACTAAAGGAGGATTTTTTATGTTGTAATACATCCATTTAAGCATGGAAAAACTATCAGGTGAAGGTGAAACTAAATAGATTACCTTATGAACCTAGGGTTGCATTCAAACCTAGTATGCATGGTTATTCCTAGAAACCAAACCATAGGTCACTTTAAATTGTGGACTTAAATGAACTTTAAAATGAAAAAAATAATTTATATGGGATAATATTAAAGGTGGTTGAAATATTGGATCTCAATTAATCTCAATTAGATGGTCTAACCCACCAAGGTTGCAGTCAAACTCATGAAGGTTATGCCTAGGGCCCAAATGAGGAGTCTCTTTCATTTCCACCATGAAACATAATTTTAAACATATTAGAACATGTACATAGGAAATATAAATAGTTTTTTAATCCTTTATATTATATAATAAACCTTACAAGAGTCATTTTGGCTAAAAAACCAACTCAAGCTTGCAAGAACAAGAGAAACAAGCTCGATAGGCCATCTTTTGAATCTCATATCTTTCATGAGGATTTACATGGGAGATAGACAAATCAGTGGAAATTATTATGGTTATTTAAGGCCATATTTTTTTAATTTTTTGGTATGTTTGATTTGGGATCTTTATGAACCAACCTTAGGACCAAAAATAAGCTAAAACCCTTGCTAAACCCTAATTAGGACTAGCTTGGATAAATGGAGTTATATAGATAATCTAATGAGATATTTTGATCAATATGATTATTTTAAGGTTTATATTACTCTATTATATACTTAAAACCATGATTATATATATGGAATTATATGTATGGACGAAAAAATAGGGGTTTTCTCACTATTTTTTGTGTTGTGCAGGCTAGAGGAAGAGTGAAGATGTAAAACCAAATTTGGGTGAAAGCTTGAGATTTTAAATAACTTAAAACTTTAATTTAATTCCTTTAAATACCTTATAATATCTATAACTAGGTGTTCCATTTTAGCTAGTCAAATCTAACATATTGCATAAGGTAGTGAAAGATGTGAAAACTTCAAGTGGATGTCTTTTTAAGGTGTCCTAGATGATTATAGGGACATGGATGGCCTTGAAACATGTAACCTACTTCCTTTCATATATTTTCATGGAAAAAATATGTCAATTTTGAAGCCAAGTGTGTAAGGTTCATGGAAGGGCAATTTTTAGGATAAGAGATGATGATGACCCCTTTTTAGTTGATTCTAGAAGACCAATCATACAACCAATACATGGAGAGGCATGTATAATTTACCTAACTTGCATTAAAATAATTATAACTATGTCTAATAAGTTATTGGATGTTTAAATATGTCTAATTATGAAGGTAATTTTTCTAGGGAAAAATAGGAGTTTCGTGCCACTTTACATAACTTTGATGACTTGGATTGACACTTGTTACTCCTAACCTTAGATGGTTCAACCCATATCATTTTCTCATTCATGGATAGATAATTTTCTCATCTTAAAAATTTCCTTATGACCCTTGGACTTCTCTCTCTCTCTCTCTCTCTCTCTCTCTCTCTCTCTCTCTCTCTCTCTCTCTCTCTCTCTCTCTCTCTCTCTCTCAGAGTTATCCATTTTGGCCATTCTAGGGGATTCATCACCTAATTATGGCAAAGCCATGATAATTTACATACTTTTTGATCAATAAAATGACCAATTATTACATCTTCATGATTATTCATAAGTTTTTTCCACTTTAATGATGAATATTTTTTAGTGAAGACTATTCCTAGCATGTGGTCTCATTCTTTCACCTTCTTTGCAGATAGAAAACTTATTCTTGTAGGGAATGTGAAGTGTTTTAGGAGATGTGAAATGTTTAGTTATTTATTCCTTTAATTAGTGCCATTAAATATCTCTTATCTAGTAATCCTAGCTTTTTACATTCATCCATGACCTCACAATGTAACATAAATGTGAAAAAAGGAAGAATGAAGAATTGTATGTTTTAGTTTATTAATTGGTCTCATGTGTCGAATGTAATTGGTTTAAAATCAAAAAATTTATTTGGTGTCTCACCTCCTTAGTTTAGATTTTATTCTATTTATCTCTCTCCCTTTTCACCCCAACAGTTAGTAGTAGGTTCAATCCTAAGTGGTACATCAAGGGAGCTACCGCTATCTAGAGACTCACCTCATTCCTTAGGATAACCATAAGATTAGAGGTGATTATATTATGCCACATGGATGAGGATATATTTTAATCTCATTAAATAGTGTATATCCAAGTGACAATAGTTTTTGGCATGCCCAGTGGGATTCTTGTTTCAAGAGTTTGAGGATTTTTAGTGTTTTTCTTCAACACATCAGCCTTTGGAGGCATGTTTAAAAGAGAATCAATGGAGACTCTAAAGACATATCAGATGGTCAAGAAACCAAAATTGTCCTTTGAATGTTTATGGTAACATATTTATTTGTGTTATTAATTCCCAATAAAGTTTCATGGTTGACCTTGAAGTTGAGTTTTGTTCTCTACAAGTTGGTGAAACATATCCATCTTGTCCCATTCCCTATCAATATGAACAAGTTCTTGGTCAATATTTTTATGATCATTATCAATCCCAATATGACCATATTCAACCCTATCATGAGTTTTATCAATATTATAACTATCCTTCTCAATGTTTTACCCCTCCTAGTCAACTTGGTCCTTTCTCTAATCATCCAATTTTTACCTTCAAGCAAGAACTTTTGGGATATGAGAGATACATGTTGTATCTTGATGCAAAAATAGGATGTGGTATAGAAATTCCTAATAATGACATTTAAAAGGTAAGATATACATTGGATTTGGTCAAGAGAGAATGGGTACTTATTGAAAGAGTTAATTGGCAAAGGCTCACAAATGAGATGGTTGATGTGAGTGGTTTAGTATCTTCCTTAGAGGATAGACTAGAAGTTCATGAAAGGAAACCTCACCATACATATTAGCCTTTACATCCAATTTTACACGTTTCATACCATCCATACATGACCCATACTCAGGAGCCAAATAAATCCCATCAAATTCATCCTTTTCTAAATCAATTGGAGGGAAGATTTGAAAGAAGAAACCTTATGTTTGAAACTAATCTTGATAGGAAAATTGAGTTGGCTAATATGCATTTGCAATAGGCCATGTTGGTAGAAAAGAAGTGGATTTCAAGCCTTCATTGACATCCCAAATTTCATCCTCACTACCTCAAAAGGAGACTCATAATCCCAATGTCCTAAGTTGGAACCAAATAGTGGAATCATGAGGAAAGAAGGAGAAAAAAAGTATTGATCAAGAGTGTGAAATTGAGAACACATCTAATCTTAACATCCTAAGTTATATAAAGATGGCAGAGTCATTAGGTAAGAAATAATATAGAATCATTGTCCAAGAGTGTGAAGAGGAAAATTAAGTTGATAATTTACAAGTCTCTCTCATTCTTCCTCAAGAAGCCTCTTTTATTCCATGTCAGCTTTCATGCAATACTTATCCCCATCATGATTCCTATCAACTTCAAGAGAAGATTTTACAAGAGAACCTAGCCAAAAAAATTGTGGAATTAAAAGCAAAGATAATATTTATATGTCAAGGTAATTTGGAAGTTTTAGACCCAAAAGAATATCATATGCCTAAACACACCCCATCTCCCCTTCCTCAAGAGCTTCCTAAAGAGTCTCTTACCTTGAATTCTTAATCTAACCTTGAGCTCTATATTCCACCTCCATGAACTAGTTCATCTTATCCTTACCCTATCACACTTTTCCTTGATGGAACTATGGTGTGGGAACCAAAGGATGATCATCTAGTTGATAAGGAAATAGAACTCTTGCTTGCAGAAAACCTACCTCCTTGGTATCCTTATTAGGATAGATCACATGACTTTAAGATGCCTAGTCTTGGAATCAACATGAAGGAGGTTAATGACTTTGAATCTTTTGAAAATAAAAATCATATTGTAGTATCTAAGACAACTTGCAAGCCCTCAAGGGGTGAGTTCTTGTGTTGAATCTATTTTATTAGTTGATAATGAAGAATGTTTTATTTGTGTTAAAGAACTTATCTTAAGAGAGGCAAATGAAGAGGAACATTCTCAATTCATGGCTGATAAAGAAGACCTCATGAGTGTTTATGAGTAAGAGATAACCATAGCGACTCCCCTTGGTGAATAAAAAGAAAATTCACAAGATTTTGCTTCTATATCTAAAGTAGAATGTGTTATCAAAGAGGGAGAACACTTTGAAGCCATCCCTCAAGAAGTGGCAGCCTTAGGGGAGTCTCATGAGATCAAGATATAAGAATTATCACTTGAATATGATCTAATCAAAGATGAAGGAAATATGATTTCTTGTGTAGATATTTTAGATTGGGTTAATGAGGAAGGATGTCTTCCTTCTCCAAAGAAGAAGAAATGATCATTAATTCTTTCATAACTTTGTAAGATATCATGAATGGATAAGGACAAGTTCTTAATCATCCTTTAGATGACTTGTTTGAAGTCATTGGAGAAAGCTATAATCCTCTTCAAGGAGATTATGATCTGGTTAAAGATGGAGAAGGTAACATTGGTACACAAGTAAGTATGTAAAGGAAAGTCATTCTTTCAAATCTATTGAAGAAGCATATGCATTTGATGATGAAATGTTTAAAGTCATCAAGATGGGATATCATCTTATCAATAAATTGGTAGAAACATATCAGCTCTTAAAGGATGGAATAAACTCCTATTGGCCTCAATCTTCTAAGGAACAAGAAATCAATCCCCTTGAAGCCATGCCTACTAAGGAGATACAAGTTGACAATGAAATGAAGTGTGTGAACATGTTCAAGAGGAGTATATCTACATTGAAGACATGTTTAAGGATGATCTACTTGAGATCAAATCAATTATATCTACAAATCATTCAACCCAAATAGAAGCATGCTTGGCAATATGTCTCATCTCACCATGAAGATGACTCAATAGATTTTCCTTTTGAACTAGGAAAGGAGGTATGTCTAGTGGATAGTTATGAATAATAGTTTGTTTACTAATTACCCTAAGTGATTATGCACATGTGTGTGTCTTGTGTGTTTACTTTCTTTGTCATGTGTGTCTTTTACTTTGTGTGGTTGAGGTGGTTTCTTAGTGTCTTGTATTGATCAAATTTGAGTCAATGATCAAAGTATCTTATTTGTCTCAGTCCTTAGATGACCCCATAAGCCTAATGGACTGATTAGGCTATTGGTCTAGTTAGTATAGCAAGTATACTACACCTATGAGTCACCAATTTGTTGACTAAATTTGAATTTTAGGTCAAATTGGGGCACACCTAGTAAAAAACTTAAATTTTAAGCCTATAAGTGGGTATACTATATTCTCATAAGGTGTTTTATATGTCATTTGATGCCATTAAATGTTATATTAACCTTAGTCACTTATTTCATTAGCCTCCCATGTCTTTTGGTGTCATTCCAAGGGTCTAAATAGTGAATTTAATGCTTTGTACTATTTTATTTGGAAATGTGCAAGTATAAATGGGTGATGTTATGCCCCATGTGTCCAAAAAGGTATTAAGTAACTAAAAAAACTAAAAAGTTATATGTTCATTTAGAGAAAGGTCAGTTTTCTTAAAGAAAAGGAAGAAAGGGACACTTATATGGATCCTTGGGAAGTGTGATACATGGTAGAATCTTATGGGACATTCCTAACTCAACTCCATGTTTGGAATTATCTAAAAATGCCATTTCCAAGATAAAACCATTCATCTCCCTTCTTGCTCTTTTTGGTAGACTAAAATGACACTCATGTTTTTGATTAGTTTGAGTAACACAAGCATTTTCAAGAAAAATGATTTTGGGAAGTTGTTCTACACTCATATACCTTAAGATACGTATAATTATTTTTATAAATGGTCTATTGTGCTTCATAAACCATCCATTTTAAGTGGACTATACAGATTTGTAGCTCATCTATGCACCATTTAGTATTTGCCTTGATTTGAAGAAATTATGTATGAGTCAGATGTTGATATTATTTCCAGAAGATGTTCAGATCCTTATATAACACTTCCCATGCTTGGTTTAAATTTTTGAGTGGTTTTGATATAATAATCATCTAAATTTATAGAAAGATATAATTTTTTGAGTTTTGTGTAGTTTTCATCATCTCCAAAGTTTTGTACTTTGGTCATGGTTCCAAAAGATAGATTTTAGTTCATTATCATGTTTCAAAATTTATATCAACCTCCCTTCATCTTTCATCTTCTTTTTCCATGTATATGTCTCATGGATGGTAGGCATGCATTACACATACACACACTCTGCATGTTAAACTCATCAATGCACCTATTGTTAGATGGTGGAACCTGATCTTATTTAATGTGTAGTTCCTGATAGGGGGTGTGGGGGGGGAAAAATACCCCCCCTTCCACTATGGTCACCATGGAGGTATATGGGGTTAGTGAACTATTTTGGATCCCCCCTAATAGGGGTTTAGGGAAAGCACCCCTAAAGAAAATTTTTACGTGAAATGCATTATAAAATACTATAATTTCAATAGTTAATCTAGACCATTTACTATTAAGTCTTAGATCTAATGGAAAAAATTAAGTTAGTGAATTTTATCCCTAATTTATAACCTTCCTTTGATATCAAGGCATTTTAATTAGGTGGAATGGTGTGAGATTAAAGAGGATATTGCAATGGATGTATTGTAGGTTTTTCCCTTCATTTGTTAGACTAAAAAATAAGAACTGGTAAATTTTATGTGGACATAGTCCATATTGAGTGAACCACATTAAATCTGTCTCTATTATATGATGTTTTTTTAATTTTAATTATCTTTACTTCATTATTATTTCTCTAGATTCTATATTCCTAACACCTGTAAGAGCTGAAAATGATGTCATGTTAGAATAGGGATATTATTAGTGGTTTCAAACTCATTGAGCTATGAATATTGCATTTAGAATTTTTGATATGAATATAGAACCCATGAAAGACCAAAAAATATTGCAAGTTTCGATATCTCACCCTCATTATCAATGCCATATTCTCATGTTCTTTTATAGGGATATATAGAGGGAAAGATGAAAGTTTGAACTAGTTTATGAGCTTTACCAAGAGTTAGAGACATGGAAAAGCTTCATAACATAAGTTATGGAGGTTTGATATCAATGATGAAACTAGTTCATGACAAGAAATACCTTTATGTGATAGTTTGCATGCTAAACCCCACTTACAAATAACCATCTACAAGTGTTATCAAAGAGCCAAATATATATATAGAAAGGTTGAAACATAAGATGGAATATTTCTCATTTTCAAAGCATGTGGTATACATTGTGATTGACTTATTTTTAGGATTAGGTTGGAAAAAAAAGTTTTAATCTATAATCAAAGGCTTTAAGGACTGATCTCAGGTTCATAATCCCTAATCTATCAAAATAGAGAACCCCTTGATTTTGTGAACATCATATGACATTGCAATAAGGGTTCTTGATGCATTTTTAAGGTTTAGGTCAATTTTACATAGTATGTACAAGGATTTAACAAGGTTATAAGGGTAGATAATAAGGGGAAAAGGGTTGTTTTAGGTCTCAAAGTGCCCCCCTAAAGCACTAAAATTAGGAAATATAACCTATAAGTTTAGACCAAAAGAGGCCTTTTCTATCAAAGTTGAAAATTAAATAATATTTCCATGATTGTAAGCTATAATGGGTGGATAATAATATAAATTTATCATAATAATAATCAAGTGAAGATGACAAGATGACCTTTCAACCCATACACTCTCCTCATTTTGTACATTGTGCGAAGGTTAACCTACAGTAGGTAGAGTATATAAGAAATGAGTGGCATAAGTTTTATGTGTCATATAGGATACTCAAGATGATTAAAATTATGGGGACATGTTATATCACCCTATATATTGTGATAAAGAGTTCATGGAAACTATGACAAAGTATATAGATCCAATGAAATCTATAACACACCCCCCAAAAAGAGTCTCAGTCCTACAGGTAAGGACCTAGTTTTGGTCATTAAAGGTGAATGTAGATTCAATGGAAGATTAAAAATATTTAAATAGTTAAAAATTATATGAATTAATATATGTATGGTGTCATTAGGTTTTAAAAATGGGAAAACAAATCTCACACAGGGTCTTAGACCCCTATTTTCACCTACAACAAGGTTCCCAAAAAATAAGTCTAGTTATAACAAGGAGGGCCTAAAAAAGAATAAAATAGTTGAAACAAGTAAATTTAACCATGCAGTATTATTTTATGATGGAACACTACTCTTCAATATTTAACTATACATGAACACCAATAGGCAAAGGATATAGGGGTGTCTCAATCATAGTAAAAAGAACCCAGTTTGATGTTTTCAGCATGTATATGATGAACAAGATTAAGGTTGAAGTGATGAGAAGAAGATGAAAAAACTTCAAGAAAGGAATAAAATTATTTATATAACATTTTATGATGCAAAAAATGTTAGGAACACTCTAGGTTGGATAGCATACAGTCTTCATGCCTTGACTACATACAATTTGCAAATGAGGAGTCTATTTTAGAATTTATAAGGGTTGGAGGGTCATATGACTTATTGAGGAGCCAAAAGTTTGTGTAGATAATTTTCATGAATTAATTAATCCTATAAAATATCTTACTTTTCTAAAAAAATAAGAGAAATACCCCTCGTTTTATCTCAGATAGTGGGTACTCCCCCTCACACAAAACTAGTGGAGTTAGGAGTATAGAGATGAAAGGCTAAACCAAAAGTTAAGGAGAGCCTAAAGGAAGAATTTTAATGTTTAAATACATAAATATAATCATGGTAAACATATAAATTTAATTTTAAATCAAACATATTAGTTTATGCATGTAGGGTTGTAGTCAGACCTAGTATGCATGGTTATTCCTAGAAACCAAACCATAGGCCACTTTCAATTGTGTACATAAATGAACTTCATAATGGACCAAATCATGTATATTGGATCATGTTAAATGTATTTTAAACTTTTTATCTCAATTAATCTCAATTATATGGTCTAAACCACCAAGGTTGCAGTCAAACTTAGGAAACAAGGTTATGCCTAGGGCTTAAATGAGGAGTCTCTTTCATATCCACCATGAAACATGATTTTAAAACTATTGTAACATGTAAATAAACCAATAAATAGGTTGTTAATCCTTAATATTTTATAATATACCTTGGAAAATTCATTTTGGCTTAGAAACCAACTCGGGCTTGTAAGAAGGAAAGAGACAAGTTTGATAGGCCATCTTTTTAAGCTCATATCTTTCAAGAGGATATGAATGGGATCCAAAGAATTTATGAGAAGTTATTAGGGGTATTTAAGGCCATATTTGTTGATTTATTTTTTATTTTTTATTTTGGATCTCTATGAACCAACCTTAGGACCCAAAAAAGGCTAAAACCCTTGCTAAACCCTAATTAGGACCAACTTGGAGAAATAGAGCTGTATAGTTATTATAACGAGCTAGTTTGATAAGGATGATGATTTTAGGTTGTAGATGAATCCCTAAAGATACTTAACACCATGATTATATTTATGGAATTGTATGGATAGAGGTAAAAGTAGGTTTTTCTCACTATTTTGTGTGTTGTGTAGGATACAAGATGATTCAAGACATGAAGTAAACTTTGGGTGAAATATTGAGACTTGAAATAACTCCTTGTATTAATTTTATTCCTTTAAATATATTATAAGTTATTCAACTAGGTGTTCGATTTCAGCCAGTCAAATATGGCATATTGCACAATCTAGTGAAAGGTGTGAAAAAATTCAAGTGGATGTCTTTTTATGGTATCCTAGCTGATTATAGGGCCACAGGGGGACTTTACATATCTCAACAACTTAATTTCATGTATTTTCATGGAAAAATTATGAAAATTTGGAATCCAAGTGTGCAAGGTGCATGGAAGGGTAGTTTTTAAGACAATACATGATGATGGCCCATTTTCAATTGATTCCATAATACCAAGCATGCAATCAATTCATGGAGAGACACTTTTTATGTAAATATCTTTCATTCCAATCATTATAAATATTATTAATTATTTATGGGGCATTCAAATAGGTCTAATTATGAAGGTAGTTTTTACTATAAAAAGAGGAGTTTTGTGCCACTTTACATAACTTTGATGACTTGGATTAACACTTATTTCTCCTGAATTTACATGGTTCACCCCATATCCTCTTGTCATGCATGGATAAATTATTTTATTAGATTTAAAATTGTCCTTGTGACCCTTGGACTTCTCTTCTTCTCTCTCTATTTCAAAATTTATAAGAGTTAGGCATTTTTGCCATTGTAGGGGATGATCCACCTAAGTATGGTGAATACCTACTCATTAATATACCTTTTGATAACTAAAATGAATAATTTTACCTCTTCATGACTATTCATAAGTGTGTTACACTTGAATGATGAATCTTGTTTAGTGAAGACTATGGATTCCTAGCATGTGGTCTCATTCTTTCACCTTGTTTGCAGTTGGAAAAATTCCTATTGCAGGGCATGTGAAGTTTTTTAGGATATTTGAAATTTTTACTAATTTAATATTTTAATTAGTTCCATTCAAGGCCTCTTGTCTATTCCTCCTATATTTTCACATTCATCCAAGACCTCACAATGTAACATTGATGTGAGAAGAGGAACCTTGAAGAAGTGTATGTTTTAGTTTATTACTTGGTCTCAAGTGTAGAATTCAATTGTTTGGAAGTCATAAAATTGATTTGGTGTATCACCTCCTTAGTTTATATTTTCTTTTAGTTGTCTCTCTCCCTTTTCACCCCCGAAGTTAGTAGTAGGTTCAACACTAAGTGGTACATCAAGGGAGCTAGCAATATCTAGAGACTCACATCATCCTTAGGTGACCCACAAGCTTATAAGTGATTCCATTATTCCAATTGGATTAGGAGAGCTTTGCATCTCCTTAAAGGGTGTATATCCAAGTGAGAAAATGCCAATAATAGATCTATTAAGGCAATGGTAATAATTGGGTCCATGATATAAATTAAAAGTAATGCTAAAGAGTATCAATTTCTCATTGAAAACCTTATACATCTTACTCATGTCTTTCTAGATTTATAAAGGGTATGCACCATTACTGGTGCCAATCCCCCACCTAAACTTCCTTGGTTTTAAGATTGTTATAATTAATTTCATGATCACATTTTTACACCTAACCTTTCTAATAATTGTCATAAACTTTTCCTTCACTACATAGCTTGTTAAACCCTTCATGGAAACATGCTTTATCATAAAGGCTATGATGGAATGATGCTTTGTTATTTATCTTCAAGATAATATAAGCTAGTACTTAGGAAATTTTATGAAGGAATGTGTGGGGTCAACACCAATAGTGTAGTTTTAGCTAAAAATCTCCTTAGATCAAGTTATTATTTTCTAAAAATGGAGATAGATGCTTGAAATTATATAAGGAAGTGTGTTCCTTGTCAATAACTTGTAAATTTGATACACACACCTTATTTACCATTACATCTGATCACAACACCATTGTTATTTTTTACTTGGCGCCTTGATATCATCAAGAAAATAAACCCAACATCTTTTGATGGACATAAGTATATTTTGACTAATACCAAGTATTCTACTAAGTGGATTGAGGTCATTCCTCTAACTTATGTCAATGGTAGGTAGATTTCCAAGTTTATACATTACCATGACATCTATCGATATGGTATCCCATATTGCATTATATAAGACAATGGTAGATCATTTGTAAATAAATATGTTAAAATTTTTTATGAAAATTTCCAAATTAAGCACAAGAAATCCACACCATATAACTTGAAAGACAATGGATAAGTTGAGGTATCAAACAAAACCATTGTATCCATACTCAAGAATATTATCAATGACACTGGCCATGATTATCACTTGTAAATTTTTTATACACTTTGGGATTATCAAACTAGTCATCTAACCCTCATAACAGAGACTCCATACTCCCTTTTTTATGGCATAAATTTTTTATCTTGATTGAGACTGAGCTACCTTCATTATGAGTATTTTTGAAGAATATTAAATATGATGAAGATTATAGAGTCTCAAGATTGCAAGAACTAGAAATTCTTGATGGTGAGCATTTGGCTACCCTAGAAAACCTAAAAGCCTATCATAACAGATTGTGGAGAATCTACAAAAGGTGCATTCTCCCATGGGAGTTTGAGATTGGCAATTTGGTCTTAAAAGAGAACCGGATGAACACAAATGTTGAAAAAAGAAAAAGGGTAAGTTCCAACCCAATTGGCTTGGCTCTTATATGATCATAACAAATTATAGATTGGGAGCATATAGGTTAACTAATCTAGGTGGAAAATAACTTCTAGAGCCTATAAACATTATGCCTCTCAATCAATTCTACACTTGATAGTCATTTGAACCATTGTCTATAAGACCCCTTACTTGGGGGAAACTTGTACCAAAGTCATTTTATCTAACCATTATATCCTGGACCATCCCATGATGGACTATATTCATTTTTTTTACCTACCCTAGACCATTCTCGTAGAGAAACTTATTCTTTTATGACTCTAGATAGTTGAAGCTTTGGATCATTGGTACCCTAGATGATTTTCTAGTATTTTATCCCTGCTTAGACCATCCTATTTTGGTCCATATTAATTATAGACCATTCTCTTAAGAACCACGTTCTTTATATATCCTAGGCCATTTTAATATGGACATATTTTATCCCTTGACCAATTTTGATTTTGATTATGGCTCATACACATTCTAAACACATTCAATGCTAGGTCTATAAAATATATTAGCATGGATAGTCTTTTGTAGCTTCTTCTACAAAAAAGTATACATGGATCCATATTTAGTTCATGATATTTACCTACTGGATTGTTCTTCAGAGTTATCTCATGCTACATATTGTTCTATTGTTATTTTGATAATATTTGGTAGGCATTTTTGCCTTAGTAGGACCTCACTCTTACTACTTTGTGAGTATGGTCCATTTTAGCTAGATTTAACTATTCTTGAATATTTTACTCCTGGATGAGCATTTCCTTGATTAGTGTGTTCCTTTTTCTATTATTTATATTCACGATCCATATTGTTATTTATACATATTTTATCCAAAAAACACAAAAACATTATAAAATTATCCACAAAAAGACCAAAAACATTATCTTACACTTTTATTTATTCTACTCATCCCACACTCTTTCCATTTTGCAAGTATTGATTTGAATGCTCTCACCATTTTGGGAGCCCATTTTCCTTTTTCCTCTACAACATTAATCCTATTTTCTGATCATGATTTTTTTTATATCCCACTTCTTGGGAGAAATTCATTTACCCCAATTTTCATGTTGAACCTCTCATCCATAGAACTATGTAGGAAATGTCCACTCATCTTGTACATCTAGATTCAGGTCGACCAACCCTTTCCTTTTCTTATTTTTCCCCCATTTTTTTGTGTTGTTTGCCTATCACATGTATATGAAAAAAAAAATTCAAATGGCACTAAAATTATCACTAACTCTTATTTGTGTGTGTTTATTTTATTTTTATTAGTATTTTATTGTGTTATATTACCTCTTCATTTATTCTTATTTTTCCTTTGTTTTATTTTTTCTTCTTCTTGTTATTTTGTTTTTTGTTTTGTCTTCCAAGTACATTTTGATATTATGCATGGTGTTGATTATTCATGTCTTGGTTTCATTTTGTTAATTAAGTTGTTATTTATTTACTTTTATACATCCTTATTCCTACTTAAATCCTAATTATCTATATCTTTATTTTGAGTTAGGTTACACTTATATATTCTTTTTCCTTTCCCTTTGTTTGTTTTTGTTTAAATGTAAAAAGATGTAACTTTAGTATTGGTAGTTCTTATCATTATCCTTAGTTATAAGTATTCATATTTGAACTGAGTCATCACATTTTAAATATAATGTCATTATAGGTTACTCATGATGCATAATTTCATTTTTATATATCAATAACTATGTTATTTGGATCTAAGTCTTAAAATCAATGTAACTCTTATGATTAGATCTCAAGTGCACCAAGGAAACTAGGTATTAATGGCTTATCTCACACCTGAATCTATACAAGGCATACATATTTTGTCATAAATCATGAGTCTAATTGAATAGGGATCCATTTTTCTTCTATTCTTCATTCCTCATTCCATTTTCTCTCACTTTTGGGTGAGCTACATTGGTTTGAGGTCTATCTAGACTATGTAGGTAGCACTTGGATACATGATGTATCTCACATCAGCTCAACCACCTTTATTCTTATTTTCATCTCTAATTTGACTATCTTTTATAAAAATAGGGAAGATCATATTATGAACTTATTATAGCTATTTGAAATATGTAGAAGGTATGGGATTTATCTCAACCCAAATAAAAGTATTTTCTATGTTATTGAGGGGAAACTATTAAGACATGTTATCACTAAGGAAGTAATCTCTATAGACCCTACTAGAGTAAATGTAGTATCTAATATAGATCCCCCTAATAATAAGAAGAAATTAAAGTCATTCTTTGGTAACATAAACTTTGTAAGGAAGTTTATTTATGGTTCTGTAGAAATAGTGAGACCTTTGAATGACATGTTGAAGAAAGATGATAAGACCAATTGGAATGAAGAGACAAAGAACGATTTTAGAGACATTAATGAGGTAATTAGACAATCCCCTATACTAATAAGTCCAAACATTACTAAGGATTTTTATCTTTAATCTTTTGCTTCAGATCATATAATAGCTATAATTCTAACTCAGAAGATAGATGGATGTAACCATCTAATAGCTTTTATGACAACTAACCCAAAAATTTATAAGTTGAAATACTCTTTGATTAAAAAAAATCATGTGCTTTGGTAAAGTTAGTGAAAAATTTCAAGAATTACATCTTTAGGAATAAGGTCCATGCCATTCTACCAGACCCTACCACCAAGCTCATGCTAAGTCAAAATGAACTAGGAGAAAGGAGAGGTAAGTGGATGTTTGTGCTCCAAGAATATGACATTAAGATGAAGACTTGAAATTGGTAAGATGCTAGGTTTTAATTCAATTGATTAGCAATAATAACCCCAAGCTAAGTCTTATGTAGGCAGAGCAATAAAGTTTTAGACCTAATGATTGTTATGATCCCATTATCCACTTACTAATAAATGGTTACTATACTAAAAGGTTAAGTAAGGAACAAAAAAGATCTTTAAGGCTCAAAGAAACTCATTTTTATATCAAGGATAGAGTGCTGTATAGGAATAACTTTCAATTCATTTAATTGAGATGTGTCTCCAAGAGTGAATAAACTGAGATCATGAACACCTTTCATGAAAACCTGGGAAGTGGACATCCATCTAGGAGGACTATGACACATAGAATATTAAGGGCTAGTTATTAATAGCCTATAATTTTCAAATATGTTAATAAACATGTCAGAGAGTGCCAACCATGCCAAGTCTTCAACACAAAAGAGCCTAAGACATCCATGCCATAGAGGCCACTAATGATTGATAAACCCTTTACCTAATGGGGGTTGGATTTTATGGGGGCATCAACCAAAATTCATTTAATGGTCACAAGTACATTCTGAATGTTATCGACTACTACATTATATGGACTAAAGTAGTGGCTACTAAATAGTGCAAAACCAAAGAGGTGATCAAATTTTAAAAATAAAATAGTTGCATTAGGTTTTAGACACATGTATCTATGGTTTTTGATAATGGATATGCTTTGATATCCATAGACATGATAGAATGGGCATATGATAACATCATCATCCTCAATTTATCATCAAAATATTATTCTCAAAGTAATAGAATATCTGAATTAGAAAATAAGAACTTGATGAAGGCTATAATGAAGTCTACAATTGATAAACCTAGAACATGGCATACGTTTCTTAAGTATGCCCTTTGGGTAGATAGAACTAGAATAAAAAAATCTCTCAAAGCATCATCATTATTGCTAGTTTATGGTCAATAACCCATCTTCCCCATCAGCCTCAAGCTACCAACATATAGGTTCATGTAAGTGTACATGGAGGAGGACCAAGAATTTACAAATTCAAGGTTGTTAGACATCATATAGATGGAAGATGAAAGAGAGGAGGATTTTTCCAATTTTAGTAGGCACCAAACCATAGTGAAAATGTGGTTTGATAAATGTTTAAAAATAAAGGTGTTTACGAAAGGAGACTTAGTTCTTCTTTAGGAAAAAGCATCTAGGCCTAAGGGTAAAAATGGGAAGTTCACACCTTTATGGATAGTCCCTATAAAATTGTTGAGATACTTGGAGAGAACAACTTCAACTTGAAAGACTTACAAGGAGTAGAGTTCACACTTCTCACCAATGGGAAATACTTCAATAATTATTTCTCTGCTATCCTACCTAGAGTATTCATTGAATGACTGTAAGACTAGTTAGAGTAGTGTAGGTAGGCTAGGTTAGTTTCTTTATGTTCTTTCCTTTTTGTCCCTTATTTGTACATATGTTTAATTATATTTTTTACTTGTTTACTTTATGTTTGTTGTGTTTGATCTCCCTACTTTATTCCTTTATTTTGATAAGTCTTTTTGGATAGTCCTCAGCTCAAGATCTATATGATTTCTTGAAAGAAACCACATAATTCAGGAATGCAGGTATGTTTTCTCAGCATTTCTTGATCATGGAGTATTTAAGTATGAGCTTAATGTTATTTTTCAAAGAAACTAGTAAAGAATAATAAATAGGTTAATTTTTCTATAGGATTTTAAACATTGTTCTGATCTAATCTTGGTTTTAATAAGGATTTCACATGTAGGGTAAAAGATTGGATTATTAGGATATATTCATGTTTGTACTTAGAAAACATTAATTACTTAGGTATAAAGTTTATAGCCAAGGATGATTATCTAAAGATCAAACACTTGACCAAATCCCAAAACTTGACTAACTTGGTTCCCAACCTCTACTAGAAAGTCAAAATGGATTGAGAAATACAAAACATAAGAAACTTATTGAAAAACTCAAGGGATTTATGAGCAAAGGTGATTTTGGTAATCTCCACGAGGGATATGGATGCTTGGATTATAGTAGAACAAGGCATTGAGTGGAGCCAAAGGCATCCTTATTGGTGATATAGATGTCTAGTTAGTAGTAGAGAAATACCCAATCCTTCTCTCAGCTAAATCATGGTTCTTAATGAATATCCAAACATGATATAAATCAGTGTTAATGGTTAAAATCATGAAATTTAGGATTTTCTCTCTAAATTTCATTGTAAATAGTAAGTGGAATCAAAGCACACACATGACATGGATAGGTTTTGATTTTTGACCCTAATTTTACATGTGAAAATCTTATTTAAACCATGAACTAACCTAAATAACGGTGGATGATTAACTAAAATTAATAACCTAATCATTAGTGTTATCACTTTGGAGTGCACCCTATTTGAAGATGTGTAAAGCACACCTTCTCTCTAGCTGATACAATGAGATCTTATTAGAGTGTGGGTGACTCTATATTGAGAAGAACCTCTAGAGAGGGATGGTTCCCTTAAGATTTATCTCTAAAACTAATCTACTTTTGATTTTTGGGATGAAAAGGGAGAAGGAAATTGAAATGGGAAATTCTATCTAATGGGGTGATACACCTATATTACTAGTTCATCCACTCTATTTGAGCTCCTAAAACACTAATTAGATAAGTAAATGTTGAATTAACAAATCTAAATATATCCTCTACATTAGTATTTCATGAATGGGTTTTATATAGAGATCAAAGCCTAAGGGAAATGATTGAATAGGCTTTATTCAAGGCACTAACTAGCCACACAAATCCTCTATAAGCTTATCCAAAAGACATCAAACACTAAACATGACCTATATAATCTGATAAACTAGTAACTAGATAATAATCAAAAATTGACAAGGGAGAAATCTCTATCACATATGCAAATCAACTGACATAAATACACTATACTAGTATAATAAAATCTGAAAATAGTCTTTTTATTTCTCTAAAAAGGTTACAAAACTCAAACTTAGTAGAGTCTAGTCTTACCAAGAGAGGGATGGATCTAAAAAATGGATAAAAATCAAAAATATATATCAAAATGAAATATTCTATCCCAAAGTGGCATTGAAGGGAGATAAGGATTAGTCTTTTTTGTTAACTCAATGGAAAATCCCTTTTAAAAAATTAAATGAAGTCCTTAAAATATCTTCAAATTCCTCAAAACATGCATGATCCTCAACCTTAGCATAGAAAGGATATTGGTGGGTCCATGTTGAAAATTCAAATCTTATTTAAATGAAAATATACACCAAATCTTGGATGAATAATTCTACTTGAAATGATTTGAAGCTAAGATGACATGGAGTTGGTTGACTAGTAAGGACTAGTCAACTCCTTTTGAACTAAACATTCTTGAAGTGTCACTTGAATCTTGAAAATATGCATTAATATTTATGCAAAAATAACATAGGTGGCACTAAAACTCATTTTTAATTCCTTGATCTTATCTCTCAATGCCAAACTCAAACTTGACACTTGATCAATTAGGCCTACTAGGCCAAAATGCCTAAAAACCAAAATGAGCACATGGAATCCATAGAACCTGCAAAAATACAACATGAAACTTAAAAAACAATTTAATTATACTTGTAACAACTTATTTCATCACAATATATGTGATTTTGATGAGAAAACTCTCACCATTCAGTCAAGAGGGTTGACTAGGCCCATTTTGCTCCATTTTTTTACAAATTGGCCATTTTGATCAAGTTGGTAAGATAAATTATAGGATGATTTATAATAAAATTAACATTTTAATATGAATAAAAATTATTATGTGTTGATCTCCATTGATTATGTTTCATTGAACTATCCAATACTTCATTTTACTTTTTTTTATAAAATACATGATTTCTACCCTGATTAGTACAACTCCACATGTAAAATTGGTATTTATTTAAACTTATATGATTTTAATTTATGTTTTAAAATGTTTAAATATGATCCATGGTGATTTTATTGAAATAACATCATCTTTTTGTAAAACTAGTTTTTTGAGGGTCTGAGAAGGTTTTGAAGCTGAATCCTCAAAATGATTATTCATGAAGTAAATACCTATAAATTATAAAACATTATCATTTATGCACATAAAATTTACCCCATAACATCCCTAAAAATATAAGACTCCCGTACAAAATATATGAAAAGTTACCATGTGGAGTAAATTTGCCTATAAGGTTTTGCTTGCATTCTGGGCTGCCTACGCTCTTAACGATTGTTCATAAAAAAAATCGATAAAATAACCTAAATTTTTAATTAATTATAATTAAATATGGTTCCTAAAAATATATAAAGATTTTTTGACCAAACTCCACACATGATGAAAGATATGAGCATCTAAAAAGGGGGCTTGGAAGGGTGTCTAAAACTACAAAAAGTGAAAAACTTAACCAAGATTAAAATGACTCTTAACCTACTTAAAAACCTGATAAAATAAAAATTGGGTTATACCATTATATCAAAACACTCTGAAAGTCCCTTTTTCTTGAAAATTCAGAAAAAGGCCTTTTTGGCCTATATGTTTATTTGCTTGCATAAGTCTATATGAGCATAGTTTGCATAAAATTTAGAGTTTTTTAAATATTTAAAAGTTTTATTATGATTTAAAAACATCATCAAATGATTTTAAAACTTTCAACTAGACATAGAAACCTCTATGGTACTCCAAAATGATGCTTGCTCCAATGGTGGCCTCAAATGGACATGCTAAGGACTATGACAAGATAGATATTATATCCAATCATAAAATGGACATAAATTTTTTTAATATTATTATTCAACTCATTATAAACCTTCATAAAAAATTTCAAGTCTTGAAACCATCTGTAGCTCTAGGAAACTTCATTTTTCTCTCAGAGTTGATCCTTGTGCATAAACTGTCTACATTTTTGACTAAGTATAGGTGTTTTTGAGCTTAATTCATGGTTTATAATATTTTTTAAAGGTAAAAAAATATTAATAAGTCTTAATATTCCTCTCAAGAGTTTACAAACCTCCTCTACCCCTATCTTCAAGCATGTTTAAACCTTTGAACAAGGTAATTAGGCCTCAACCTTTACATATATCCATACAACTATTGTATACCATCATACTTGTGAGGTGAATTTGATAGTATAGGGATGATATATAATTTATCATTGAAATTATATAAAATATCTTATATATTTTCCTTAGCCTATTTCACAATTTTGTTATTTATACCACTTCTCTGTATTTTTAACTGAGTTACTCTACTTGAGCTCAGTGTAGGTGCTCCTTACCTAGGCCCTATGTTATGAAATAACAAATTATGTATCATGAAAAATATCACAAATATTCATTTATATATATTCCTTTGCTAAATCATATCTTCAACACACCATACACCTTTTTATCATGGAAATGACCCTCTCATACATAATTGTAGGGTTAACTTTAAGTGTTTGTATGGATTGTCATCCCTTAACAAACCTGTTCATGTATTATAAAACCTATAAATCTAATACTAGGCTCAATTCATCTTTGTATATCTCTCATTAAGTTCAAAAAAAATTCTCCTCCTCAAAAACTCTTGACATGTTTACCTCTTTAGCTTACCCCCTTGGCTTAGTGTTGCATTCTTTAACCCTATATGATAATTGTGTTTGTAATTATCTCTTTATGATGGTTGAAGGTGAAATCTAAGGCTCCCTATCCTCAACAATACTTATCATGATTTTAAACACTATGTCCCTAAATTTTAATCAATTTCAAATATAAAACCCTATTTAGATCTCAAATACCCTTGATGAGTCCTTCAAGGAAGCTATAGGTATCAATCAAAGGTGACTGTAGGTGCCTCTTTTTTTCCTTCCAAAACCCTCATTATTTCTTTAGAATGATTTTTATGAAATCACTCTTATTAATTTATGATATTTGATGCATTTGATACTACATTAAGATGACTTCCAAACCCTAGATTGAAGCATGTTCACATTCCTTTGAAGTTCAGTTGGTGACCAAAGCTTTGTAACTGTAGGTGTCCTAGATTATTATAGGTGACTGAGTATTTGTTAGATAATGTAAATTCCATGTTTGATAACTTATACATTCAACTTGATGGGTCAATATTACCATCTTTCCTTAAACATACCTTTGATCCATGGAAAAATTCCTCAAAAACATGTGTCTTCAAAATACCTTATGGATGGTTATAGGCTTGTATTAGTGTGGTTTTAGGTACTCATTTTTGTGGCACTATAGAATTAGGTGTTAAAACCCTCACTATTTTTCCCTTTAACAACTCGTAATGTTTATTTTAAACCTCATCAATCCCCCTTGATAATATTTATTCCTTAGAACACAAAACTCTCTTCTTGATCTTAGACCTTGTATTAAACACTTGACTATGTTTTGAGCTCTTAATGGCCCATGTATAGACTGATAACATGGTCTTTGATTGCGTATGGAGAGAAAAACAATCATGATATGTCAGTTAAGTCACTTTTTATGTGGATTCTTCACAAACATCACATATCTTCATGGACTAAACAAACCCTTAATGAATTCTCAAAAGAATAGTTGACTATAGGTCTAGTTTCCAAGGTTGGGTGTAGGTTTATTTATGTTGTTCTACCTTGCTTGACTGGCTCATATCTTCTTTTATGATTGTAGTACCCTTTATCAACTTTGGCATTCCCTGATAGTGGAACAAGGTGATGGAGATGGGTGTGAGGGTGATAGGAATGAAGGGAGATGAAAATATGATGAAAAAAACATGATGGAGGGTGGGAAAAAGGGTGAAAACATAGTGATATGGTTGTGTATGGAAGTGAGAAGAGTTGGATGTGGATCATGTGGAAATAAGTATTTAGAAGCATGACAAGACCAAGATAAGGAGTTATAGAAAAAATTGAACACTTGGTCATCATGCCATATCAAAATGGACACCATTTTAGGAGAGCTATAGGTTTAGAATGAATCATATTTTTCTTCAAAAACCTCAAAATATGCAAAAATTCCTTAAAGAATGCTAAAATAGCTCAATTGAGACACATGGAAGCATATAGATGGCTTAAGCATTGGATTTTCCTAGAATGTTTCCTTGGTAAACTAATTTAAATCATGGAAAATATGATAAAAACTCTATAAACATGAATTTATTGAAAACTTGGAACAACCTTCTTCCAGCACTGTACAACTCTCCCTTTGAAGCTTACTAATTACAAATTAACTAATTGAGTTTGTGAGCTTTGTTTAACCTTCAATTTCATGAATAACAACTTCAAAATGCTATGGAGAGGAATAATAAGTCCCAAAGATTCTATAATAGCCTGATTTTCCCTAAAAATCTACCCTAGTGAGGATAAAATGGAGAAAATTGGTTGCCTTTTTGGTTGTAGGGGTGTAAAAATTGGCCTAACTTTAACTAGATGGTCCATGAGTCTAGAGAATCCAATTTATTATCCTCTTACACCATTATGAATCCTTCTAAGTCTAATTTCTTCACCCCAAATTTTATACCTTCAATCTCCTCCAATATTTTGTACCACTAGAAAACCTATAGCTAGGTCCCTTTGTGCCAACAAGCATAGTACCAAAAGAAGGCTAGTTTAGGGCCTGCATGGCCATGAATTTCCATGAAACTCTTTTTGAAGCCTATTAATGCCTCTAAAATGATAACCTCTACCTTGGATATATGGAATCTATATGTAATCTGTACTTCTTTTATAAAATGAAGGAAAATAAGCTATTTTTTCCCGTTAAAAGACTATCCAACCATTCCACTACTTTAAATAGTACCTATGAGAATAAATACATTATAATAATGTAAAATTATATTTTTCCATGTTTTAAACTTGCAAATTTGGCATGTGTGGGCTATTTTGGGGCCCTTTTGGGCTATTTAGCATATAAAAACACTTTTTCATGACTTCAAACTTTGGACGTAGGATTTTTTCATGATTTTGAATATGTTAAAGGGATTTTTTTGATAATTAAATGAATATTTAAATCATTTTTTTGATGTATTTGAACTAAAATTAGCATTTTTAGGCCATAAACGATTATTTTTAGGAAAGTTTCATATGATAGGGTTAGTAATCTAACCTTGACAAGTCAAATTACTAACAATTAGTCTAAATCAGAGTCTCTAAATTTTAATATATTGTTATATTTCCCCTATAATTCACTATTTTTTGAGGTCAACATACCCCCATTTTTAAAAATTGGGACCCTTATGTCAAATTGTACAAATATGTACCTTAAAATTGAAAATTCACTTGATCAGAGTGTAACTAGCATGTTTACACATATTATTTGAATATCATCCACACCTGGTTCTCATTTGTATTAATTGACATGTTTTCAAATGATCATGGCTTTACCCTTATAATGTTACTAATGATTTCTTATTATGTTTATGTATTGCAAGTTCAATAGAGTCCATCTAAAATAATAAAAACTAGGGTTTCATGTTTTAAATATGTAGGGTTTCATATTTTAATATTAATTTGGTCTTCTACTAGAATTTGGTCTATCAAAGATCAAATTAAATTCATGTTGAACATTTTTAAACCCTCAATAAAAATTACCTATCACAAATCTTTCCATTTGAATTCAAAATTGGTAGAAACATTTTACGTGGTAACACTTTAAATATGCCATGGACTTAGTTAAATTTTTATACTAAGACTTATTTGTGTTTATTAACATAGCCAAACCTTATTCTAAAAATCCATGCTTGGTCCCTTTTATGTCCCTAAACCCCCTTCATCCTTTTATTATTTAGGTGGTCTGAACTAATGCATGGTCTCATTTTGTTATATCCTAGACATAGGCTAAAACTTTGTGCCATGTCTTTTATTATTTGTGGGGTCATCTTGTTATGATTTAAACTTGGCTCAAAAATTTGGCCTAAATATTTAATTCATATTTATTAATATAAATAAAAACCTTCATTTAATACTTTATCTTAAGTTTTATATTATTCTTGAGCTCTGACTTAGTTGTTCTCACTGTTCGTAGGCACCAATTACATTCAACTCATGGATCACAATTTATGATGCACTTTTGATTAGATGTAGAATATCTAATGGTGTCAAATCAAATTCAAAAGATCAAGTTCATGATGCATGATAAAGATCAAGAATTTTACCATCAATCGATACTATGTGACTAATTGTACACCATCTGATCGATGGGGTGTATTAAGTCAAGGTTTCAACAGAGCCTAAAAAAACATGGTGATGACACACATCTTAACCACATTAAACTGAATCATGAGTAGATAATGGCAGTCCACCCCTTGGATCAATATCTAATGGTAAACATTCATCCAAATGAAGTAAATCCAATAGTACAAAATCGATGTGGACTTTGAAATAAATCTCAAGGTGAACATTGAGCTTTCAAGTTTCACCATTTTAGTACAAGACCAGGGGGTGTCTAATGGCATTCCATCCCTTAGGTTAAGATGTGATAGAGTGTGTTGATTTGGATAATCAAGATCCAATGGTGTAAGATGAATGTTTTAAATTCAAGACAAATATTGAGATGACATGTGTCATAGCCTCAATCCACAAATTAAATTGTGAGTATCTTTTGAAGATCAATGGTATGCATCAAAGTGTACACATATCCATCGATGATCTATAGAGTAGGAGATAAAATTTGGTAGATTAAGATCAATAGAGCATGATTGATCTATGTAATCAAGATTAATGGTGTGAGATCAGAGTTTAAATTTCAAAAAATCTTTGAGTAAATGTGGTAGTGAAGAGTTTCATAACCATGGGTAATGTAACAAGCAACCAATGGAATTCAAGTTCTCAGATCAAGATCGATGGTGCGTATTTTTTTGGGCTATGATGATCTAACGATATGAAATAAAGTGGGAGTTTTAAAAGTTAATGATAATTTTAAAAAAATATGAATGACAAAAATTCCAAAAAAATGTCACATAGATGCCATGGTGGAGCCACATAAGCTAGACCAGGTAGTTTAAATGATTTTTTAGACTTAGGAAAACCAAGAACATAAGCACATAATCCAATTGAGATCTAGGTAATGAAGATCTCACAAGTTCATGAAGCTATCACCATTAGATCACTATTAAAACCTTAAAATATCCCTAAGCACATATAAAAACCCTACTTCAACCCTATATTCACCATAATCAAGCCAAAGAAGCTGAATTGTTATCTTTGCAAAAGTAATTTGATCTAGAGTCCACTAGTGAGCAATTTAATAGAATTTGCAATAATGATAGCTCAAAAAAGTGTCTGTAAGGAAAATGTTTAATTATAATTGACCTTGAATGATCAATTCCCTCATAGATGATTGAATCCCTAGTTTCAAAATAGTAAACATAGTCACCTACACATGCCTATGGCTATACTACTAGATAAGGTCAAGGATGTGAACAAGTGGATTTTGGAAATGGGAGACCTCTCCAATGACCTAAAACAACTTAAAGATAGGAAAATGCATGTAATAAACAACTTAGTTAGATACCCTACTACACTTAATCCATTTGGTCTAATTTTAAATGATGAGTTCAAGCAAATAGCTTCCAAATTTATGGAAGGAGTAAGGCATCAAAGGATAGGCAAGATTACTATTGACAATGATAGGATCACATATATGATGTTAACTGCAAAGTAAATAATCAATAAATTTAGAAGCATTAGGGAGGTATTCAAAAATTTATATAAATATCATAATATCTTGATAAATCAAATGAAGGAGCTCTTCATAAAACCAATTGTTGACCTTGAGCTAATTGATGAAGAACATCAGAGAGTAAGGAGGATCTTAAAGCAACAATAAGGGACTTTAGTAGCACAATGTCCCAAAGTTAGTTGAATTAATAATATTTTTTCTATAATTAGGCATTTTACATTTTAAAAAAGCAATATTCTTTTGTAAAAGCATGTGAAACTTATAAATCACATTACCTATAGGTCAGTCTATTGGGGAAAGTCTAGTGTATTCTAGAACCTTTGTAGAAAGGATAACTATCCTAACACTTGTACTTTTGTAATTAGATACAACTGAATGACATATTCCCTTACATTCTAGGAAATGAGTACTGTCAATTGTAAAAGGATGGAGGTAGTTCTTAGAGCAAAAATTACTTTGTAAACTTTGAGCAATTAATATAAGCAAGGAATTATGCAATGTTTGTCAAAAAAATTGTGTATCTTTTAGTAACATGGCTTCTCTCTCACTTGTTTGCTTTGACTTCCAAATTTAAATAGTTTTTATGATTTTTTAATGTGTACATTTGAATGTAAATATGTTAACTTATGTTAATGCTAGGTTAATTGGAAGTTCTTAGGTTTATTTCATTTTCTTACTCTTATTGCATTTAGGCTAATGTTCTTTACTTGCAAGGGTAAATCTTTAAATCGAACTTGGTTCTTATTCACATTATTTCCCACATTCGTTATATGTTTGCCTAATGTGTGATAGGATTTTATAATATGCTACTTCATGTCATACATTGGTTAAGTGTATGCATGGATGATATTTGAACTTTGTCATGATGTTTGGAATGAAGATCAACAACATTTCTTCTTTTCCCTACCCTTCTTTTTTGTCCTTTTTAACCAGATCAATCTAGATTAATTTTTATTATAAATATCCATCTTATATTAGTATTTAAATTAGTTCTTGATCATAATTCAATATTATTAGCATATAATACTTCATATTTTGCATAGATCAACTATTTGTCCATAGTGGCTCCTAACCACCAAACAATATAAATATTATGAAACAAGCCACTTGATTTGCCTCTATTCCATCAATATATAATAGGATTATCACAACCTACAACCCATGCAATAAATTACTAGAATTCTAAAAAGGGAAGTGTACTTGAACACTCTAGGCACATGTGATACATATTCAGCCATCAATAGGTAAGTAGCAAGAAAATGAGCTTTTATGGATATTAATACATGGTTTTGTTATTTATTCCATTCAAAAAATGATATGACCATGTGTTATTTAGATTGATTATATGTATATGTATTAGTATATATTTAATGACTTATATTTATTATTATAGTTATTTGGTTCATTAGGGTAATTGGAATAAAAATGGGGTTTTCATGATTGTTTATCTGCCTGTGTTTTTTATTCCATTTACATGATGAAACAAATGTGTATGATTAAAATTTTTAATATGAATATTTGTTTGTATGGAAAAAACTAGGAGTTAATAATTTTTACCAAATAAATTTATATTTTCAAGTTCTTTCAGGTAAAATTAGATAGTGTGGAATTTATTTGAATAACATATGGTAGTGAATAGCTTATTTTATATATGGATTTTTTGATTGTGTGTGTTATTTATTTAGATCCATGGGTTTTGGTATTTAGTTAATGGTAGAGACAAATGGTATAAAAATGATTTTTTTATCTAGTATATTGTTAAACGGTTGATAATGTTTATGGGGAAAAGACTATGGTAGTCTATTTAGTTCTTGACTATGTGTTGTTCAGTTTTGAATCAATGATAAAATGGCTTAGTAATATAGCATATAATTATGCCTATACGTTTTATATTTATCTTTGAGCATGCACACACAGTAGTATAATACATAGAGACATAATTTATAAGCTTAAATTACCCTATTACTAAAAAAATTTGTATTTGAGATAATTTTCTTAAGATTATGTGAGTTTTTAAGTTGGATGTGTTAGTTTTTATGGACAATGACTAGGTTTGGACATTTATAAATGAATAGTTGAAGTTTGAATTATATAGGGTAACATAAAAGTTTAAATATAGGGGTCAAATTGATTTTAAATAACTAGATTCAACCTCTAATTACATTTTATATGCTTGTGGGTAAAATAACTTAGTCGGCCATGTGAGTTAAAATAATGTAGTGTTGTATAGTTTCTAGGGAATTGACCATATAGAACAAAATAGATTATTCACATTTAGTTTTTTCTATATTAATGCATTTTTATTGGGAAGTTTGGTGTTGTGTGGTGTAATTAAGAATTATGTTTTTGGTTTTATATTTATTTAACATTTTCTTAAGTTTGGATCTCAAAATATAGTTTAACCTCAAAAAATATATAAATATATATGTTTATGAATTATACAGAAAGACATTGTGATACTCTTCATAAATAATACATACATACATACATAAATATATATAACTTATGAATTTTATGCATAGACGTATATGTGCGTGCACACACACACAGACATATATGTATATATGTATGTAATATATATATGTATATATGTATATATATATATATATACATATATACATATATACATACATATATAAACATACATACATACATATATATATATGTATGTATGTATGTATATATATGTATATATATGTATGTATATATGTATATATGTATGTATATATATATACATATATACATATATACATATATATATTACATACATATATACATATGTATATATATATATATATATGTATATATATATATATACATACATATATATATATATACATACATATATATATATATATATATATACATACATATATATATATATATATATACATACATATGTATATATACACACACACATACACACACACACACACACACACACACACACACACACACACACACACACACACACACACACACACACACACACACACACACACACACACACACACACACACACACATACATGAATATGCGGATAACCTATTATGACTATGAATATTTTCTTATTGTGGATAGATATATCTATATGAAAACCATGATGTATTTATTTGAATCATAATGTGTTTAAATTAGTTTTCAATTGATTAGAAAATATATAGTTGATGTTTAAAACAAATAAATATTATGATAATGTTATATGTTTAATAAATTGGAGTTTAGTGTGAAATTCCTAATTATGTTTACTTTCTTTATAATATCTAAAAAGGGGTGTTTATAAATGAATTGGTAAATACTTAACTAACATAAATATTTTTTGGTGATTAAATTACTAGTAAAAGTGCCTAATTTAAAACTGATATTGGGTTGTATTGGAACTTAGGAAAATATAACAATGGGTTATTAGTTCCTTTATATTTGAATAATGTGGTATTAATATTATAATCCATATGAGAATTTGTGGAGTATTTTATATGACTTAATTAGTGAATTATAGTATTAATGAAGATAAGGAAATAATTATGTTATAATTTTCTCATCCATTTACTTAGAGTCATTAATAAAAAGAATAGATGAAATCTAATTAAGCATGTGTGTGTAAATATGATTGATCTATGTGATATTTTAAATATATAAAAACTTTGGCCAAAGTAATGTTTATAGTTAAAAATTATAATTTCACATATTTGATTTATATACATGTATGCATGATACCATGTTAGAATGGAGTTCTTTATGATATGCTACATGTGATGGTTATCTTAAAACACATGGACTCTAATTGACTTCTTGATACCTGGATCATTATCATCTACTCATCCATGAATGTAGGTTCATTCCATATTTATGAGATTGTGTATGGGATATA
Organism: Torreya grandis; assembly: GCA_037957365.1. Classification (NCBI taxonomy): domain Eukaryota; kingdom Viridiplantae; phylum Streptophyta; class Pinopsida; order Cupressales; family Taxaceae; genus Torreya; species Torreya grandis. The sequence continues at coordinate 1,377,397 of JARHVA010003612.1, read as the reverse complement.
TGGTACATGGTTTTTATGGAAAAGAACTCTAATGATGCTCTCCCTCTCATTTAGTAGTCAACCAATAGAGACTTTTCCTCATGACTACATTTTGTATATGGGCAAGTTTGTAATACTCATTTGTTCTATCAAATAATGTATATATTTAAATTCACACTCTAATGTAAAAACTTTTTGTTGTTATACTATGATTACATTTTAATACTTATAAGTTGGTTTCTCTTATTATATAATTTATTACGTAAAATTTTAGTAGTTGGCTGAGATAATTTCAATAGATATAATAAGTGATAAATTGGTTATTGAATATTATTCGATATTGTTAGTTTGATCATTATATAAATGAATCATATACATTTAATAATTTTAGATACATTTAGTTAAATATCCAATATCTTGACCTTAATTGAAAATAATCAGGTTTAGATTAATAAAGTAAAATTATATATATAGGGTTAAACCTAGTGGGGTTCTAGCAAATTCTTGTGTGTGATATGGTGGTGGTGTTATTATTATTCTTGATTTAAGTTCTTGAGACTCTAGTAATGGCTCTAGTTCATAGTTATGTGAATGTTGGATAGATGGAAATTAGTTTATGTTTTCATTTATTAAAATGGATTCAATTATAGTTGAAAATAGGCTTTTTCTTCTCTTTTTCCCTTCTCTTTTATCATTTATTAAACTCTTTATTAAAGTATGGTTTGAATGCAATATGTTTATATCATTTATATTGACTAAAAATATCATTCATTGACATTTATAAATTATTGTCAGTATGCAATAAAAATATTTAAATTGGTTGGGATCTTATTTAACCAAAACCTAAAATGCTAATTTTTCTTCTTGGCTAAAATTTGAATGTTAAGATTTTTCTGTTTTCTAAAACTCACTAAAAATTGGCATGACCAAAATAACTAAACCTATACTTCCTCTTAATATTATAAAAGACCAAAAAATGTTAAAATAAAGTTTAAATATTCCAAAACAACACACCCCTTAAATTGAAATAGTTCTACATAGACCAATTGAGTCACCCAATATGCCATGATGTGAAAATTACAAACCTTGGGGAGACCCTATGGGAATCCTTTTAGAAGATGCTAGACAGCTGATTATCCTACCCTGAGTTGGTGTTAAAAATGAACCACTAATAGATTGGCACTAGAGGGAGGGCCTAATTATAATACTCTGAAACTTATCATTCATTTTTGTTATTTTGGCCAATTCTTTACACTTTCCTCACTCTATGGCATGCTTAAAATGTACATTAATAGATTGGCACTACAAGGAGGGAATGATTGGGAATACTTTCATCTTATCACTTATTTTGTCTTTTGACTTATCTTTTACACTTTTCACACCTTATTGCATGCTTGAAACACACATATATATGTTTGCACTAGAAGGATGGAGAAAACTATATTTTATAAAAAATATTAAAACTTTGAAGTTTAGAAGTGCTCTCTAGGATGAAATTATAGATACTAAGTATGGAAAACTTAAATATTGAGCCCAATGATGGATTTTTATTATCTTGGTGGAGGTGGATACCTAGTTATCATTCAAGCGTTGGCTCATGATTTGACTAATAATAATGATAAATTTTATCCTAAATACACACATGGTGGGATTTCAACTATATAAGAACACATTCAAGAATTCAAGGATGCCATTATTAGAACCCAAATCTAGCATGAATATGTCACCTACCACTTATTTCCTTAATTTTTTGATGAGGTTTATTATTGTTGGTACCTCAAATTTATAAATATATGTATTACCTCATGTGCTACCTTTGAAAATACATTTATTAACTATTTTAGTGTGCCCATTGACCCTATTTCACTATACTATAAATTTTATATAGCTGATATGGTTACTAATGAACCGATGAGAGCATTAAACATTAAATTTCATCACTTATGCAGGAGGTTTAAAAAACCATTCCTAAAAATACAATCAATTTCTATTAAGATCTATCCTTAAACATTGAATCCATTGACTACAATGCTTATCTAAAGGAAATTTTCTTATCTAACATCTCTTACATTGACTTATCAATCTTATTTTTTTAGAGGCACAATCACTAGGGGGTGAATCATTGAGCCTAAATAATTCAACTCCAATTCTAATCCTTTCAAGTTATTAATCAATTATCATAATCATTCATGAAGCATACACATCATTCATAGAAATGAGAAAGAGAGACAATGCAAGATCAATCACATAACACATGACATATGTGGGAAACCCTCTTGGGGGACAACCCACTAGAACCTATAACTGGACTAGTCTTATAAAAATAAGAAATAATTTAGACCAATTGTAACTGATCAAGGAATTACCATCCCTATTTAGTGAGACTAAAATCCCATAAGGTGCTACAACACCTATTTAGATGATCTTCCACAATAACTATAACTTTATAAAGTTTACCTTTAAAGGAGGCTATAACCCCCTTAGATGATGAGCTACCACAAAGACACCTATGAACACATACACATTTGAACTGATGTCTTCAACACCTAATGATGGACCTCTAATTATAACTCTTCACCTTTTCTCATACTTAAAAAGAAATAAAAATATTATTCCAATAGAATTATGACCTATAGGTCTTACACATAGTTCTCAATCTATTATATTCTTCAACTAATTCACATGACACCCACCCTTTCCTTCACTTCACAACACTATACTCTCAAATGTACATTCCACTCACAAGTCTCTCTACATCTAGAAACTAACACGTTTAGTTTCACTATTTATAGAGTTATCATGATTATCAACATCTTGTTTAGCCATTAGGCATGCCTCAACCCTTAATGAATATATCAAACAAAGACACAACTCAATAAAATCTTCATGGGTTGGCCATAACATATATGGGTCACCCTTAAGAAACTAAACCTTTCAATTAGGTCCTTATAGCTCTTATATGTCTCATGGAGACCTATTCACCCATTTAGCACATCATAAAAAAAAACAAGAACATAGGACCACTTCCAAATCCATGGACCCAATCCATATGATCTATAGGTCCCCCTTATGTTCCAACAACCAACATAATACCCTTCTTCTTAATCATAATTTTCTCAAATAATATTATGTGCACACATTCACTATGAATGAATACATAGTTGACTTATAAAATTTTTTTTAGACTACATATGATTTTTCAAAACTTAATAATACACATAGATCATCCTTATGGATTCTAAAATAGGATAAAAAATTTGATTTGTCATGAGACATCCAAAAAACAACAAAACAAGCTCAAACGTCCTTCTTGGGTCATTTTCAAAACATAATCAAATACAAAATCAACTTTGAACCTTCATAACATTTACTATACACACTCTCAAATCTTAAAAACTATATTTACAAATTCACGTTGGAGTTATTTATAGGTTCACTTTTTACACCATGAGCAAATTATGCATAGATCAAAAGATATGGCCAAAATATAGAGCATTGGTTTTTCCTTTATTAAATTCAAATATTAAAATGAAAATGGTCATAGTTAAACCTAGAACACCATACTCGCATCTTGTGTCCTCACATCATCAAATTCATCATGTATCATCAATATTTTTTGAGATTTAATGCATAGTGCACTAATGCCAAAACATTAAACCTCTACCAGTTGACCTCATTTCATGAAATATAGAAACTTTGACCTCATGCACTCCATTTATCTCTTCAAGACTATCATATCCTTAAAAATTCTAGACAACTATCACTTTGACCTCTTGACTTTAATGTGCACCATTTATCTCTGTTTTTACAATCACCCACTCATCGTTGATCCTTGAAATAAGTTCAATATTTATCTCTACTCAAAATTAAACATCAAACATTTGGTACCATCTCACTACATCTTGACATCCTGGAATAATGTGCTCCATCGATGTTGCTTGAAATTTAACTTGTGAAAAAATGACCAAGTATGGAAACCATTTAAATATGCCTACAAGGCCAACTTTGCACAATCATATCTTTTATCTCACTCACTCACATGTTCTCAAATTTGGGCCATATGATCTCCTCACATATGAGAATATAAAGATGTTTCAAATTGATCCTAAAAGAAATACACATGTGATATATAATGACATTAAATTGCCTCCTCAAATTTAACTATCATAGAGCCAAAAATGTCAAGAATTATCTAGAAGGCCAACATTGCACATGCATATATTTTAACACACTTTAGTACATGATCTAAAATTCATCAAAAATAATTTAGGAACAAAAATTAATAATCCCATATTATTTATTTATCCTAACATCTTCACTCATGTGAAATATAACAACATAAAAATGCTTACTCGGCTCATCTTTCCACTTTGCAAATTTGGCTAAGTATGGGAAAACACTGTAAAACTATTTGAGAGCCCAAACTTGAACTTGAATATATTTTTATTTGATTTAGATAAAGATATAAAATTTATTTAAAATAAACTAGGCACAAAATATAACAAACCCATAAGATCAAATTTTCTTGAAACATCCACACATGCGAGATATGCCATCACCAAACTGCTTACTTGGCTCTTCTAGCACTAGACCCAAAATGTATAGATGACAATAATGATAAAATAAATGAAAAAAACTCATTAAAAAAACACCAAAATCATATAAAACATCTTAAGAACCTATTTTACATGATAAATACTCCATACTTATCCCTAATCATCCTTAACCATACAAAGTCTGAAGATCAACTAAGCCTTCTTCAAGCATACTAGGACAAACATATTGCACATTTTGTCATTGTCATTTAGACTATCAAGACACTTAATACACACATCTAGACACCTCCATGAAATCATTATCACATCATTAAAATATCTCCAATAATCTCCTTTTTCTCATTGATGTCAACAACCATCATAAATAACAATATATAGATCACCTTCTTTCTCTCTCTTCAAGCACTCTCATAATATAAACTTCTCTCTCTTTGACATAATGAAAAAGTTAGAAATAAATGATCCTAAAGACCTAAAAAACCATAAATAGGATATTACCACCTTATAAATATGATACAAACTCCCCCTTACCTTGAGCCAACCTCTTCTTTTCTTGATAATTTCCTCTTACTCCAAGCCAACACTCTCTTCAACCAAGCACTGTAACTAATAAAGAAATAACATACAAAAGTAATTAAATCTGATGAAAATCACCAATAAACATTTTTAGGGGACTCCCCCTAAGATATTTGAGCTATTTCACCTCTTGTGCATCTTTAGATCTCTATACATCATGAAGAATCACCACACAAGCTTACTAGCCTTCTCTCTTAAGCCACCTCAAAGATCATAAAAATAAATTCAATCCACTCACTAAATATGAAACATGCACTAAACCATATTTATAACTCTCCTTGAAGTAAAAATACCTTGATATTTTTGAGAAACTAAGCAAAAATCACTCTTCTTCAAACTAGGCCTCTCTAGTTTCCTTGTAGCCCTACCCAGAACATGCAGATCCAACAAATTTTATTAGACACACGTTCAAGACCTGAAAATTCATATATGGATCACTCTCATATTCCCCATTAAGCACAAAAATTTTCATTACCTATCCCATTCTCTATGACATTATTACTTCACAAACTAGCTTGCTAATTAGGCCTCCATCTTGACAAAACTTAAAAAAATTGAAATCCACAAACCTCAAAATCTCTATGAATCTTGATTTGACAACCTATTTACCCCATAAAATATATTAATAAGCCTTAGATCTCAAATCATAAGGTAAACCACTTTTCTATAAAATCTCAAACCCTAGAATCTCAAAATAAACAATGTCAACCAACCTATTTTTGGTCAATTCCCTTCTCTAAAAATTATTTCACACCTAGATACAATAATCACACACTTCTATACCAAAATTGGGCCCCCAAACCTTTGGGAACATTGACTTCCTATAACCCATTTTTAGGCTTGCTTGCCTTTAAGGCAATACTAAGAAAACTAAGAGCACTCAAAAACCTTTATGAGCATCAAACCCTTCTCGACATTTCATCAATCTCATTAGGCCACCTAAAAACACTTATTTTGACCCTGTATTATAGCTCCTTCACAAACGTCTAGAACAAGCTCATGAACTTGTTGCTTCACCTTAACCAATGACCTTCTAAGATCAACACAAGACTTTATATACATTTGCATTATTATATTTAGAACACAAACTTTCTTATTCATAAGAAAATATGTCTCTTAAGAAGCATAGGTAGAGACACCCCACCTCATAATGTCCTAGAAAAATATGAAACCAAGAGTTTCCCATAACTCCTCATATTACTTCTCCTCTTTGGTCATCTAATGCTTGTATTTCTTATTCTTATTCTTAGGTTTAAGAGAAGCAACATGCTCAACCACCATAACATTTTACTTTTCTTCTAAAATTGGATTGACAATACATGGAGACAACAAAGATTCATGACATAACTTTACATATGGAGAATCCACCTTGCAGTTTGGAACCTCATCACTAGACACATATAATTTATCTTATTTTCATGATACATGCACATATATATTAGGATGTTCACTTGGATCCATACACACCTCAGAACTAGCCTCAACTAGTACCTTGGTCTTCTCCTTGAGCTTGATCTCTTCATTCTCAACATGAACAAATAATGAAACCTCTTATCACTCTTCAAATTATGAAGCATTCTCCACCATAGTAAATATATTACTTAGACTTTTAGTCTCATCATGTCTCATACTTACCACCTTTGTCTTCCATGAGTTGACTTTCCTTCTTTCTTACACTCTAGGAGCTTGATTAAACCTATTCTGACTTATAGACCTTTGCTTATAGAACCTAGCAATGTGACCTCTCTATTCAAAATTGTAACATGCCACACTCCTTGATGGAAAAATAATTTGTCTTACCATTTTTAGAAAAAAATTGCAATATGTCATTTGTCATGAAAAATAAAATAACCTCCCCTTTTTAAAGATGACTCGTTTCATCTAATATTATGTGGATAATTATTTTCAAAGTGTCCCACATCAAGATAGTTGAAGCACTTAATTTTTATCACTCCTTTTGATTGATAACACACATCATAGTCTCATGCAAATTCATTTGTAATAAGTCTCTTGCATTCTCTAGATCTATAACCAAGTTGATTACATGTATAACAATAACCATTGAATCTTACATACCTCATGGCATTTGGTTGTCTAATTTGATTTATATCTAGTATGCCAACACCTTCATTCCTTGTTTTATGATTTGTTTTAAAAGTTAGAATGTTTTTATTCACATTAGTCTTCATCTTTTCTTGAGTTACATTCTATTTTTCTTCTTCATATTCAAGACTAGTTCTATCACTATCATTATTTTGATCACTTAGAATATTGTCTAGATCATATAGGCTCTTTTCAAATCTCACAAATGTATTCACCTTACTATATGTCTTCTCTAACTCAGATTTCAAAGACTCATATTTAGAAACATAACTCGAAAATTAATCTTCTATATCTTTTAGTTTTGTAGATGGGATTTATAACTGACAATTGAGATGCTTGACCATATATTCATTTTCATTGGTATCTTCATTTAATCTTTATTCATACACACTAAATTACTCCTCATAGTATTTGAGTTGAGGCTTCGTATTCTTATTGATCCACTTCTCAATCTTTAGTTCCTCAAGAGCATATTTCAATGCAATCTCATAGTCCATCTCATCTTCATCATCATCTAAATTACTCCAAGTAGACTCTATTTGATGTGAACAACTTCCTTCCTCAGTAATGAATAGAGATTCATCTTCAACAAAACCATCATCTTCATGATAATATTATGAGTCACTATCTTCACTCACATTTGATGAGCTACAATCTTTTTTAATGTACAAACTCTTCTTATTCTTGAAGGACTTCTTTTTATTGTTATACTTTCTAAATCCTTTCTTACTATATGACTTCTTATCTTCATCTTGACCTTCACCATGATATTTATTATTATTCTTCTCATGCTTATGATATAACTTATGATCAAAATATCCTATCTCTCTATAGTTGAAACATGTAAAGGGTATTTTATCCTTATATTTCATTGAGCCTATGTTCAATTTCCTAATAATCAAAGTAATTAATTCCTCCTCATCTATATTATAAATATCATCATGTTTGGGTTTCTTACCTTGGAACTTCTTCTTTGGGTTCATCTCTATATTTAAAGTTTATTCTTTCTTTGGTTGTATACCATCATTCTTCTTCATGTCATTGTTAATCAGAGTGCCATGTAATTGATCCATATTCAACTAAGTAAGATCATGACTTTATTCTATATTAGATACTTTTGTATCAAACTTGAGTTATAGATACATTAATAACTTTTGAACTATAGTAGACTCTTTAAGGATATCTACAAGACCTTTGATAATGTTCACAATCTCATCAACTCTTTGTAGAAAATATGCCACATAATCTTCTTCTTTCATATTAAGACTTTCAAATTGCCTTTTGTGAGTCTAAAACTTAGCAATCTTATCCTTTGAATATCCTTCATAAATAATATACATTTTGTCCCATATCTATTTAGTATATTTAGAATGGATTAAATTGATATATTTAGTCTATAAAATACCATAAGTGATAACATTCATTGCCTTGGAATTATTCTCAAACAACTTCTTTTCTACAACACTAGATGGAGGAGTAGCAAGAGTAACAAAAAAACCCACAATAGATTTACATACATAAAACCCTAGGTACATAATGAATTTACTCATCCTTGCACTCTAAAAATCATAATTGGATCAATTGAACATTGGTGATTTCTTATTATATAATCCTCCTTGATGAATACCCATATTGTACCTTGGATCACCTTCAAGCTGTTAAGCCTTTACCAAAGAACCTAATTTGATACCATTTATTAGAGTTACAATCACTAAGAGGGGAAGGGGGTGGTGAATAAATGAGTATAAATAATCCAAATCCAATTTCAATCCTTTAAATTTCTTAATCAAATATCATAAGCATTCATGAAGCATATACATCATTCATAGCAATGACCAAGATAGATAATGCAAGATCAATCACATAACACATGACATATGTAATAAAACCTATAAGGGGAGATTACCTAATAGAACCTATAATTTTACTATTTTCTTATAAAAATAAGAACCAATTTAGACCATTTTGAACTAATCAAGGAACTACCATCCCTATTTAGTGAGACTACAATCCCACAAGGAGCTACAACACCTGTCTAGCTAAGATGCCATAACAACTAGACTTTTAACAAGTTTCAACTTGTAAGGAGGATATAACCCCTTTAAATTTTAGATACCACAACAACACATATAAACTCATCCACCTTTGAATGGATGTATTCAACACTTGATGATGTACCTCTCATTATCACTATTTACCTTTACTCATACTCAAACAGGAACAACACTATTCCACCAATATAATTATGACCTATAGGTCATAAAAAAAATTATCAATCTATTTTTTAATTCAACTAATCCATATGTCACCAACTCTTTCCTTCACTTCATAACACCAAAACTTAATTGCACATTGTACACACAAGTCTATCTTTGTCTAAAAACCAACACATTCAATTTCACCATTTATATATCTATCATGATTATCAACAACTTGGTCTACCATTCGGAATGCCTTAACCCTTAAGGCATATATAATATGAATACATCTCAATACAATCTTCATAATTTAGGCATAGCATCTATGGGTCACCCTTAATCATCTACACTTTTTAATTAGGCCCTTATAGCTCTTATAAGTCTCATGGAAACCTATTCATGCATTTATAACTTCATAAAAAAAAATAAGAATAGAAGACCACTTAAAAATACATGGACCCAATTCATATGATCTATATGTTCCTTTTAACTTCCAACAATCAACATAGTATCCTTATGCTTAAGCACAATTTTCTCAAAGAACATTATGTTCACATAGTCACCATGAATGAATACACAGTCAAATTTTAAGCCTTTATTCATAATTCATATGATTTTTCAAACATTAATAATGCATAAAAAAATCATTATGGAGTCTAAAACAAGATCAAACATCTAATTCATCATGAGACATCCAAACAACAACAAAAAAAGACCTAACATCCTTCTTGGGTCACTTGCAGACAATAGTCAAACACAAAGTCAACTTTTAACATTAATAAATTTGAATGTAAACATTTTTATATCTTTAAATATATATTTATAGATTTACCTTGGAGCCTTCTAAAAGTTCATTTTTTACATTATGAACAAATTCTTCATAGATTGAAAGAAATGGCTAATATACAAAGCACTAGTTTTTCCTTTGTTAAATTTAAATATTCAAATGGAAATGGTCACAGTTAAACCTAAAACACCATGATTACAAATCATGTCCTCATATATTTAGTTTTATTTCACACCATTGATATTATTTAAGATTTAATTCATATCTTTCCAATTCCCAAACATTAAACCTCTACCAGTTGACCTTATCTCGTGTAATCTAGAAAATTTAACCTCATGCACTCTGTTGATCTTTTCAAGATTTTCCTAGATTTAAAAATGATAGATAAATATAAATTTTACCTCTTTAATTTAATTATCACCATTGATCTCTATCTATATGATCACTCATTCACTGTTGATCTTTAGAAGAAGCTCGATCTTTATCTTTTCATAATGTTAAACATTAAACACTTGGCACCATCTTGCTTCATCCTAAAATCTTAGAGTAATGCACTCCATAAATGTTTCTCAAACTTTATATTTTTCAAAAATGACTATGGGAGTCATTTCAATCTACCTAGAAGGCTAACTTTATATATTAATATCTTTGATCTCACTCACTCACATGTTCTCAAATTTGGACCATATAATCTCCTCACCTAGGATAATGAAACCATGTGTCAAAATTATCATGAAACCTTCACATGTGTGAGATATAATTACATTAAAATTTAACCTTGTATTTATTTGTCACATAGCCAACAATGTTAATAATTGCTTGGAAGGCAAATTTTGCACATGTGTATCTTTTAATGTGCTTCAATGCATGATCTAAAATTTTGTGCAAATAAACTAGGAAAAAAATTTAATGAACCCATATAATAATTTTTTCCTAAAATTTTCAAACATGTGAAATATAAAAACATCAAAATTCTTACTTATCTCTTCTTGGCACATTACAAATTTGGATAAGTATGGGAAAATAATGTAAAATTGCCTAGGAGCCTAACTTTACACTTGCATATATTTTAATGCACTTTAATTCATGACATAAAATTTATCAAAAATTAACTAGGCATACAAATAAAGAAACCCATATGATCAAAATTTATTTAAATGTCCACATGTGAAAGATATGCCATCACCAAACTGCTTACTTGGTTCTTTTGCCACTAGACCCAAAATTTCTAGAAAATAATAAAGATTAACTAATGAAATAAAATAATGTACACAAGAAATAAAATAATAAAAAACACACTATGGACCTATTTTAAATGATAAATAATCCATAATTATCCCTAATAATCTCTAACCATGCAAACTCTGAAGATCAACCAAGCCTTCTTCAAGCATATTAGGACAAGCACATTACACACTTTGTCATTGTCACTTATACTATCAAGGAACTTCATCAACTCAACCAAAACCTATATTGAATAATTATGAAATCATTAAAAATTATGGAAAAATATTCCCCTTTATCATTGATTTCAACAATCATCATATATAACAATATACAACTCACCCTCCTTCGCTCTATTCAAGTACTCTCATAACAAGAACTTTTTCCCCCTTTGACACAATGACAAAATGAGAACCAAATATTATTGAGGACCTAAAAAACACCATAAAGAGGAAATTAATACCTTATAAATATGATACAAACTCCCCCTTACCTTGAGCCAACCTCTTCTTTCCTTGGCAATTTCCCCTTGCTCCAAGCCAACACTGTCTTCAACCAAACACTACAACCAATCAAGAAATAAAATAAAAAAGTACTAAAATCTTATGGAACTCACCAAAAAACACTTGAAGGGGATTACCCCTAATATCTCTGAGCCATTTCACCTCTTGAGCATCTTCAGATCTCCATACACCACGAAGAATCACTCACAAGCTTAATAGCCTTCTCTCTTAAGCCACCTCAATGATCATCAAAAGAAATTCATGACACTCACTAAATATGAAAAATGAAATAAACCAAACTTAAAACTCTCCTTGAAAAAATCATACCTTTCTCTTTTGGATAAACTAAGAATTTTTTTTTTTTAAAACTATCCCTCTCTAGTCTGCTTCTATCCCTACCTAGAACTTGCAGAGCCAATATATTTTAGAATACATATATTAAAGACCTAAAAATTCATATCTAAACTAATCTCATATTAACCCTCAATAATACAAATGTTTATTACCTGACCCATTATCTACAATATACTTCCTTCACAAACTAGCTTACCAATTAGAACTCCATATTGACAAAAACTTAAAAAACTTGAAATCCACAAACCTTAAAATCTCTATAAATCTTGATTTAAAAACCCATTTGGCCCATCCAATATATTAAGAATCCTAATAACTTAAATAATAAGGCAAACCACTTTTATAGTAAATCCTAAAATCCTAGAATCTCAAAATAAAGAAGATCAACAAACCTCCTTCTAGTCAATGCCCTCCTCTAAAATGTATTGTACACTTGGAGACAATCATCACACACTTCTAGACCAAAAATTGAGCCTCTAAACCTTTGGGAACATGTAATTCCTATAACCCATTTTTAATCTTACTTTCATTTAAGGCAATACTAAGAAAACTAATATCACTCAAAAATGTTCAATTGGCATGCATTCAACATACATTTAGACCACAAAAACACCTAAAGCTCATCAAAAAGAAATTCATAAACATTTTTGAGAACCAAACCATTGTTTACGTTCCATAAATCTCATTAAGCCACTTGAAAACACCCATTTTGACCCTATACTATAGCTCCTTCACAAACCTCTAGAATAAGTTCATGAACTTGTTGCTTCATCTTAGCCAATAACCTACTATCAACACAAGTCTCTATAAAAATTGGAATTATGATATTGAGCACATAAAATTGATTCTCCATATTAAAACATGTCTCCTCAGGAGCATATGTAGAGACACCCTACTTCATAATGTCCTATAACAATGTGAAACTAGGACTTTCCCATAACTCCTCATATTACTTCTCCTCCTAGGTCATCTAAAAATTATATTTCTTCTTCTTATTCTTACGTTTAATATAAGTAACATGTTCAACCACCACAACATTCTCATTTTATTCTATAATTGGATTGACAAATCATGGAGACAACCAAGATTCATGAAATACCTTTTCATTTGAAGAATCCACCTTGTAGTTTGGAACCTCATCACTAGGCCTAAATAATTGATGTTATTTTCATGATACATTCTTAACAACATAAGGATGTTCAATTAGATCCATACACACCTAAAAAATATCTACAACTAATAGCTTAGTTTTATCCTTGAGCTTGGTCTCTTCATTCTCAACATGAGTAGACATTGAGACCTCTTGGTACTCTTCAACTCCTAAATCATTCTCCACCATAGAAAATATATTAGTTAGACCTATAGTCTCATCATGAATCATACTTATAGTTTACCAACTTTGAATTTTAGGTCAAATTAGGGCACCCATAGTAAAAACATAAATTTTTAGTGTTTTATGGGGTTTAATATTTTTTCATAAGGTATATCATAGGTCATTTAATGTTATTCAATGTTATATTATCCTTAGTCACTTTTTTATTAGATAAGAAGTCCTCTTGGGTCATTTTAAGGGTAAAATTTGAGTATTTAATGAGTTTTATGGGTTTTTTTGGAAGTGTGAAGGTTCCAAAATTTGATTTCACATCATATGTGTCCTTAGAGGACTTAATCAAATGACATAACTGAAATATGGTAGGTTCATCAAAAGAAAAGGTAGTTTTCTTAAGGAAAAAGGTGAGTTTGGCACTTGTATGGATCATGGGGAAGTGTTCCACATGGGAGAGGATCATGGTGTGTCTCTTCAGCTTCCCAAAGCTTAGTTACATGTTTGGTTTTCTTTGGAAGTGCCATTTTTGGCCCAAAACTATTCTTCCCCTTTTTCACCCTTTTTGGCAAGTAGAATTGACCTATATGTTTGTACTTGGTATGGTTAACACAAACATATTTAGGAAAAATGATCTTATAGGTGTATTATAAACTTATTAATCTTCCATTTTATGTTTGGTTATAGAGAAATGGTAGTTTGACCTTTATGAATCATTTCTAAGAAGTTGACCTTTCAAATCTAATTATTAATCAATGTACCCTTTAGGTTTTGCTTTAGATTGAGTAATTACATATGATAAAATTGCTAAGGTTGATTAAAAATGATTTAATATTCCTTATTTAATGTTCCCAATGCTTTTTTCATGTTTGGAATTCATTTGAAGAGCCAACCAGCTCAAGTTTGTAGACTAGTCCTATTCTTTGTTGTTGGTAGTTTTTCACCATATTCTATATTTTCATGCTTGAAAATGGCTCCAAGGTGTTATGATAGTTTCATTATAATGCTTCCAAATTTATCTTGACATCCCTTCACATTCAAATCTCATTTTATAAACAAATTTTCTATGAGTTGTAGTCATGTGTAACATATCAGTCAGTCTACCATGAAAATGCTCAGGTACAAGTACTATGGAAGAAGGAAATCACATTAAAATGTATGTTTTGTAGTTGGTTCCAAGATCATCATAATTATTTTCAATAATTTGAAAAATTGGAAAAATATTTTAAGTCTTTCATGAGGGTTAAACTGTATACATTGTCCACGTGCATTTACTACCTACATCCAACTCAGAATTTGCACCTCCAGGTACCTTCATAGAGGTTGCATTTATGAAGTGAAAGGTTGAAAGTTGTTTTAAACCATTTTAAATTATTATAATGTATTTTTAAGTTTTTAGGAGACTTTAAAGTTGTTATAAAACATGATATACACGCTCATTACCTACCTTTCCATCTTTACTACCTACAAGTAGGAAATGTCCATCCACAAGTGGCCTTGATAGCGAGAAGGAGCCAAAAAGAAGGGTTGCAATAAGTGGATAAATATCCCTTGATGTATTGATGCAATATAGAAAGAATGGATGATTATTTTTAATAATATAGGTTTATATATTTGGTTTAAGGCCACATCTAAAGTTGATATGACTATGTTCAAGACTGTTGTCCCAAAAGGAGCAAAATAAAGATCTTTGAGGTTTTGTTGAGATCCTACAAAAAACTTACCTTTTCATTTTATGCATATAAATTACATTTTATTGAGTCATATATTATATAAAATGAATATGAAAGGTTTAAGGGGTAGAGGGTAAGTGGAAGATGATCCTTTGGGGTCCTAAAATTGCCTAAAAATATACTAAATTACTTCAATATTGTCTATAGGCTTGAGTTCAAAAGGAGACGTCTTACTTTCCTAAAGTTGTAAACTAGGCCTTTACCCTATATTTTAACATTAAAAATGACATAAAGTGACATATTTTGACCTAAAGGGTCATCAAGATATTTTGACAGGTGATTTTGTTTCCTAACTCACCTTCCAGTCCGTACAGGTGGCCTAAATGCACACCTATAGCCAGTCAATAGGACAACGACCCTAAATTAATTCTAAAATAGTGTTTTAAGACTATCAAAGGTGAATAATAGTTCAATATGTAAATTTTGACCTAAATTTATTTAAGGGAGGTCCACACATACCATGAATAAGCTCAGTTGAGGCTAATACCCCTATAGGCAAGGTTTAAAGGGAGGTGTCTCAGTCAAGGTAGTGGAGGACTCATTCATGAACCAAGGTGAATGTAGAGGGATAATGGGTGGTTAACATGATGAAGTAATAATATATAACCTCTTATACATAGCCATGATAAAACTGATGAAATACATAAAATGAAAAATAAGCCTATATAAGACCCCATAAACACTTATAACCACTAAGGATGATTGTGAAAGGTAGTGAATCAAACTTGTTGTTTTATAAGTGTTTTATCCCATAAAATGGTGAATATAGTATGATAAAGTGAAACTGGATACCAATATTAAAGAATAGTATTTAAAAATAATTTAAATATAAATCATACATCAAGACAGCGAGTAAGAGCCACTATTAGAGAGAAAACATAGTCATTTTCTAACTATCATGCACACAGTCTACCATAGAAGGAGTTTGTTCTAAGTTTTAGGAGGATTAGAGGGTAAAATGACCTATTATAAATTTGATATTTTTAAAATATAATCCTTTCCATTTGAGGAACCCTATTCAATATTTACTTTTGTTTGAGGAGGTAGGGGAGTGCCCTCTATTTTGTCTCAGACATAGGTCACTCCACTCATGCATGAAACCTAAAATATTTATAAAGTAGGTAAAATAAGTAAAAAAAATATAATTAAAACCTTAAATATGGTGTTATTATTTGGAATACCCATATTAAAATCATATGAATCAATCACATAGAGATGGAAATGAATAGGGAGACCCAAAACTCTTAAGGTTACAAATAAGCTCATGAAGCAAGGGTATGCCTAGAGGCCAAATGGAAGGCTAATCTAAATTTTAACATTGTTATATAATTATAAATAATTTTATTATTTCCATATAATCATAATAGAGGTATTTAAGCTGGTGAAATACAAATAAAACCAGTAGGAAGTTCTAAAGCACCAAACATGATAGGCAAGCCATTGGGCATGGATAAGCCTAAGTCAAAATAGAGAACCATTTTCAACTCTATCATAAGATGAGAAAAAAAAATTAAAACATGTTTTTTAGGTAATATATCCTATGTTTAATGCATTTTATTAAGGTAAAATCATGAATAATCCATTTTTGGGCTTAAGACAATCTCATACTTGTAAGGAACAAGGAAAGGAGCTCGATAGGGCAAGATTGAATGCTCATACCTCTTATGATGATATGAATGGTAGTATAAGGAGTTAAAATATGTTAATGAGGGTATTGAACTATGAATTTTTGGAATTAATTTACAATTTAGACATCAAAACTTTATGAACAAACCTTAAGAACAAAAACTGCTCAAAACCATTCCAACCCTTTCCTAATGACCAGTTTGGAGAAATAGAGTTGTAAATATGATTTAATTGAATATTTTGACCATGAAACATATTTTAAATTTTATATTTCTCCTTAAATATACTCACCATGATTTTTTGTTGTACAAACTTGTATGGATGGGGTGATAAATAGGGTATTTTGACCATTTTTTGTGTTGTGTAGGTTCTAAGAGGAGTCTAAATATGACAAAATATTTGACATAAATATTAATACTTTTTATAACTCCCCATGTTAATTTAATTCTTTATAATATAACCTAAGTGACTCAATAGGAACTCTCATCTTAGCTAGTCAAAACTGACATATTAGACAAGTTAGTGAGAAGGGTGTAAAACTTCATGTGAAGTGATTTTAAGGTGTCCCTGATGATTATAAGGGAATGGATGGTCTTGAAAATTTTCATCCACTTCCTTCCATTTATTTTAATGAGAAAATAATTCCAATTTTGAGGCCAAGTGTTCAGGGTGCATGAAGGAGGTGTTTTTTAGACTATAGATGATGTTATCTCCTTTCCAGGTGATTCCATAAGACCAGGCCTACAAGCAACACATAGAGAGGAATTTATAAAATCATCCCCCTTCATTCAAATAGTTTTACCTACTCCAAATTATTTATGAAGCATTAAAACAAGGATAATTATGAAGGAATTTATTCAAACATGGCTAATTATGAAGGTAGCTTTTTTGAGCCAAAACAAGGAGTTTTATGCCACTTTTCATGAAGTTATTATTTTAATTGACACTTTTTATTCCTAAAATTCCATGATTCATCCTATACCTCTTCTCATTCATGATTAACTGATTCTATTAGATTGACAAGTGTCCTTATGACCCTTGGACTTCTCTCTTCTCCTCCCTCTCTCAAGTTCTATAAGACCAAGCCATTTTGGCCATTATATCTATACTCCTCCTGAGTATGGTAAATCCATAATCATTTTCATACCATTTTATTAATAATACTACTTATTTTTACCCCTTTCATGACTATTCATACTATTTTCAATTAGATGATGAATTTTGCTTACAAAAAACTATGGATTCCTTAGCATGTTGTTTCATTCTTTCACCTATTTGTAGCCTCTTATTGTAAGGAATGAAAAGTTTTCTAGGATATGTCTAGGTTTTAATGAGTTATTATATTCATTATTTCCATCCAAGGCCTCTTTTCTAGTCCTCCTAGCCTAAGATATTCATCCATAACCTCACAATGTAACATTGACATATGAAGACATATATTACAGAAGTGTATGTTTAGTTTATCCATTGATTTCATATATAAAATGTAGCTATTTGGAATTAATAATATTATTTGGTGTATCACCCCCATTAATATATTTCTATTTCAATTATCTCTCTTCCTTTTCACTCTCAAAGTTTAGTTGTAGTTGTGATCCAAAGTGGTACATCAAGGGAACTAGCCCTATCTAGAGATTCACCTCATTCCTTAGGTTACCCTCAAGCCTAGAGGTGTTTACATTACGCCACTTGGATTAGGAGAGATTTTCATCTCCTTAAAGGCTACAAATCCAAGTGACAATAGTTTTTGGCATGCCTGTTAGGACTGTTATTCCAAGAGTTTGAAATATTTTTGGTGTTATCTTTCAACAATCAACCTTAGAGGCATCTATCAAAGAATCTATGGAGACTTTAAAGATATATTATCTGGTCATGTAGCCTAGGTTATCCTTTCAAAATTAGTGGTAATGTTTTCTTTTTTTTTCTTCTTTTTAATTAAGTTTCATGGCTAATTTTGGTATTGAACACTATTTTACACAAGTTGCTAAAATTTTTCAAGCTTGTGTCATTCCCTATAAATATGAACATCTTCTAAATAAACCTTGTCATGAAGTGTACTAGCCTTTTCATGAAGTCTACCAATCCTACAATCAGACTTGTCCATGTCGTGCTCCTATTGAATCTAGCCACTTGTCAAGTCAATCCATTTCCACCTTCAAGAAGACTCTTTTAGGCTATAAAAGGCACATGTTGCAGCTTGGCACTCCAAGAGGATGTGGTTAAGAGGTTCTTAGGAATCTTGTTCATAAGGTGAGAAAAGAATTAGAGTTGGTCAAAAGAGACTGGGTACCTATTGAGAGAGATAATTGGCAAAGGCTCATAATTGAGATGGCCTAGACACTAATACCAAAATAGGGATAGTATCACCACATGGTGCTAGTGTCCCAATTTTAGTGCTATTAAAATTTCCCTCATTTTTATACCAACATGTATATTTTCAAAACTAAGACCACATAGGGTTGAAATGATCCCTTTTAAGACCTACAAAAGCACCATAACAATATATATACACATGACTTTTATCCCTCTAACTACTAGATGGAAATTAGATCCAAATTACACATATAAACATAGAATAAGTTGTGAAAAAATAAGGTTTTTAATATCTATTATAGCCTAATTATACATAAAACCATATACAATATTTATAATCTCATCTTACTCAAGTTTCTATCTCAAGTACATTCAAAGCATTCAGGTCAACATTCATACTAGCTTCACTTTCATTTATAGTAGCATTTAAATAGGGAGAACTACATCAAAATTGATACCTCTTTGGAGTATTGATATGTAGTAAACTCTCATCATTGCATTTCCACATGGAAAATTAGGTTTTACACATAAAATCAATTAAAATATGTCATAAATAGAGATCCATAACTTGTGCACATAGGAATAGGCTTGATAGACCTAGACAAAGGTGCACCCAAAAGCTTAGAATAGTTATACATAGAGGACACTACTACCAAAACATGTAAACTATCACCATAGGGTTCTACTATCAAATTAGGGAATTAGAATCTAGGAAGGGTTTTTATACCTGGATCTTATTTATGACACTTAGACTAGACTTTGTATAAGATTGTAGCCTCTAGATCTCCTATTTCAATCATTTTCTAGATAAGTTTTTATTTACATTATTTATTTCTATTTTTATAATGATAAAACTAGTTTATTTCTATTAAATATCAATAGATATATTTATTGAATATTTTTATCCTGATTTACTATACACAACCCTGTTAACAACATAGGATTTATATACCTCTAACTCTTAAAAAGTTAGAACAATATTATTAAAAATATTGTTATAAATTTTTGAATATTAATAGAACATTTATAAAACTTATATATCAAAAATCTATACATTTTCAACTCTTCTTTAAAAATAAAAAAAATTATTTACATGAAGTTAAGTTCAAAAAGTTATGTATATACACTTGCAGTTTCAAATTTATAGTTGTCTTAAATTATTTATATATATATAATGAAATTAATAAAAAACGATTTTCAACAATATTATACATTTCACCAATCCATATGTGAAGTTTCATAGAAAAATCATTCATTTACTCAAAAAAAGTGGGTTCATACACATGCAATCTCCTTATCTTTTCACAAAAATAACCAACCTATTATCATAAATGCATCTATTTCACATACTTTTATCATTTGAGTATTGAAAAAAAATATATATTTGGAAACCAAATTCAAAATACCACAATTCATATTATTATGTCATTGTCAAATCATTTTTCAAAGTGTCACTAAAATTCTCTCCAAGTTTAACTATTGTTATTTAAATAAAAAAAGTGCCACTTTAAGCCCTCTTTTTTATTCCCCATTATTATTCATCTATACTTCACTAGTTACATCCCATATAGGTCGATTCTATCATAAGAAGGGTGATTCCTGGTTTTAGAAATTTTAAAATTCATATAGATTCTTATATATTAATTAAAATATTTTACGCATAAGAAACCAACTTAGAAAGGGATAGGTCCATATTAAAGATTAAGATAGAGTGAAGTTAAGATATAAAGCCATATTAAGTGTTGAAGTCAATTGAGTTAAATGTGGGCCATAAAGGAGATAAATGTGGCAAAAAATGACATTATCAAGTATTCATGCACAAATTTGAGTATCTACACTAACACAAAACTATATGATATTTGTATTTATATGTGTAAGTGAAATTCTATAACTAAATGATTTATAGTGTAATAAAGTGCATTGAATGGTTTATTACTATTCTTTTTTTTTTGATATGAAATTAGAAACATCCCAAAAAATATAATCTAGAGAAAATAAAAAGGAGAACATAATAAAAGAGGTTAAAAAAATCACCCAACCTGATCTAAGTAAAGGATAAATTAGAAGAAGAGCTTCTTGAATTATGAAATACCCAAATCATCAGGGTACTAATTCCTTATATTTTAACATAGTGATGGCCTATATATTATCTACCAAGAGAAATATGAAAGCAATAAAATTAAAATAAAATAGTGAAGAAAAATAAATATTCAAATATGGCCAGTTCTAACAAATAAGAGTGCTATGTTATAAATTTTTTATCTTATTTATCCAAATTGCAATGTTTATTAGAAGGTTTTTACAAGACTTATGATAATTTTTAAGTAAAAATATATAAGGTAAACTATATCTCTCACAAAATCTAAATACTCAATTCTATATGTAATTTTTGGATATGATATTCATGGTGATGAGAATTATTTATAAGAAAATATTGGGTGTTGTATTTGAGATTTAATAATAACTAGTTGGGAGCTTTCTTTGGTTGAGTTGGAGTGATCTAAAATTGAATTTAAAGTGATTTTAAATAAAATGAATCATTAGTGAACTAATTTTAGAAAAATAAGAAGAAAAATTAAAAGTCAAACATGTAAAACAAGTGAAAATGAGTGTTATTAGAGTAAAAATTGATGTGAATGCAATGGTGATAAAACTACCACTATATCTAGGTAGAGGTTTCAAAACCATTAGGGTGGTTCTTTCACACACCTCAATAAACATAAGTTTAAAAAAATGGATTTTTAATTTTTGTGATTTTAGAACTTAGTCAAGGTCTATAAAGAAGGAAAAGAGGGTAATCAAGATACTAATATGTTTGAGCATATTATTTTTTATAGAGGTCCTTACATAATCATTAGATATCATAAAATTTTTGAATCATACAAAATTTGGGTTCTTACAATCCCTTATATAGTGTGGGAGGCCCATTAGTTGGTACATAGGAAATCGATCATAAATCTAGTATGCGAATAATTTTACTAGCACTATGGTATAGTAACCCCTAATTAACATCTCTTGAAAATCATACATGAGATGCACCAATATATCCACTTCCTTATCATACATTATTCTCTAATCCAATTCAAACTTAAATAAATCAATAGAATACAATGGAACAACCCCATCAAACTTATTATATAAAATTTTCATGGGCATAAGCATCATGTTGGGCTTACAGGTACTAAAATGCTTGACACATAAATAAAAAAGAGTTTAAATGCATATGTGTGAAAGATAATATGAAAATGAAATTTAAAAAATCAATTTAAAATTATATTTAAAATCCTAGGTTAGATTTACTAAGCAAAACTCCAAAGTATTAAAAATTTATTTCAAAAATACAATATGAATGCTAGTTTTAATATTTTGATTTTTTGTTTTGAAATTAAATGGTTTGATGATGAAATGAATTAAAAATTATTGTTCTAATTTTTTGATTTAAACGTTTTTCTTTTGTTATGAAAATGAATGAAATCAACTATAAGATGCATGTTTTATTTTGTCTATATTTAATATCTTTTTTGGTGTGTGTGTGTATGTGTATGTGTGTGTGTGTGTGTGGGTATTTGTTTTTTTATGGGAAGTTTTGGATCAAACTGAAAATGAAAAATTATTAACTAGTTATACCTCCTATTTTTATTCAACTATTATTTCCTAGACCTAGTGCAAACACTATGTTCTTTGAAGTTTTGATATGTGGATAACATAAAGGAAAATAAAAATATTATTTTTTATGCAAGAGAGTGAGTATAAGTTGATATATTTTTGTTTTAATTATTTTATATGAAAAATTAGAATTGTATTCCACTAAAAATAAATAAAATAATCTAAAATAAAAATGAACAAGAGAAAAACAAATTAAAAAACCCAATTTAAACAAAGCTACAACCAACTGAGCGTGAAGAAAGATTATTGATAAATCCCCAATCCTTAGGTAGCTAGCTAATTTTAAATTTTGTAGACCTTATGAACTATTTAATAGGAGAAATGATAAATAAATTGAATAAAATTAACACAATTTTAAACATTAAATGTAGTTGATTATGACTAGGCTTATCTATGAACAAGAAAAGATTAAGTTGTAATCTTAATGAAATTTAATATATAAAAATCATGAATATCATAAAAAATGAATTAATATTGAGGAAAATATTCTAAAAAAAAAAATCAGGTGGGTTATGGCTATGTAATATGCTAATATTCAGTCACACATAAAATTTGGATATGAAAATCTTCATGAAATTCAATACTTGTAATAAGGAAAGAAAAGTTGTAACTTTGAGTTAGCTTGAGATTGACTGGGATTTTGATGAAGTTAAATTTGAGATCAATAATATTTTCAAGAGCATGACAATGAGTTAACTAGGTATTCAAAGAAGTGAACTTAAGAATAAACAACAAAAAATATAACCAAAATAAAGAAAAACAAGTGAAAACTGAAGTTTTGGGTAAGAAATTTCAAAAATGGTATGTAGGTGTTGAAACCACCACTTTATGGATGTGGAAGAAATATAAACACTATAGTGTTTTACAAAAAAATGATTTTTTCTAACAAAAAAACCACAGTAAAAATTATAACTATTATAGTGGTTACATAAAAAGACTAAGATGGTTTTTGCATGAAGGGTAATTTTTTTAAATTTTAAAGAAATAAAGTTATAAAAATAGATTTTGATATTTTTGAAGGATAAGAAATGACTAAAATATCAAAAACTAGATAGAACTATGTTTGAGTATATTTTAATGGAGATCATTGTGTCATCATTCAATTTTGTCCCCAAATGTTTCACCA
Organism: Torreya grandis; assembly: GCA_037957365.1. Classification (NCBI taxonomy): domain Eukaryota; kingdom Viridiplantae; phylum Streptophyta; class Pinopsida; order Cupressales; family Taxaceae; genus Torreya; species Torreya grandis. The sequence continues at coordinate 1,353,329 of JARHVA010003612.1, read as the reverse complement.
TGTAAAATTTGGGTGTGTACATTTTACTCAGTTAAAGGGATGTCTTTTCATGAGTTATCATGGTGTTTTTAGTAAGTAGTGACACATTGAAAGTAAAACTAGGATTAGTAAGATTACCTTAACTATGTGGCACATCAAAGATAATGGAGACACCCTCATGACCTTCAAGCAATAAATGGGAATCATGTGTAGTTTAATGTAAAAATGAAAAGTAAGCTAATTAATAAAAATAAAAAACAAGTTTTTTACCATATACATGGGGATGAGAGAACTACCTAAAACATCCCACCAATGCATTTAGTTCAATTCAAAGTGATGTCAACATGCAAAATGAAAAAAATAAAATAACATACTTCATAGTAATACTATGGAAAATAAAATATAAAAATCATTAACATTTGACATGTTTTGGTTTTTTTAGGTAGTAAATACATCTCAAAATATGAGGAAATTAAAATTTTGAAAGGAAAATATTAAATTCAGAATTTTGAAAAAGTAAATCAGCTAGTAATATAGACAACTTATTTGATTTTTAAAAAAAAATAGGAATTCTTTATGCATTTGAGATTTGAGAAATTTTGGGTTCTAGATTTATTATGACAACTTTTCACCAAAGAGTAGTCAAATTGATGAGCATGAGTAGAGGATATCAAATTATCTTGAGAAAATTTCACCAAAGAGTAGTCAAATTTACACTAGAGTGTAGTCAGATTGATGACTTGCAGTAAGAGTAGGGTAGGGATTGGTAATTTATACTACCTTTTGGTTTTTTCCCTATTTTTTAAATTTTAGACAAAACAATTTTAGATATGTTGAATTTAGAATTAAAATTCTTAGTTGGACTTAAGATAATAGGTAGACTAAATAAAGTATAATTTTTTGTGTTTTGGTGACTTTTGGGTAAATTAGGGGGATTTTAATTTTGCCACAATTAGTTGGTAGAACTAATAGTATTTTCACACTGGTGGTAACATTATCATTATGGGAGATTACATTACCATTAATGGAAGTTACATACAAATTATAGTGGGAATGTTTCCACTAGAATGCCTATGATGGTTAGATGACTGTCATGCAATTGTTATGTAATCACTACTTGTATAAGGTGGAAGTTTAACCACATGGAGAAAATGGGTGGTTTAGATAACATTTTTAGGCCAAATAACTGATTTAGGTTATTCTTACTTGTGTTTTCATTGAGTATACATTCTATATAATAGATCAAAGGATAAATATTGGGTTCTTATGATTATGGGTAAGTTGATGGATGATGAGTTGGCCACATTGAAAAGAGTAGGAATTCTATGGATTACATGAGTGAGAATAGGTAAACCATAAATAATACTAATTTGTAACCTATGTACCTACCATGATTCAGACTAAAAAACTTCCCAATTAACCCAATCCCTAAGAGAGTTAACTATCACTCTCGTAGATGGCTATCTACCATAGTAAGGACAATGGCCTTGATAGAGGCCATATATATAAGTGAGGCATTTAATTGGGTAGAGTAATTCAATGAAGAATGTGAACCAAACATGGGTGTGAAGTATGAAGTTATACTAGTAAGAGTGGAAGAAGCAATGATCCCATCCTTCTGTAAGGACATTATAAGAATCCTTGCCTCCAAGCCAGTTATAGATAAAGGGACAAATTTCATGCTATAAAATTGGTTGCCCATAGTCATGTGCATCAAGTAAAGGGGTTAAAAATTCATGTGGGTTAAGGATGTACTAGCTCATGCATACAAAGATTCATTTCAGATCATAATATTTTGGGCTTTATCCATTAGCCACCATACACTCATCATTATTTATATTTTTGAGAGCATGACCCCTTACCAATGAGGGTTAGGGATTAAGGTTGTTTGGGATATCAATTCCTTCATGTGGATAGGAATGGCACCATTTATGGAATTTCCATGAGCATTATGTACATTAATAGATATAGATTGAGTGGATTTTCATTATTATGGGATGGATTGTTATTGGGAAGATGAGGTGGCCACTCTCATGGATTTTGAGAGTGTATTATACATTAGGGATATAATATGTATCCAACCTAATTATTCCACATGTTATGCTCAAGGGAGAGAGATCTGAGACACAAATGGCATCCCCTCACATTAAGGACTCTCATATCTTTGATAAGTGAAAGGATGATCTAAGGTTAGGAAGTAATCTATGGTATGAAGAATGATACTCATTATATTTTTAGTTTAATTATCATTTAGGGGTCAACATTATGTGTATCAATAGTATAATTAGACACCACTACATGTAGGTTTTCAAAAAAAGTAATAGACATAGGTTAGAGGATAGGAGGAAAAGATTAGGCCAACATAAGGGGACATTAAGAATTTATTATAGATGATAGAGTAGGAGAGGAGAAGGAGGCTGAGATAAGTTTCAATGAGGACTCCAACACATCTTGGTATAAGGGTGATCAAGGTAAAATAATGTGTTATTTTATTCCGTTATTTATCACATTTCTTTATAATTTGTTACTTATTTATTTATTTTATGTGATTTCAAATCTGGTATATTATTTTATTTTATGATTATAGAGTTAGATACTTAGTGGTAGACCATGATTAGAGATAATCTAATCAACATTTTTCATATGGGCACTAGTCTGAGTAGGGAGTAACTTCTAGTAGATATTAATATTCCTACTTTCATAGGTAGGCACACTAACATTTTCCCCTACCTATTAATCATATTTGGAGTTGAGTTAGGTGAGAGGGGTGATTTATATCCTAGAGCCTCAAGTGAATAATCTTTCATATATCAATAAAACTATGGGTGGTTAGGATTTTTAAATATGTTATATGGTGGTAGGTATAGCCTCCTAAGTAAACATAATTAAGAGATACCATAGTAGTAGGAACCATAACCCATGCCAATTCTCAACATAAATACCTAATCACATGAGAATGATCAATATTTATAGGTACTCAACATTTGGACCAGACTAATAGCCTCTTGTTTAACCCTAAAATCTAGATAACAAAAATTTAGGGTTATAGGGGTAGAGAGAGGACAGGGCAAAAGGGTGATAATCTATATCTATAGTAGGCCAATTAATCTACAAACTTATATAAAAATATATTTAATCTATTATTCTAAGATATGGTAAAAATAGAAATTACAACTATGTTAGATATTTTAATGATAACGAAAACAATATACTTAGCTAGTTTTGATGCTAATATATATCTATATATAGAACATGAAGACATAATACTGGAAGTGGATTGTGGATTAGTATTTAGGTTTTGGATTAAGCACTTATGTAACCTCAGACACTTACATCAAACTCAAATGGTTATGTTTATGGTTAAATCTAACATGGACATATGTGTCTTGTACAAAATACGTATTGGATTTGGATGAAACCACCTTGAATATTTTAGGTTCTATGTCACCTTCACTCTATTGTCAAATATGGATCATGGGTTGTTGTTCCTTGTCAAATATAAATACCATAGTTTATCTTCATGATGGCTGTGAGAAAAATGGGTTAGTGGAAATATGATGTTGAGTTATCCCAAATACCTTTCTATCAATGAGCATTAACTACATAGATAATACTATGAAGAGGTCCTCATAATTATGTAGTTCTCATCTAAATGATGGCTTATGTGTGAAAAAGTATACAATATGTGATAAGCAAGTAAAACAATGACCTAGCTTGTAACATGAGAAATAAGACTGATGTGATGTTATTTTAATACTTCAAACATGTATATGTGTTGTCCTTATGACTGATATGGAAATAGGAGAAATAGGGAAGCTTTACTAACTTGAGTGCTTGATTTAATGCCTTTTATAAGTTGCCTTGTGAGTTGTTTAGTTTATGTTAGGTGAGGAATGAATAAAGGTTGATATATATATATATATATATATATATATATATATCACATTCAAGCACTTAGGCTAACCATAGGGAATATGTTTCATTTGTGAATTGGATGAATTTTAAGGTACTGGACACATTTTTTGGGGTAGGACACTTGTGTTGATGTAGACATCTAACTGGGATGCAAGTGTCTAGGTAAATGGAAAAAAGGCATAGTTCCTGAACCAAAGATAGTAAATAGGCAAGTTTATAATAGTCTTAGCATGACATAAGCTTTGATTTATCATAATAGCATTAGTCAGAATAAGAGATAAGTAATTTGGCATACAGAGATAGTGTATGTGATCCTTTAAATTTTGATAAGAGTCTAGATTCTAAAGGTACATCCATGATATGTATTTTGTAATTTTACAATATTGAGGTGATAAATAATTTAGAAATAATGTCTACATCTTAAACAAGACCTTAAGATCATACTATCATATCTCTTTTTATATTGTTGGTATATTTAAGATACTTTTCCATCTACAAAGGAGTTTGTAGTGAGATATGATGTATATAAAATTAAAATTTATTATATATACATAAAGATGTTAACTTATTTTGGTGACTCACCATCATGTACTATGATTTAAATTTAGGTCTTATTTTCTTTTTTGGCACCTTAAATGAATATAAATATGATGAAATGTTATATATCTCTGATTTTGATAATTTCATGTATATGATTATAATTTTAAATGTGGTAACAAAATATATGTAAATATAATATGAGGGACGTTTAAAAAACTAAATATTTTATAATAGTTGTTTTACAAGTGATGATCATGCTAGTTTATTTACACTAACTAAATTTCAACTTATATCAAAGGGGACACAATGGAAATACAAAATATGAGATAATTAGAGTGAAAAACTATACATAAAATTTTCAAAATGAATAGGAGGATGACCTAATCCTTATGAAAAATGGGGAAATTTTACTACTTACTAAGCTCAAAGGACACTAGTGTTTTTGGATTTGTCTAGAGATGTCCAAGTATGATAGAACGAGTAAGAGGGATAAGATTCTCATTTCAACATATACATTTAGTCAAGCATTCTGGGTAATTTATTACTTCTTGGAAAAAAAATTAATTGATTTTCCTTTTACCTTTATTTTTATTATCCCCTACACTTAGTCTCATGGAACTTAGTAAGATGAATGGGTGAATCACCAATGGATGTATATATGTAATGAAATATCCTCTAATGGTAATTTAATGAAAATATTAGGATGCAATGGATAAACATTGAGGAGTAAATATTGACAAGAGATGTGATATTTTATTTGATTTGCATAGGCTCATATTTATATCAATGTCTTTCTTCTCTCTTTTTTTGGGAAGGATCTTACCCCCCATTCTTGGTCCCATATAATGTAAGGGATCATGACTAAGGATAATGATAGGTGAATAAGGTTACATATTTTTTTACATGCTAGTTTTTTTTGCTTTGGGAAAACCTTGAAAAGGGGTTTTTTTGAAGAGTAATCTTATTTACTAGGCTATAGGCTTGAATTCATAAGTTTACAAGAAAGTATGAAATAAAAGGTGTAAAATTCTTGTAATAAATAAGATAAGAATCTATATAATGATAATATTTAGAGGGTTTTATAATGGGAATAGGATGAGATAAGATGATATTCTATATTTTAAAATTCTTTGGCACATAAACTCTGTTAAGCATGGGATATACTGAGGGGGAGTGAATTAGTATATCATATATCTTATAAACTTTCACTTAATAAAATTCCACTTAACCATACATTCAAGATATGCAATAAAAATAAAATAATGAACACCACACAAGATAGAGAAAGATAATAGATTTAACATGAACACCCAATGTGGGAAAAACCATAGAGAACAATCTCAAGTATATGATGAGCACTAACTTAAACTACAATATTCACAAGCACCAACTTGTACGAGCACCAAACCCTTTGCTAAGAACCAACACAAAAAATATTCATGAGCACCAACCCATAGGAACACCAACCCCTTTGTTGAGCGCAAACACAATAACTATTCATGAGCACCAACCCTTATTGTGTATACCACACAACTATCTCTCAAGATTGCTTTCTCAACAAATGATAACACATTATAATATCTCTTTCTTTTCTCTCCATTTATCTTCTAAGATATGAAAATTACAAATCATGCTCTCTTTCACATATTACAAATGGCTTCCCAAGCCTTTATTTATAACTTACCAAATGACCTTTGGCATTCACCCTTTGTGACCCTTCAATCCTCATGGAAAATGGCACCAAACTTGCATGACCCTTATAATCCTTGAATTTGAAAAGTCACATGGTGACCCTTCATGATAAAATTCATCATTTTCTTTTTTGTCTTTATCTTGGTGACTTTTCATATTCCTCAAAGTGTCCCTTCATGAAAAACTATGTCCTTCATCTTTTGTCTTCACTTGGTGACTCTTGGAATCCTCAAGATGACTCTTCATGGGAAAATGCATCCCATTCCTCTTTTATCTTTACCATGTGATTATTTGACTTCTCCATGGGCCTTTTTTTGAACTTATACAACCAAAAATATATTCCTTAATATTAAATAAATATTAACACACATTAGCTAAGATATGAACATTAAAAACACAATTAAATTCTATGGGACCTTTATCACCAATAATGCTAGACCTTTGACATCAATGATAATATTTCCAATAATCTCACCCTTTTTCATGTATGACAACCTCAAATTGAAACTACCACATCCTAAAACTTGTATTGCACATGCCAACTTGCATATATAGCTAAACTAAAAAACATACAGTAACTCCCCCCTTAATGTATCATCTTGTACATATTCTTGTACTTGTACTTGTATTTTTATCTAGTTCTACACTTCACCCCCTTTGACATCAATGGAAAAGGGCCTATCCTAGAGATAACACTTAGCTCCCCCTTAATTTATTATAATAGTTAATGGTAGGAAGTAAAAGAAATTACTACCCACTCCTCTTGTAGATCCTTGAATGTGTCCTTTGATCATGCCTTTGTGAAGATATCTGATAACACATAAATTATTATCGATCCTTTTAGTCATCTACAATCAACTCATTTTAATATTTTCTTCTAATATCACAACCTTTTTCATAAAAATTTAATGTGTATCCTTGATCACATATTTTACTTACACTCAACAGACTATGCTTAAGACCTTCTACATATAATACATTCTTAGTCTTGGTTCTACCATTATCCAAACTCAAAGTACCTTTTCTAGCTATCCTAGCAGTGGTTTTATCTCCAAATTTAACTTTGACACCATTTATCTTATTTATAGTTATGAACTTGATTTTGTCTCCCATCATGTGCCTTGAACATCTGTTATCAATGAACCATGACTGTTCTTCATTTCTTGCATGCAAAGCTATCTGAACTAGCATAGAATCTTTAGGTTGTTTCCTCTACCATGAACCTATCTAAACTTTCTTCTTGATGAATTAAAGCTTGAAAATTTAGTCCTTATTTATTGAATTGAACACTCTTTTACAATTTTAGGCTATATGTCCAAAATTATTACACTTGTAACATATTATGGCCTCTTCATCAAATCCTAATAGAGGAGAAACAGAGTTGTAGCTTCTACTAGACTCTGCATGAGTTTCCTTCTTGTTTCTAAAATAGTTAGCTCTTTTCTAATATTTTATTTTACTATGACCATATCCATTATAATAAAAAAAGTAACCATGAAAATAGAACATTTATGTGTATTTATGTCCTGATTGTATTTTGTAGCTTTGTTCCTTCCAGCCTTCTTTGTTTAAGATCTCCTCTGTATTGTTCACTTCTTCCCTTTTTGTTTCCTCTTTTTTAAGAACTTTAGCATAGCTCTTTTTATTTTCAAATTTGATACCTATCTTATTTGATATTGCCTTTTGGATTTACAATATATTACTCAACATTTTAGTGCTATCCTCAAATTTTGAATCATTGACTACTTTCTCAATATCTTCTTTCAAAGAGGCAATTTCAATAACATACCTTTCACATTATTTACATAAATTTTTCAATTGTGTTGTTAGATCATTTTCATTCTTTTTATCTTATTCAAAGAGTGCTTATAGATCATCAATTATTTCCATTGACTCCTTTTCATTTTTCTTGATTTGGTGCTTCAATCTTCGATTCTTCTTCTCAACAGCTTCTAATTATTCTGAGGCACAAATGAGTTCTCCTTCTAGATTTACCTCAGCTTCATCCTCACCTTCATCATGTTTTTATTTTTGATTGTAGAGAAATATTCATGTATGGTAATGAATATATTCTCTTCTTCATTTGAGTCACTGACTCCACTATCTTCAGTTGAGCTAACATGTTTAGAATATAAAATCTTCTTATTGAATCTCTTCTTGTATTTGCCTTTTAATTTTTTTATTGTATGTAGAATTTATTTCTTCATTTTCACCATTATTATTATCCAGGCATCTAACTAAAAAATGTCCAATCTTACCACATTTAAAACATTTAAATGGTAATTTTCATTAATATTTACTTGTGTCCTTTTTCAGCTTATACATGAATAAAGATCTGTTGTCATCTTCCTCATTGTTGGAGCTATCACTTGATTCTTAAATCTTGTTTTTCTCTTTCCTTAATGTCTTAAAATTAGTTTCCCTCTTTGAGGGTTTATCTTGTTCAATTTGCATCTCATATGTTATAAGAATACCATCTAGTTCAGTCATCTTTAGCTTGGTTATATCCTTCATCTCCTTGATTGCCAAAACCTTTACATCATATATCAATGGTAGAGATCTCAATTTTTTTACCACTATTGAATCTTCCAATTTTTATCCAAGGCATTATTTTTTATTAACTATTTGATCGACCTGTAAAAGATAGCATTCTATATTTTCTTCCTCTTCCATCTTCAAACTCTCAAACTATCTTCTCAAAGTCTAAAGCTTAGCCTACTAAACCTTTTAATCACCTTTGTAAATATTTTAAAGATTTATCCAATTATCATGAGTATATTTACTATGCATAACTTTAAAAAAATATAATTCACATAAACCACATAAAATATCATTTAAAGCTTTAGCTATATTTTGACTTGCCTTCTTTTATGTTAGAGTAGTTAGAAGTGTCTATGTCTCTTCGTATTCCTCTAACACTACTTGCCAAATGTTGAATCCAAGGGAAATAAAGTAATTCCTCATCCTTATTCTCCAAAAGGAATAATTTTACCCATCAAACAAAAGTGCCTTAGTTGTATAAAAATATCCATATGATCCAACCATCATGTTTTTCTTGATCTACCTTCAAGCTATTAAACTCTTTCCAAAGGAACATGCTCTGATACCAATTATTAAGCATGTGATATACTAAAAGGGGGGATGAATCAATATATCATATATCTTAAACTTTCACTTAAAAAAATTCCACTTAACCATACATTCAATATATTAAATAAAACTAAAATAATAAACACCACATAAGATAGAGAGAGAGACTAGATTTAATGTGGAAACCCATTGTGGGAAAAACCAAAGAGAAAAATCAAACGTATATGAATGAGCACCAACTCAAACTATAATATTATCAAGCACCAACTTGCAAAAGTACCAACACCTTTACTAAGCACCAACACACCAACTATTCATGAGCAACAACCCCTATTGTGTATACCATACAACTATCTCTCAAAGTTTCTTTTTCAACAAATGATAACACATTACACTATCTCTTTATTTTCTCTCCTTTTCTCTTCTAATCTAGATATGACAATTATAAATCATGCTCTCTTTCACATATTACAAATGGCTTCTCAAGCCTTTATTTATAACTTACCGAATGAACTTTGGCATTCACCCTTTGTGACCCTTCAATCCTCATGGAAAATAGAACCAAACTTGCATGACCCTTTTAATCCTTGAATTTTAAAAGTCACATGGTGACCCTTCATGAGAAAATGTATCCTTTTCCTTTTTGTCTTTATCTTGGTGAATTTTCATATTCCTCAAAGTGTCCCTTCATGAGAAATTACACCCTTCCTCTTTTGTCTTCACTTGCTGACTCTTGGAATTCCTCAAGATGACTCTTCATGGGAAAACACATCCCATTCGTCTTTTGTCTTTACCCCATGGTGTTTTGACTTCTCTATGGGCACTCTTTTGACTTTATACAACCAAAAAATATATTTGTTAATATTAAATAAATTTTAACACACATTAGCCAAGATATGAACATTTAAAACACCATTAAATGCTAAGGGGCCTTTATCACCAACAATGCTAGAATTTTGACATCAATGACAATATTTCCAACAAATTAATAACTAAAAAAATATTAGAAATGTAAAAAAAAAACACATGAATAATGGAATTTTTATTTATTATGATAAGAGGGAGATGTGAAACAAAATGAATATATGTATAAATGTTTGAGATTCAAATAGTTTATTGAATCATAAAACTCTTCACCCTATAAGGTTCAAACTGATATGATCTATTATTAAAATCTTCAATCACCAAATATGGCTCAAATAATTTGGGCCTAAACTTATGACCTTCTCCCTTTTTATTATCTATTATATTGTCAAGTCTAAAAATAATGTATCCTACTAATATGGGATGTTTTTTTTTTTTAAATTTTGATATTCATAATATTTATCATAAGGCATAATTAATTTATCACTTGTTGTATTCAAACAAGGGAAAACAAAAGTTTGTAAGAACTCGGTAAGAATTTACCTATAGTATGATACTTCTCTAGAGGATAGAGAAGATATAATATTAAAAATTTATGGGTCTTATTTTGACACCATGTTATTTTATTTAGTATCAAAATTTAAGTTTTAAATTCCTTCCTAGAGTGCTATGGGCAGGGAGAAGGAAAATGGTTTCTTTATCTAATATAACATCAATAATAAACTTTTCCCCTATGTGATGAGGTTTGAGATAATTATGTTGAAGAGGTGGATCATAAAAATATTTTTGGGGATTATTCTCATTCCCTAAGAATCAAACCATGCCAACATGGTGGAGTTAAAAAATGTATGTGAGAGAATCTAATCCAAAAGGTCTAGAATGAATTAAGTGTTAATCATATATAGATCAAATGAGAGTTCGATAGGCTCATACTTTTCTAAGATAGTAATGATTTTAGTAATTAACTTTTTTGATATGGATGGCATTGTCACGTGAGTATCCTCACTCACTTTTTCTATTTTCTTGACTCTTTTTCACTCCATATTCACATTTAGATGGGTTTTAGGTATTTTATAATTTAACTTTAAGGTTTTTGTAGTTGTTATGGGTATTTTTATCTTTGACTAAAGGTTGGGGATTCACCCCATCATTTATAGGTAGGAGATAGTATATATGAATCCCTCATATCTTGTTGAATTTATCTTATAGGGTATGATAGGGTTTAGGATCCCATTGAGAAATTAAAATATTTCTTAGATGAAAGAATTTGATTTATTAGATAAGGGTAAAATGGAAAACATTCATCATGTGTATCTAGGGTCTTCCTAAGATCATGTTATAATTTATATCTCTATTGGTCTTGTAAAAAACCATTAAAATGGTTTTATATCCCAAATTTAATGGAAACATAATGGTCTAAGTAGAGATGGACTAAAGGTTATTATATCCCCCAAAGTGTTTCTAGTTGTAGAAAAATTAGTTTCTCCATAACCAATTTTTTAGAGAAATGAAAAGGGGACCATGTTGATCATCACCCCATAATAAACAATCAACCTCTTTACATAATTATTTAAAATATAAGCTTGAAAAATTAAGTCCAAATCCCCCTTTCTATCCATCTCAACATCTAGGTGAAAACTTATAAGGGCAAAAAAGTAACCAATGTCTCTCAAGTTTTTCTTAGGTGGAAACATGTATAGGTTATTTTGAGTAATCTAGTCTTCAAGTATAGGTGTGATGCTTGATAAATGGCCCAATAACAAGGCATAAATTAATGCCAAGTGATGATAGGTTAGTTTTTAAATAAGTCCATAAAATAAATGTGGTAAAATGTTTTTATCCAATATGAAACTAAATCATAGTCTCCCATAAGCCTAAGATTTATTTAAGTATCAAAATCTAAAATATGTGTGGAAATGGGATTTTTCAGGTGGTATTCCCTTATTCAAGTGATTAAATTTTCATCATTATCTATTTCTAGTTATACGATGCCTACAATCCTAGTTTTCCCTTAGTGTCCCTCCTGGGGAGCCACAATGAGGTTATTAGATGTATAAATGGAAGATTCAACATCATGGGTGCATGCATGTAGATGTTAGTGAGTGAGGTTATATTGTAGATATTTATGTGAATTTCACTAATGGTAGTTAGGAAATGGGTTCATGTATATGTGTAGATTAGAATTTTGGGCACCAAAAGAGCTATTGGTGGATTTCCTAGTTTTGCATTACCATTCCCTAGGAATAAGCCCAAAAATACCTACCATTAGTCCTTATGGTGTCTTTGAATGTTATTTTTGTATTCCACATAGGCACATGTATCATGAACTTAATATATATATAACATGTGGTATACCTTGGGATCATAATCTTATGGTCTTTTTTTTCATTATTGATAAAGCCTTTATTTGTTGCCTTGGTAAAACTATTGGTTCTAGTTCTGTTCATTGTTTATGAAATGTCCTTAGAGATAATTATAAAATTATGTATTGTGAGTGGGAGGATTGTTAAAATTATTTAACCCTAAAATATTGATTAAGGGATCTATGGTTAATGGGAAGGAGATATCCTATGGAACAAGGATAATAAACTATCTCTATACCAAGCTAATTAATTTATAAACTTGGGTAAGTAATATTTTAAATTTATATACTAAGATATGATAAAATAAAAAGTACAAATATGTTATATATTTTAATGATAATGAAAATAAGATAATTAGTTGTTTAAAATGATAACACAAATATGTACTTATAACAAGGAATTAGATTGGAAGTACATTGTAAGACTACCATCAAATTTTGGATTAAGCACTCTTGTAAACTTAGACACTTGTGTTGACCTTGAATGGTTGCATTGATGTTTATATCTAACATAGACATAGGTGTATAGCACAAAATACATAGTGGATATAAATTTGACCACCTAGAATGTTCTAGGTTATGTGTCACCTTCACTCTAGTGTGCTCAGATGTGTCTCATGGACTATTGATCCTTGTCAAATAACAAAGCTTTAATTCTTCATTTTCATAGTGAATGTGGGAAAAATGGTTTATTGGGTTGACATTTTCAAACTAACCCCAAATAACCCTCTGTAAGTGGGTACTTATTACATATCCACTACTGTAAACAATGTCTTAGACTCATTAAGTTTTCCCATACATGTGGGCTTGTGTGTGCATAAGGTTACAATATGTGGTAAATAAGTAAAATACTGACCTAGCTTATAACTCAGAAAATGTGGAACTTGGGTTTATTCTTCATTACTTTAGACATATAGATTTTTTGTTTGAATGACTAATATGGAAATAGGGCAAAATAGGGAATCTTTGTGCACTTGAATGCTTGATTGATTAGTTTTGTTAAGTTGTCTTGTGATTTTTTTGGTATGTGTTAGGTATGTGATAGGTGAGAAATTAATGATGGTTGATCCTAAATATCAATACCATTTGGAAATCTCACATTAAAATATGTAGGGTAACCATAAAGATATGTTTCATTTGTAAATTAAATCAGTTTTATGGAAATTGACACTTGCATTGGATATGACAATTATGTCAACATAGGTATCTAACAAGGACACAAGTTTCTAGGAATCTATAAAATAGTCACAAGTATAAAACATGAAAAGACATAAGATAAGTAGGTTTATATCATTATGAGTATGATATAAGGTCTAAGAGAATAACATTGTTTGAACTAAGACATAATAAATGGATACAAAGAGAGTGTGTGTGAGAATTTCAATAGTGGAAAAGGTATAAAATGAAGAGGAATAACCAAGGTATGTATTTTCCAATTGTACAAGATAGAGTTTCTATATAATTCAAAAAGAGTGTCTACATTACTCCCCACTTTAATTTAATAATGAAATTACTAGTTAAAGTAAATGAAATGTGTACCTAAGTGTGTATAACACAACTTGCCTTTGTGTGATCAAAACTTGAGTGATTTGTTGGTTATTTACCTACAACCAAGATCATGTTACATTGTATAATTACTGTATATAATATAAAATTGAAAGCATTGAAATGATTGAAATCAAAAAAGAGTAATGTTGAGGAGTAAACCTACGTATCAATACAACCACCTTAAATTTTGTTCATTTGATTTGAAAATATGTATCATTATAATCCATTAGAGATAAGATTATGATAAATATAAAAATTGGAGAGTGCATAAATATACAAATATTTGAGGATGCATGGCCCCAACCTTAGAGAAAAGGTGATTTTCCACATGTCAATTGATACTATCTCAAATTTTCAACCCAATAACACTTATAACATCATGAGTGTGAGTGAACCAAGTCAAATCACACTATAAATATGATGAAATTAGATTATGTAATCAAGTCCAACCTATGAACTTGGAAACATTGAGTGATTTAATCACCTCAACCATACTGAAAATGCACCAAATACTATAATATATTTGTTCAATGTAGTCTATAACATTCCAAACTAGTGACCTAAATTCCATAGAAGTGTTTTAGATCTAAAAGTTGATTTGATTTTGAGAAGTTATGTGATGTTTACATAGCATATACACCTTATGTATATCTCATCCAAAACCTAGGAATAATAATGGTACCAATGTATATAATTTTTCCACCAATGTGTATCTAAATCATATAACTATGAATTTTGTCAAATATTAAACTATGAGATGTGGTGAACATGTTTCCATAACATGGCCCCAATGTAATCTAAAATTTAGAATTGGTGTGTAGAGAACATGTTTATCAAACATGCCCCCCACTATATATTTTAAACTGGGAATTGGTATGAGTGTGGAGAACATGTTTCTAAAACATGCCCACACTATAATTTGAATCTATGAATAATGTGGAATCCATGCCTCTATGTCACGATCCCAGAAATATGCCCCCCTTTGAGTTTATTGAAAGTATTAAATTGTATTTATCTTACCTCAAAATGATAATATAACCATGAAAATTATGAATATATCAGGTAATGTATAAAATTAAAATGTTTAGGTTGTTATATCATTAAATTACATAGTATGTGATCACATTAAGGCTAAAATCCATGATATATCATGTCAATGTATAGATATTAATATTACAAGCTCAAAATGTAATCAAGTACACACAAAAAGGAATTAAAAAACAAATCAAAAGGTAATGGTCCCAAGAGACCTCAAAAAAGGTGCATGTTCAAACACTGTAAATTTAAGGGACATGACTTAGTCTAATGTCCACAAAGAAAATAATGGCATATTAAAATGTTAAAGAATAAAAAGGACCATTGGGGAAGTAAACAATGGAGTATATTCAAATTATTAAATAAATAAGAAAATAGTAATGCAAAACACTCAAGAAAGTTCATAAATGAAATCATAATAAACCAATATAAACATTGCATACTAGCACATGGATAATATGTGTCAAAAAAAAAATGTAAATTACATAGCATATCAAGTGCATTGTGAAAGATTTAAGCAGGGATAAAGTCATGTGTAAATACATAAGCTAAAATATGATATTTTAAAATGATTATAGAATAGTTTAACCTAGATGTATCGCGATCAAAGGAGTGGATTCCCCCAATGTCTAGATGACATGAGTATAGGAAAGGCCCAACATTAAAAATTTCATAAATCATGTATCTGTGTATGCCTTTATCACACGCAAAAGATGCATGTAACATGTGTATATAGAAATAAATGATATGCTATATTTCAACATGGAACCAACAACATATATGCTAATGTACTAATAGAACCTATGAATGATGTAAATATTTTTGGATGTTTGAAGTTTTATAATTTTATAGTATTTTTTAATATTTTTAAATAAATAAATATCCTTTGATCTCATCCAATATATGGTCATTGGTATATCCTTATTGGTAAATTGGTGAAATAAACTAGTGGTACTACCAAGAAGCATGTATAGGTGCAATATATGTCACTGTATAGTCTATAATGCTCTATGCATATATAATAGGAAGTTGTGGTTATGAGGAAAAAATATAAGTTATGGGGGTTAGTAGAACCCAAAATTTAGTATTTTTTGGTTTATTTTGAATATAAATAATAGGAATATTTTTAGGTACTATGGGTATCTAAATATGGTGTATAGTACATGAGGATTCTATGAAACTGATTATGGATCTTTGATGTAATGGTCTCTCAGGTCCTAGCCACCTAGAAAATGGGAATGTTTGTTTCTTACCCTTTTTATAAGGATTAAACTTACTACATTTTATAATTAGTTGTCTAGTTATAAGTTTCTCTTGTTTAAGTGGATGTTCATCTGGAATTCTATAAATTTTAAGTACCTAATTGGCATGAATGTATTTAAGACACCCATGCGCTATATAAGGTATTGATCAAAGTGTATGTATCCAAGGTAATCCAAATAAAATGTCAAAGACACTTTTGCAAGGTATAATCAAGAAGGTAGTAACCACATGTGAGGGACCTAATTATAAAGTCAAGTCAATCTCACAAATAACCTATTGTGAGGTCCCATCAAAAGATCTAACTACCATGTTTAAGGGATATAAATCATAATTTTTATAACCTAATTTCATAAGTAATGTCATGGTAAAAACATTATCTATTTCACCATTACCAATCATAACATTATTTATAGGCTAGTGATCAAGGTATGCTATAATGAATAAATAATGAAAATCAGAATCACCATATAAAATCTCATTGTCATTGTAAGTAATAAAGGGTATCTCAACCATAGGATGTGTATTCCACATATAAGTACCAATAATACCATCCAATGGGTTCCCATAATTTGATGTATGAGGATGTCCATTATATTCCATTTGTACCTATTGATCATTCTTATAATGGTCTTGAAAAGGATTATTATATATTTTCTGCTTCTTGTCACCATTAGGATATGAACTTGAATCCTTTGGAAGCTCATAAAATATAATATTTTGGTAATTTATGAGATATTGTAACATATGATTCAAGGAAAAAAATATATTCATAGAGTGCATAGATACTTAGTGATAGTCATAATAAAAATTCACAACATACCCTTTAAGTAGATGTCTAGTCATATCAACATTTATAATATTAGGGATATATATGAGGTGACATTCTACAAGATGTGGGAGAAATGAAGTGGGAGAATTAGGTTAGTGTGTAAATTCTATCCTTGGTGAATTATATAAGACAATGTGATTAAGTTGTTGTGACACTACATTTATTATGGTAGTTTTTCTCATTTTAGGTTCATGAGGCTTTTCCTTGTAACTTGGTTTGATAGTAAACTTCGTATTATATGTATATGTAATAACTATGTTTACTACATAATTAAGTTTGTTCCTTGAGATAAGTTTCATTTTGAAATCTTTAAAAATATGGAATATTTCATCTAAAGCTTTGAATTTTTTGAAAATAGGGGACTCATGTAATGGGGCAAGCAAATTTACTTGAATATATATTACAACTTTTTATCTGCCATTGAATTGGTAATTTTAACTAACATTATCTTGTACCTTAAGACATATTCATTGATAGATTCATTGGTTCCTCATTTGATTTTAAAAATTTGGTCTTATTAAAACATTTTAGTGATATTGATAAATAAGTGTGCCAAAAATTGGTCTACAAGAGGTTTGAATGCATTTACTAATTGGGTTTGAAAATCATAGAACCACCTCAAAGCATAGTCTTTTAATATACTTGGAAATAATTATGTCAAAATTTTATCATTGTAAGAAAAATCAAGATAGGTTTCATAAAAATATCAAAGATTTTGTTTATAATCACCCTTTCCATCATAAAATGTGAAATTAGGTGCAAAAGAACTAGTTGTCAAGGGGAGCAAAGATATCTCGAGTGAAAGAAGATTATCCAACACCTCTTATGAATCAATAAATTAAGGTTATTTCATATAATTTAGTTAAATGTTTTTAACCTTAGTTTGTAATATTTTTAGAGTTTTAATAATATCTTGCACCTCTTGGTCTTTAAGGATTGATATTTGAGAATTAGCAAAAGGAGGTGTACCCATAGGCCGGGTATATATAAGCACTGAAACCAGTAATTGGGTTGAAGTAATAAAGTTTCCCATGTAATTTGTGGTAATATTAGTTTTATGGAAAAAATGTGTGAAATAATATCCCATGATCTAATTATATGTATGAAGTGATGATATTCTCAAGGTTAGAATTGTTGGTATATGGGGACGACCCATAGTATAATAACACGATCAATAGATGGACCTGCCTGTACATCTATGACTTTTTATATTTTAATTTATATTATGATTTTTAGGTTTTCATTTATATATATATATATATATATATATATATATATATATGTTAATAATATGGTCACAAAATAATTAAATTACATATAATTACTTATGATCTATTTATATGTTCATCAGTTTCATTAGACTCATGGTTTTCATTATTAGAATCTTATTTTATGATAACCTCATTAGTATGTTTTACATGTTCAAAATTTGTATAAAAATGGACCATTAGATTAGGCCCTTAATTAATTTAATGCATATAAGGTGGTAGGAAAATAATCTCAATGTGTTCAATAGGAAGACATCCTGATCTAGGGATATGTCTAGGTTTCTTGAAGACAAATATAAGTAGGAAATCAAAAAGTAAAATAATATAACACCCTAGTTGATTAAAACCCATAAGAACAATAAAAATTTGCATTCATATAGATTTGGTTTAGAAAAATTTTAACCCTAAAATATAGATTAATTAATCTAGGGTTACAAGGGATAGATATTGCCTAGGGCACACGAGTAATATACTATCTCTATAATAGAATAATTAATTTGAAAACTTAAGTAAACAATATTCTAAATTTATATATTGAGATATGATAACAATATAAAATACATATATGTTAGATATTGAAATGATAATGACAAAAATCTAATTATATGGATATGATTCTAAAATAGATCTATATCTATAATGAAGGAATAATATTGGAATTATATTGTATGACTATAATAAAATTTTATATTAAGCACTCTTATGACTTCAAACACTTAAATCAACCTCAAATGGTTTTGTTGATTATTTTGTCTAACCTAGATATAGGTGTATAATATAGATATAGATGTGACCATATTCTCTCTAGTGTGCTCATATATTTCTCATGGACTATCACTCATCAAATAACAAAACCCTAGTTCTTCATATTCATAGTTACTATGGGGAAAATAGGTTAATGGGCTCATGGTGTCACACACTCCTAAAACATCCTCTATCAATGGGTGTTGAATACCCTAGGTGTGGTCTTGTGTGTGCATAAGGATGAAATATGTGATAATCAAGTACAATGGTGACCTAGCTTGTAACTTATAAAATATGGCTATTTATATACTCCTTTAGTAATTAAGACCTATAGATGTTGTATCCCTATCTACAATATGGAAATAAGTGAAAAATGGAATATTTTCTCATTTTAATGATTGATTGATTTCTTTTTTTAAGTTTCCTTGTCATTTAGTTGGTATGTCCTAGGTCTATACTATGTTAGGAATGAATGAGGTTGATCATATATATATATATATCCACTTTAGAAATATCTCACATTAAATAACTTAGGATAACCATTGGGATACATTTTGTTTAGAAATTATGACTTTTAGGTCACTAGAAACTTGAATTTGTATAGGACACTTGTGGTGATGTAGGTGTTTAACTAGGATGCAAATGTTCGAGATGTTCGAGAAGATAGAAATTATACAGAGATCCAAAACATGTAGAGATAAAAGATAATAAATTTTATAGTATTTTGAGTATGATATAAGGTATAAGTCAAAAAAATAACATTGCTTAAACTAATAGATAATAAATGAGCATAAAAATATAGTTAACGCGATCCTTCAACAATGGATAATGTCTCTAACTGAGAGGAATAACCAAGGTCTATAGTTTTCAAAGTGCAAAAGACTGAGGTGCTATATAATTTAGAGATAGTGTATAAAAGATTATAGTGCATGAAACATGGATGAAGGGTTCTATTTTATCATTCTATTATTTTTTATGTTATCATTTTTTCTAGTGGGTTAATTTTTTAATTTACATTATTTGTTCTCTTTTCTTGATTTGTTATGCAATCTATAGTGGCATTATCATTTTTGTTTAGAATTTTTAGACCTTGATTATTTAGGCTGTTTAGGTTTGAATTTTAATAACCTCCATTACTTTATTTAGGGATAATTAGTCTTACATTATACCTATAATCTCTGGATCACTATAAATAGCCACTTGGTATATTCTTTGAGTTATCTCAATTTATTCTTCATAGTACATGCAAGGGACAAATTGAACATCCTCCCTCATCTCCATGACATTAAGAAATGAAAAAATACATCACACATATCTCATTGGTATATGTTTTGGGTACTCAATAAGGAGTGAAATAATTGATACCATCCAGTGATGAAATATGTAACACATTCATTCAAGTCTTATTTTATATATAAGAACTAGCATATGATAGTCTTAAGAATCTTGTTCATATCAAAGGTTGTGAGTTGTAGAAAAAAAGTGATGGAGGATTTAGGGAAATACTATTATCAATCAAGGGTGACTTTTTCTAATATATTTAAGAACATTAATTTGACTACCCCATCCCAAGGTAGAAGATATTTAACAAACGTCATATACACATTTACATGTGCATTAAGATATCCATCCCTTTATGATTGGGGAATTTTGGTAGGGGACATGGTAAGAGGATCCTTTATATGATTTTTTTGACAATTTCATTTAATTACTCTATGTAATTTTCCATGGCACTTAAATCAACTAAATATGTGGTGGGATGAACATGAGGAGGAGGCATTCTATAAGAGGTAGATGTAAAACTACTAAGAAAAAACATGAAGGTTGAGAAGTAGTTGTTTGGTTGGGTGGATTTAGAAATTTTTTTGTAGTAATTAGTAAATGTTTTATAATAAGTGATATTACACACTTACAAAGCTAGAGTTTACATGGTTGGCACAATGGCAGGCACATCACTAAGGGGAACAAAGGGTGGCAGTGTTGGTATAAATATTATTTAAATGGATTTAAGATAAATAAACTCCTACAAGAACTTGAGTTGGGGGTTTATAGGTAGATGTAATGTTATAAAATACCATGTTTTGGACCCCATGAGTAATAATTTCATCAATATATTTAGTTTCACATGCAGTTAGTAGGAGTTGGGTTTAATTAGTATTGTAATGGTCGATAAGTAGTTGCTATAAAAGGAATGGAGGAGAAAGGTTTAGAGGACATTCATTGATTTAAATAGGCATAATTTAAATCTAAATCCAAAATTATACCCACCATGGTGGAGATGAGTTTATTAGACAAATTGATAAATAAGTGTAGTTAAATTTGAGAACTTCCTTTGTGTAAGATTTAGAAGGCAAATATTGATAACTAGTAATGAAATATTCTTTTTATAGAACTCATGATTTTTTATAGTTTTTTCATGTGTGATGGATATCTTTATTCATAATCATCTTGATGTTTAACCTATACATAACTCAATCATTTGTTATGATGAATCTTATTATTTTATCCTTGTATATTGTACTCAATATTGTATGCAGAATTCATCATATTTATGTAGAATTATAAATATTGTATGTTAAAAAGATATTTAGAGCTCATCCAGTCTTCCATTAATATTTATAATTAATTCATGTGATATTCCTACATATCTTTTTAACATATCAAATTTTAAGAACCTTTAGATCTACTATTTCACCACTCTCAATCCTATATAAATATCTTTTATAAAATTATTTGTTTTCTATCCACCTTTGCAAATAACATTGACGTCAATCTCTGAATCCTATAGCTATTTTCCTTACTCTAATACCAAACAATGTAGTCATTGTTATATATCCCAATTAAAATATGTCTTATATCACACAACCTATAATTATACATCATGAATATAATAACAATAACATAATTTTATTTCTTCATTAACATATTACAAAACATAAGATAGATTTCCAATAATATAATATTTAACACAATATAATATCACCATTTTCCACAAGCTCACAAATGATATATTAAAACCAAAATTTTAGTTAGGTGATTCCCATCTAATACACATATATATCAATCACAATACTCTTTACAACCACTCTTTAACTATTTTATCACATGATATCATATATATTTTCAATTGAAGTGGATGATTTTATATAGATAAATAATCCACCCATTTATATTAAATATTTTTAACATACTAAGGGCACACATATTAAATGTTCTAGATATATCAAAATACACTATAATCATTAAAAGCACACAAATCCCTACAATTATTAAATTAATACAAATATTGATAGTAATACATCTTTAAAAATGGACAACATAATCAATGAGCCATAAAAAATTGTAGACACATGAAATTGGACACTTTGTGACAATTTTAACTAGTTAGAAATTTATTCACACCAATACCACTATCATTCACTATTCATCACCCCTAGGTAATTAATTAATTTATTCCATAACCGTGTCCAATCCCATAAAATATTCATCATATTCCATTACTTAATTAATTCAAATTAATTATATAATCCTTACCTAACTCTATGGATTTTAAATATCCACAATTATTAAAATCCAAAAACTAAAATAATCCTATATGATGACATTTTCCTCCACCTCCTTCCACTTTCCAAATTTAAATGATGCCATAGGATCTATATATTCCCCATCATTTAAATTTTATAATTCAAAGACTCCACTTTCAAATAAAATAATCCTCCATGATTCTCCACTATCTCCACTATCTAATTTCAAAATTATAAAAGTCTCTATAGGTTTCCCACTCCTAATATTCACACTATCCAATTTAGTATTCTTCTATTAATTCCATCATCCTCCACCATTGATCTCCAACGAGTATTAATGGATATTAATCAATCAACCAAATATATAAATGGAGCCATCTGCCACCATTTATACTAATATATACTTATATAATGAATTACCATAAAAAATCCATCCATAGAAGCTTCAAGCATAGAAAATATAACCAATCAAAACATCATGTTTTCAAAGAGAAGTGTTTTTATTTTTGTCCACATGCTTCATCAATCCAATTACAATCACGGCACTTATAATCACAATCAATTTATCAAGATATTAAGTTAAAGGTATATTTCAATTTAATTTCCTCTTAATGCTCATCTGAAGTACCTTTGAATTTTTTTTTAGTTTTCAATTCATTTTGGATTTTTAACAAACATTAATAACTTATTATTATGTTATATTTTAGCATGCTTAGTGGGATTAACAACCCAAAAAACAACATTCCAAGGTGTTTTAATCAATTAGGGCTTTACATATGTAAATCCTATATTTTATTAAAGGGAAGAGTAGTTTAAATAAGTGAAATAATATGCATAAAATAACCACTAACTTGTTACAAAATTTTTACTAGATTTTAAATTCCAGAAATAGTAATAAATATGTGTAAATAAAGACTTATCTGGAGAAAACTTGGTACAAAAAATATGCATACTATAAACAAAGATATGAATAGGTCTAAGTTTCATCAAATAGATCCCTAATCAAAATCCTTCTGAGATAGTAGTGCCACATTTGGACAATAGCACCATGTGGCTCTAATGTCATGATAATTGTGCCAATGTCCTCTATGCAACACTAATCTTAACTTCTAGCTAAACATATGTATGTGTTGTTAGGTTATATTCTTGAATACATAAAATTTGAAACTTTGTATTCTACATGTAATAGTTGATTTATGATACAAACCCTAATCTTCCTTAGAGGCAAAATATAGATTTTTATATTTTTTACTTGGGTCCTCTATGCAAGATTTATCTCAACTTTTGGTTGTACCTATGTTTGTATTTTTATGTTTTGTTTTTGTGTACACAAAATATGAAAATCTATATTTTTCCTATAATAGTTAATTTATGATGAAAATGCTAATCATCCCTAGAGGAATAATACATAGTTTCATATTTTGTCTATACAAGAATAGAGTTTTAAATCTTGTATTTTATAGGTACAATACAGATTTTCAAATTTTGTGTTTGCAAGAATAAAAAGGCATGAGCTAAAAAGTGTGTTGATTATTAGGATAAGATAGACATCCTCAACACCCTACTATGAAAAGAGTTTCTTACATACTAATATTTTGAGTAGGGATCAATCCTCATGTATTTCTCCCCACATAAGTGTTGATACCAGTTTAAGTGATGATATAATTATAGTGGTCTTGAATTCCTTGATTGTGCTTGAGATTGGAAATCTATAAAATTTGAGCTAAGGGTAGTTTTAGATGGTAGTATGTAGAAGTAGGGAAGACAAGGGATTAATATCCTTGACTTTACTCAGCTTCTTTCATGTTTGAATAGGTGTTTTGCATATAATATCCATTTGTGGATAAAGTGAAATGACCCAAATAATTTTTTTTTTGAGCATCACTTTATTCAAAGTACAAGCAAAATTATGAATATAGTTCACTATGGATGGTTGGGGTTTGTATAATACACCCAAAACCCAGGACTAGAGTTATTCATGTACAATTCCTTTCATACACCATTTCCAATATTTAAGAAATCAAAACATACAACAATGAATTTAAAATCTAGGGATCATAATGCAAAAGAATCATTACAAAAATAAATTTAGGTCTTAACCATAATTGGACTAGCCAAAACAAGGCATGCTTACATCATTATGTAAGAATGTATAAGCTTCAAAGGATGTTTCTACTCATTAAAATTCATACATATAAGATATATTCAATGGTATTATCCTATTAAAATATTTATACCAATATCTCATAATTTAAGGATCATTGCACCATGTTTAATTTTATAATTAACACTAGACACTAGTTGGGATATGATTTAATCATATACACATGCCTTAATCAATTTAAGGAAATCAAATATTTCAAGTTATATATGCATGACACCAATCAAGCTTGGAATACCAACTTTCCAAATCCTTCTTGGGATAAGTATGTATGACTGCAATATCAATTTATTTAACATAACTTAAATGAAATAATTAAATATATAATCATTTCCTTTTAAAATTTCATGAATGCCAATAACTTGATTCAAGTATGCATATATTCACAATCACACATTATTTTATACTTGTAGAGGAATTAATCAAAGATCGATGTTGTACTAACAACCTTGCTCTTAAAAATTAAAAATCATTTATTATGCATAACCCATGCCCAATAAATTCATGTGATAGAAATATATTATTCATACCATATAGGGCCACTTACCAACACCAAAGGAAATGTAATTAACTCCAATAATCACTTCTGACATCCATTCAAAAGTAATAAAAACACTTACTACAACCATACAAATAATAAAATCAGTAGATTACATATCTCACGAATTAAATTTTAACACACTAGAAATCCATACACCTAGCTAATAATCAACCTAGGTTCATTTCAATCTTGGATTTAGCTAACTAATTGTATTTATCAAAATGTAATAATTCTAAGGAACATGAATTTTTCCAAGTATCCTACAAGATCATCTTTGTCATTAAATTAGAATCATGTAATCCACATGCACAATAGTGCATTAAGTTTTATAAGATCTTTGTTTAACCACGCCACCAATTTTCTCAATCCAATAATAAGTTATTTGAAGCCATCAACAAGATAAAATTACCATTGAATATAGACACAAAAATAGTATCTATTTTTCTATAAGCTTCCATCAGAATAATGTGATAAATTACTTTTCAATATCATAGTTGGGTTGGATGTTCCTCATTGCATACTATTATTTAATCTTATTAACTGAATATTAATATTATCAAACCTTCATCATGATATTCATGATAAAACTATAATTTTTAGTGTCTAGAATAAAATGATGAGATAAAAGTAACCCGATCATTACAGTCAATAAAACTTAACTCATACCCATATATTATCATTGACATAATTCTATAATTACACTAAGATTGAGTAACTTTTTACATTACAAGTGGTTGGTACATGATTAATATGTAAAAATGATAAATTCCAAATTATGCTATAGGAAGAGAAATTCATTACTATAGCATATTTCTCTTTTTAAATAAAAAAAATATAGTCATTTTATAATTTGATTTCCTCTCTTAATGCTCAATAAAAAATACTTTTAATATGTGTTTCTAAGGTTAAACAAAGGAGAACAAAACATAGAAAATATTTTTGACATCAATCTATAATTTATTATCATCAACTACTTTAATTTTGGGTTTATATGAAGAATACAACATATTGTTTCATATTTTCAAGAGGTTGCTATAAGAATAATAAGTATAAAGAGTAATTTCTAGACATGTTATAGGAAAGCATTTAGTCACTGCAACCATATAACAATATCTCCAACCACATCATGTAATACATAATGAAAGAGTAACCACCAAATGATCCACATACACTAACCTGACCCATCTTATGATCCCCCCAATCAATGGCCCTCACCACTCCAACCATCAATTGGGTGGTGGAGTCAAGCATTCAGACTTTGGATAAAGGTGTGAGAAAAATATTTTACTCATAATTGAGTAATTTACAGTAGTTACATAGCATCATCAAATAGATTAATATTAACATCATAAACCAATAGTGCTAATAATACTACCTAAATATTTCATAAGTGGTGCTTTCATAAATAGGTCTGCCAAATATATCAAGAATCTAACATAGGATAAAACACCTAGATCTACATTTCTTAAACCAAGAGTAAAGTAATAAGATCAATCACGTTCTAACCCAAGAAAGCAATGTGAAAGAGGTTAAATAATGGAAAATAATGTCTTCACACCAATACCTATAAATAAGTCAAAATCTAGGCAAAATAATCCAAAATAAAAAATATACAAGCTCAACTATGGTGCCATATTAATAAAAAATGCTAATAAGGACCAATAGGGTCAAATTTATATACTCCTATGTCAAATAAAATAGAAGTAATAAAAACCCAATAAGTGTAAAATAAGTGCAGTATAAAAGAGACACCCATTTGGCCATTAAATAAATACTGCATAGAAAAGAAAACACCAGTAATCCATTTTAAGGTAATAATTCCAGCTATGAATAAAATAAAATAAATAGTCAAGATTTTAATATTTTATCTCCAAAGGCATTTCAATAATAAATTTGCTTTTTAAACCCTTTACACCTGGTGTAATGTTAGCCCACATCTAGGTATTAAAATCCAAACATTAAATTGATTTTAAACTAGAACATAATAATTTTGTGAGATTTTAACTAGGTTTAGGAGACTTAAACAACCATACAAGACAAAACTCCATCAAGAATTAAAAATGCACCACTTACTTGGCATAATATACCATATGAAGATGAAAATAAACTTCTCCTTAATTACCTTTCACAAAAAGGAAACTCTTGCCCAACTCCTTCCATTTCCTCCGTGGCTTGCTCTCATTTTCTCCCTTCTACCTAGGCATGAATTTTCCCAAGCCATTAAAGCATGTTGGGATGAATTTCAATCCTTCATTACTCTCCATGAACACCATTTTCCATCCAAGGTTTTTCCATAAGAAAACACAACAAAATTGCATTTGTTCTCGAGTAAAACAATTGATTACTCTTTTTGGGTGAAGAGTCAACCCCTCATGCTATTATTTACCCTAATAATTAAAATTAAAATTTTTGATTCCCTCTTTTTATTTATTTATCTATTTATTTATAAATAGATATACTATATTTTCATTTTTATTTTAACTATAATGCATGGCCAAATTTTACAACCCCTTGATGGTCTTCACAACCTAACAAGAATTTATCTAATTGATAACATTATGCATGGGTTACTTTTTTCCCATGAAGTTATTAAATCAAGATCATTATGTAGTCCTACTCAATTATAATGCATGGCATTAACCTAACTGAGGCCTCTTAGAAATAAAACCAAGATAAAAAGACTTTTATTAAATAATTTTAATCACATTATGATCCATGGCAGGAAATGAGATAATAGGCTTGATATGATAATTAAATTATTTGAGCCCCTTAATAGGTAGAATATAGAAAATTGATAGCTAAGATAAAAGGGAAGATTATCACTAAGCTGACACACAAATGACACCAATAAAAGAAAATAATAAAAACAATGCAACATAACCAAAATCAAGTGAAATAAAAAGACCAAAATATCAATCAAGATTAAATAAAAAAAAGATAAGAAGAGAGATATCATACATGATATAACTATTCAAAGACTAGATGGCTCATTACCATTATGTTTTTTATCTATTTCTAGTGTTATCTAATTACTCACTGCCTCCACCATTATTATGCCAACTGTCTAAATCCACTACCATCCTAGCTCATGTAACTATAAGCCCTATAACCATCAAAACATGGCATCAACATTATATTCTCTACATGAAAAACATACATACATGTAAATCTAATATGAATAAACATCATAATATATGACTATATTGATGACATCACCAATCTACATGATCAGACTATGCTACTACATTATAAAATCAAATCAATATCTATATATAAGAATTAGATGATTAATACTTAAAATATGCTAATACATCAAATAATTTATGCCAAAAAGAGTCAAATAGCAAGATATGACATCCTCCTCCCCTTAGTGAGAGGCCATCATAGTGATAAATCAAAATAGCCATGGATAGTGTTGTTTAAACAACTTCATATCTTCTTATGTAACATTATTTTCACTCAATAGGTCCCATTGTACTAGGAATTGTTGAATCTCTTTGTTCCTTTTAAGAGTCTAATCATCCATCTACTTATTTTAATATTATATCAATTTACAAAAATCACATCAACTAAGTGCAAAATCTATATCCTTAAAATAAGAGATTCCTTATTTCATGGTTTCCTACATAAAGATTCATAAATTTCCATAACCAATGGAGAAAGATCAAATTAAAGCATCTAATAACAATTATACTACAACATTTTTGAAAATTTTAACCTATTATTAGTAAAATTCATGTTTTAGATCACTCATACATACTTAAAATATCTACATTCTCTCATAGAATTTTAGCATGATTCCAAAAATTAGAATCAAAATTTTAAAACTTAAGTAGTTTCATGTTAAAATTTCCATCATAAAATGGATATAATGTCTAGGAAACTAGTAATTTCATAGTTAAAATTAAAATAGATTGATTATCTCTACTCAATTGCCAACCTATAATTTATGACAATAGTTGATTTAACATAAAAATAACTAAATCATCGGTATTTTACATAAAAATTAGTTATGTCCTAAGTACAAATTTGTAATATTCACCATAAAATTTAAACCATTATAGTAATCATAACTTTTATATGGCCCTTACATCACTTTAAATTATTCTTTATGCATAATTTCTTGTCATTTATCTCAAACTGAACTTAACACCCAACCAACCATACCACTATGGTTGCCAAAATTTGCATCATTCATGGGCCAATACAACATCTTACACCGAACACATCAAATATTGGAGAGGCCATCTTAGGAACTCATATATAACCCTTAGTTTTTTTATCATGTTCACTAATTTTTTGAACTCACATGATAGTTATAGGGATCTTGATCCAACCATCATTTGATAATTACTTTTTTGTAGCACCCAAGAATTTCAAAACTACCTGATCAAGACTTTACATTTCCCCTTCTAAGCATAGGAATATATGTTAGTCATGCCTCTAAATAGATTATAGTATCCATTTTAAGAATATTTTTTCATTAAAAATTCCAATTCATAACATAACATGCTTGCATTTACAATCCAACATGTACCTACATTATAACATGTACAACCTTGCTATAATGCATAAGATTCCAACTTATAGGACCAAGTAGTGCTTCAAAAGAATACATCAAGGTCACACATAGGTTATTTTTACAACCTTCAAGAGGTGGGTAAGGTAAAACTTAATCTGTAAGGTGACCATTATGCATGAAGATCCCATGACCAACTTATGACACACATGGTGCACACACTCAAACGAATCAAGTGGCTACCTCATGAAAAAGGGAAACATGGTTTTTTATCCTATGAGAGACTCCACTTCCTAACCCATACCTGTTCTAAATAAATATAGATATAATTTTTATCCAACCTCAACCTCACA
The DNA here is from genome assembly GCA_037957365.1 of Torreya grandis. Taxonomy (NCBI): domain Eukaryota; kingdom Viridiplantae; phylum Streptophyta; class Pinopsida; order Cupressales; family Taxaceae; genus Torreya; species Torreya grandis. The sequence continues at coordinate 1,323,102 of JARHVA010003612.1, read as the reverse complement.
CTTGCATCAATTCTCATAACTAGATAAATAAGGTGAGATTACACCACAAAATACAATACTATACCCCAACAAATTTAATTAATACATGTAATTTTTTTGAAGGGAAAAGTTACATCATAAAGTAGTTCATGATCACATTACTTCATATCAAGAGTTAACAACACAAGGTCACACTTGTTCTATTATATATACATGAAATACTTATGAAATAATATTTGATAACATAAACAAGTTAGAAAGTTACATGGTCTGAAATAATCACCTATAATATAGAGGTTTACACAACATACAACAATTTTACATGCAATGAAAAAACCACATGAAATAGAATACCCATGTTTATTCAGTTGTTTTGATAATTTATACCAAGGGTATTTTCATATCACAATAAACAATCACACTTACCATTGAAGCACAAGGGTCCATGAATTTTATCAATCCATCCAATGTTTAAATGCCATCTAAATGACACCAAATATGCATCATAAGTACCACATAATTAGTCCTAGGGATCTCAAATTATGATCATCTTCCTTCGAAGAATGATGTGTTCCAATAAGGCCCAAAATATATCTCCATGAGTTCCAAATTTTTTTCCAACAATGTTCATATGTCATTAATATCTAACTGACACTAACCAATAATAATAAAACACCCCCAAAACTCTTTAGCATGCCCAATAAAATTAGTCACATTCATCCCCACTTGGACCTCTAGGATTGATTCACACCCTCAGTCCTCCCAAGGATGTCATACCTCAAGTATCATATGAGGGATCATCTAAACAAGCCATCATAAGACATTAGGCATTTATCCTTTTATTCCAACAACAAGATTTTATCACCAGACCCCTGATTGGCACACCCAAACAAGCCAATGGTTGACTAGTATTGCTTATCCTACATAGTGAGGTCTTGGGAAGGGTGGACTTAGCTAAGGCTCAAGGTGAAGGTTATATTACTATCATGGCAATTTTAACTTCTCACAATCATTAATTTCAGCTAAATTTCATATATTCTAGCACCATAATATCATACAACACAATATTTATTCACTTTAAATTTACATGATAGCTGAAATCATCCAACCATAATAGCATTCTAACCAAAAAAATGTTTTGGGTCTTTCTTAAAATTAAATCACTTGGACCCAATAGTGTTACCAAGCACCTATCATAATGCTCTTTTAAATAAAAATATTTGTATAGTTGTAACCAATCATTTATAGTAACACATAAAGGCAATCAAAACATACACCTACTTTTCATAACTATAAAAAATAGATGCATAATGTCAATAATTAATTATTATTTTGAAATAAATTATTTTTTAATTACCTAAGATACATTATCAATAATAGCAATATCAAATTTTATAATCATTTCTCAAAATTTGAGCACTGCCTCATAAGGCTTTTTAATAATTTTATGCATTTCGTCTTTAATTACACCACCTTCCAAGGGTAGATTTACCTTGGAACATCCTTTCCCAACCATGAACATATTATACATGTTGAGTTGTCTTACTCAACTAAATGCCACTCATCACAAGAGTGATTTATTAGCTCAATAATTCATGCATTTGAGCATATATTACACCAAATTATTTTGATTCATATGATCATAATATTATAAAAATTCTACCCATAACACACATTAATTATGATGGGAGTACCAAAACCCAACATTTTTCTAATTTCTAAGATAGTTAAATAAACCCATCATATTTAATATCAACATTTAGTCAACAAAACCTTTTTAGTTTTGATTAAAAATTTACTACTTTGGATAAAACAATGCTTCACAAGCACTAGTCATGAAACAAAACTCTTTCTAATCTTATACTTATGCCACACAAATCCCAATAATGAGTTGGGATACCATTCCAACCTCACTTAACATGTTGGGTGTTAATTCATATTTTATTCCTTTGTTATCTACAAAGACTATATGCAGTAACAAGGGTATCAATTTAAGGCAACCTTGATTTAAAAATTAGTTTATTAGTTCAAGCCAAATATGGTTAACATGCCAAGAATCACAATGGGCGAATTTCACCAAGTTTCTAATTAGGTCCTTAAGATAAAAATAAGGCTTAGTAATTCCATTCAAGACTTCACTTAATAAGAGAGTAAAGGTCACCAAAAAAATCACATAATATCTATGGAATAACTCCAGTTATAACTTAGTCCAATATAGGATATTAGAGAGTAATTCTCAAATTAGAAAACTATCAAAAAGTGAGTCAATATTCATAAAACTCACCAAGTGGTCTTGATAATCAAAAATTTATTTCAAGGCCCTTTTCTTCTAACTCTTATTATTAAGTTGGATTAATGCATATCCAATATATTGGTAATGGTAATCAACAACCATTCCAGTCTATCATCCTAAAAATCTTAAATCAATTCTTGATCAACAAAGATTTTAAAACCAAATGATTTACTTAAGTAAATGAAGTACACTCTCTCCTCAACTAGCCTCCCAAGCATAAGTCATCCATCAACTCTTTAAGGAATTAATATCCCAAGAACATTTATAAGAATTATCAAATAATTTTTCTAAATTCTAAAAATTGTATTTTATTGCATTAACTCATATTAACCTACCTACACAGGTCAATCAATAGTCAAGAAAGAAATATATTAACACAACCCAAAATTAGAAAAGGGTAAATTTATCCAAAGCTATGTAGATCAACATATTTTGTTTAGGGAATCATTAATATCCCATAAGGTTAGAAGATTACCTATATAATTTTTACCAATTTCTACATACACACTCACACACACATATACATTCCATAATAAAAAAAAACTTTTAACACTTTAGTATTGTATAAACAAAGCACTAATCAAATCATCCAACAGGTTAAGTGACTTTATAAGGGTCACACTTGACCTTCTCAAGAAAATAAGACATGTATTGGTCTATACAAGGCATATAACTCCAACCCGGGTTTATTATGCACACTAGCATATAATGTTTCAATTTAATCTTAGAAAGACAACAAAGACATACAGGTGGAACTCAACCAATACAAGGCATACACATAAAATTTAACAAAATAATCCTCCATAATCATATGCACATCTACACTAGGTGTATTTTCAGCCATCCAAAGTACATTACATAACATAATTCCTTTACAATGGTATCCATAATCATATAAAAGCTCAATCATATTTTTAAGCACATGTTAAAATAATTGAAATGCATCAAAACTCAACAAAAACCTTTAAGCACAGGCTCTATTACTAGGTTGAATGTCCCCAATAATTTTTTTTGAGCATCACTTCGTTCAAAGTATAAGTAGAATTATGAATGTAGTTCACTATGCATGGTTGAGGTTTGTATAATACACCCATAACCTAGGACCAAAGTTATGTATGTACAATTACATTCATACACCATTTACAATATTCAATACATCAAAACATACAACATTTAATTTAAAATCCAAGACTCATAATGCAAAGGAATCATTGCACAAATAAATTCAAGTTTTAACCATAATTGGATCAAGCAAGACAAGGCATGCCTACATCATTATATAATAATGTACAAGATTATAAGGATGTCCATGTTCATTAAACCTCATACATATAAGATACATGCAATGGCACTATCCTATGTGGATCTTTATACCAATATCTCATAATTGAAGGATCATTGAACCATGTTTAATTTTACACTTAACACTAGACATAAGTTGGGATATTTAATAATCATATACTCAAGATTTAATCAATTTAAGGAAATCAAAGCTTTCAAGTTCTATATGTATGACATTTATTTATCTTGGAATACCAATTTTCTAAATCCTTCATAGGATAAATATGCATGGCTACAATATCAAGTTCTTTACCACAACTTAAATGAAATAATTAAATATATAATCATTTCCTTTTAAAATTTCATGAATGCCAATCAGTTGATTCAAGTATGCATAGATTCATAATTACACATTTCTTTATACTTGTAGTGGAATGAATCAAATCTTGTTGTTGTACTAGCAACCTTCCTATTAAAAATTAAAAAACATTTTTTTATGCATAACCCATGCCCAAGAAACTCATGTAATAGCATTATGCTATTTCTACCCCATAGGGCCACATGCCAACAGCAAAGGAAATTCAATTAAAACTAATAATCAATTTTTACATCCATTAAAAAAAAATTAAAAAAAACTTACTACATCCATATAAATAATAAAATCAATAGATCACACATCTCAAGAATTAGATTCTAGCACACTAGAAATTCATACACCCAACTAATATTTAACTCAGGTTCATTTTAATCTTGTATATAGCTTACTAATTTTATGTATCATAATGCAATGATTCAAAATAACATAGCTTTAACCAAGTGTCATAAATGATCATATTTTTTCTTAATTTGAATCATGTTATGCACATGCACAATAGTGCATAAAGTTTTGCAAGATCTTTGTTTAACCATGCCACCAATTTTATCAAGCTAGTAACAAGAAGTTATTTTCATCCATCAACAAGATAAAATTACCACTTAATAAAGCCACAATAACATTATCTAATTTCATATAATCTTCCATCAAAATAATGTGATAAATAACTCTTAAATATCATAGTTGGGTTAAATGTTCCTCATTGCGTACTATTGTTTTATCTTATTAACTAAATATAAACACTATCAAACCTTTATCATGATAATCATGCTAACACTATAATTTATAGTGTCAAAAATTAAATGAGTGGTTGAAAGTGACTCAATCATGACAATCAAGAACACTCAACTCCTACCCATATATTGCCATTGACATTATTTTGTAAGTACACTAAGATTGAATAATTTTTTACATTACAAGTGGATGCTATAGGATTGATAAGTACAAATGATAACTTCTAAATAATGCTACAGGAAGAGCATTTCATTACTACAGCATATTTCTCTTTTTAAATAATAAAAATATATTCATTTTAGAATTTGATTGTCTCTTAATACTCAATAAAAAAATACTTTAGATATGCATTTTGAAGGTTAAATAGAGGAAAATAAAACCCAAAAATCATTTTTGATATCTATCTATAATTTATGAGAAGAAACTACTTTAATTTTGGGTTTATATGCATAATGTAACAGGTTATAATAATAATAATAATAATAATAATAATAATAATAATAATAATAATAATAATAATAATAATAATAATAATAATAATAATAAAAATAATAATAATAATAATAAAGAGTAATTTATAAACATGCTACAAGAAAGTATTTATTCACTACAACCATATAATAATATATCCAACCACATCATGTATCTCCATAATGAAAGAGAAACCACTTAATGATCTACACACACTGGCCCAACCCATCTTATGAGACCCCCCTAATCTATGGCCCTCACCATTCCAACCATCAGCTGGGTAGTGGAGTCAAGCATTCCGCCTTTGGTTAAAGGTGTTAGAAAGATATTTTAGCCATCATTGATCAATTTACAATAATTACACAACATAATCAAATATAGTAGCATTAACATCATGAACCAATATTGCCATCAATACTACACTAAAATTTCACAAGTGGCACTTGCATAAATGGGCGTACAAAAGCTATCAAGCATCCAACATAGGAAAAAACACCCAGATCTACAATTTTTTAAACCAAGATCAAAGTAATGAGATCAATCATGTGTTAACCCAATCAAGTAAATTGAAAGAGATAAAATAAGAGTAAATAAAACCTTTGTACCAATACATCTAAATATAACAAAATACAATCAAAATAAGTCAAAATAAAAAATATACAAGCTCAACTATGATGTCATATTTATATTGAATGCCAACAGGGTCAAATTTATATACTCTTAAGTCAAAAAAAATAGTAGTAATAAAAACCCAATAGTTGTAAAATAAGTATAGTAGAAAAGAGACACCCATTTGGCCATTAAATAAATACTAAAAATAAAATAAAACAACCAACAAGCCATTTTAAGGCAACACTTTCAACCATTAATAAAATAAAATAAATAGCTAGGGTTTCAATATTTTATCCCCAAAGGCATTTCCATAACAGATCCGATTTTTAAAATCTATACACTAGGTGTAATCTTAGGCCACAAATATGTATAAAACTCTAAACATTAATTTGATTTTAAACTAGAATAAAATAATTTTGTGAGATTTTAACTAGGTTTGGGAGACTTAAACAACCATAGAAGATAAAACTCCAACAAGAATTAAAAATGCATCACTTGGCAAAATATTCCCTATAAAGAAGAAAATAAATTTCTCCTTCATTACCCTTCACAAAAACAAGACTCTTATCTAGCTTTGTCCATTTCCTCCATGGCTTGCTCTCATTTTCTTCCTTCTACCTAGGCACAAATTTTCCTAAGCCATTAAAACTTGATGGGATGAATTTTGAGCCTCCATTAATCTCCATGGCCATGATTTTCCCTCTAGGATTTTTCCATAAGCCAACACAACAAAATAGCATTTTTTCCAAGAAAAAAATAAATTATTATTTTTGGGTGAAGAGTTAATCCCTCATGCTATTGTTTACCCTAATCATTATATTTTTGATTTTTGCTTTCCTCTTTTTATTTATTTATCTATTTATTTATAAATAGATATGCTTTATTTTTATTTTTATTTGAACTATAATACATGGCCAAATTCCACAACCCCTTTATGGTCTTCAATGCCTAACAATAATTTATTTAATTGATAATATTATGCATGGGTTACTTCTTGCCCACATAGTTATTAAATCAAGACCATTATGGAGTCCTACTCCATTATAATGCATGGCATTAACTTTACCAAGGCATCTTGGTAATAAAAACAAGATAAAAAGACATAGATTAAATAATTTTAATCACAATATGATCCATGGTGGGCAATGAGTTAACAAACTTGATATGATAATTAAAGTATAAAATCCCCTTATCTAGTAGAATAAAGAAAATTTATAGTTAAGACAAAAGGGAAAATTATCACAAAGCCAACACACACACGACACTAATCAAATAAAATAATAAAACTAAATGTGGACACAACCGTAATTAAGCAAAATAAAAATACCAAAATTTCAATCAAGATTATACAAATAAAACAACACAAAAAGAGAGACACCAAACATGTTACAACTAATCAAGGACTAGATGGCTCATTACCATTGTATTTCTTATCTAATGCTAGTGTTACCTAGCTACTCATTACCTCCACCATTATTACCTCATTTGTCAAAATCCACTACCATCCTAGCTCATATATTTGTGAGCCCTACATCCACTAAAACATGGCATTAATAGTATTTTCTCTACATGTAAAACATATATACATGTAAATTTGAGCTCAATAAATATCATAATATAAGAATATAGTGATGACATCATCAATATACATTATCAATGTATGCTACTGCATTATAACAATAAATTAGATGATTAATACTCAAAAATATGCTAGTACATCTAATAATGTATGTCCAAAAAATTAAAATAACAAGTTATGACATACAGGTCTAAAATTCATGTGTTTATAATGTTATATAGCTTTTGTAGAGAATAAAATATGCTTAGGCTGACCTTAGGAAGGTTAAACCTTTGAAAATATATTTGTTCAGGAAAGATAAAATAAAGGAAATTAACACCATTTTAGGGACACTGGCACCATGTGAATCTAGTGTCCTTAATGTGGCACTAATGTCTAGTTCATATATTGGTGGGAATGAATGGCCAAGATCAAGAAATGGGGGCTTGCATTTCATTTAGGCTGACTAGGGACACTTTTGGTATACACAAAGGCCAAAAAAGTGTGATAATAGGGTCTATGATAGGTCTAGGGCTAAGCTAGGAATATGTAGTCTAAAGTAGCACTTGTAACACTCAAATAACATTTCTATGTGATTAAATTTCCCCCCCCCCCCTTATACGAAAAATGCAACAAACTAAAATTACCAGGATAAAGATAAAAGAAGCATACTTAGACTTACCTAGGAAGTAAATCCTATGAAACTAAATTCCAAATATTTTAAATTGGGTTTATGTCTATGAAGCATGATCTAAAACATGACCTAGAAAGGAAACATGCATAAATTAGTCCTTACATAAGAGATATCAAAATCAAAATACTATGTTAAGTACAAAGTTAACTGAGTAAAGAGATGGGAAATAGGAAAGGAATGAATACACCTCATTAGGTAGGTAAACCAATGCATGAACTTAGTCATAACCTATGTATATGCATGTATATAGTGATAAATAATTTAATATCTTTGACTAAGTTAATATCTTGCTCAATCCTCATGTGTGGGTGGCTCAAGAACTCAATATGGTTTTAACTCCATCATTTCTCGCCCATTCTTGGTGGATCATGACCTATGGATAGATTGGATTGGAATGAAAGTGTGTCTAACCCTCTCATGTGGGTGGTTTAAAAATTCAATTAGGTTATTACTCTATCATTTCCAACCCATGTTTATTATATGCATATTAAAATTAAATACACAAATTGTTATAAATATCTAACTAAGTATATATAACTATTTATGTTAGCTCTATAGCCACTTGAGTACATTAGGTAGCTTTAGGCCACTCAAGAATGCCAATCACTAGAGATGGAGTAAAGCATGAAATTGGTGATAACCTATAATTTGATGTCAAATGTATATAGTGTATAAAATAACATGGATTTTTCAATTCTATTTGATCAACCTATGTGTAACTAAGCATATGAGAACAATGTGTTGTGTGCATGCCCCTAATTTGATATATGATTATACTAGTTTTAAGCTGAGTTATAATTATTGTATTAGTATATAAACTCAATATGGGAATTATCATGCCATACATGATGCCGCTAATTTTAGCAATTGATATGAATCTAAGATAAACTAATGTGAATAAAATCAAAATCTAAGCACTATCATCAAACCTGTAACTAGGTTTATGCAAACCTATACTATACCTATTGTACTATTCTAGCCAATGTTAACTCTCTTAAAAATAGGGCTACTAGACAGTAGTACCAAATCTTGGATAGTAGTGTCATGTGTTGATAGTCCCCTATTTGGATGCTAATGTCTATCTGGTTTGAATTATATGTTAGTATACTACTTTTTAAGTCACTATCTTTTCCTATGTTTACCTTTATATGATTTTTTTAAACTGATCTTATGTGATGAAAAATGTTTTTTGAATGCAATATAGGATCTTTATATCTATGAAAAACCCTTATGAATTACCCCTATTTTAAGGGTAGTTATTAAACATATATAATAACTATCCTCAAAATAAAAATATCTAGAAAATGTGTGTTAAATGAAGCATGTATGATAACTATGTGATAATCCAATACAATGTGCAAACATAACATTGAAATGTAAGAGAATACTAGCATAAGTATGTAATGTAATATATATGTCATGTCTATACTTATACAAAGGTGTCAATATATATGTAATTAATTTATATAATAACAAATTTGAGTAGAAATAAGTAGTTACCTAGGGGGATGGGGCATTCTATCCATCACAACACCCCAATAGGAATGGTAGATGCATGAGGTCCCTCATGGAATCGATAAATAGTGTGTGTAAAAACAAAAAAAGTGACATGGCCATCCATGATGCATAAAATAAATCATACATAAAAATCACATGAGGCACACAAAGTAGGCCAAGGAGACACGATACAAGGGACATGGGAACATATCACTAAATCTAAGAAAACAACACATAAAAGGACATGTTCAAATGTCCACATACATAAGCAATAATCAAATTGGCTTAGAGCCACATAGAAGGACATATTAAAACATCCAAATAACATTCAAAAAATCACATGCAAGGGACTTGGGCACATGTCCAAGGCATAGATAATGTTAATAAAAGTGGCATAGAGACAAAGAATAATGGTATATTTAAATGCACTTCAATAGAGGAAATGTAGAAACACAATCAATTCTAAAATATGAAAACTATAAATAAAAACATGAATGAATCTTCTATAAATCTATGTAAGACATAAAACTTATATATTTTGAGTCTAAATTAATCAAAGTTGATAAATTTTTGAGTTTGAATAGCAATGATCAATATCAAGATATAACAGTGCTAAAACTAGATTGTATAGAATGTAAGAATAGAGCTTGGTAATAGAAACTATGTATAAGATGCCCCCATGCTAGTGAATGCGTGAAGTGAATAACCAATAAATTGGTTTAAATACCCCATGTGGGTAGATAATAACAAGTCTGGATAAATTTTATATATTTGAGACTTCTAATCAATCTACAAACACTTGACAAGAATAAGTGATGCATGGAGTATGATAAAATTGACTATACTAAAATAGATAGCATATGTAGTGTCTTTAAAATATAATAAATATAAAGTAACAATGTATATAATATATAAATATTATGTGTGTTGAGCAATTATTTTAATTCTTTTGTGTTTTGGCATGTTATATTGTTTTTTTTTATTTTCTAGATATGAGTTATGTGTAAGTAACATGAAAATTAAATAAGTACAAGGAGCAAGAGATAAGGAAATTATGTGCAAGTGGGTAGGAACCATACTAAATGATGAGTCTCATAGGAGACTCATTATCACTAAAAACTATGTTAAATAATGGAACCATGATCATGCATGCTATGTGAAATGGAAACTATGATCCCTTAATTTGATGTACTAAGTGATCTATAACTATGTATGCATTTGCTTATGCATTGATGTTAGGAATTTATGGCACTAACTATGGTGTATTTTGAAATATATGGGTCTTAAGATCCCATATATTAGAAGTTAGAGGTGACATATTCACCTTGTGATAAGAACCTTGAGAACCCAATGATACTAATTTTGACATAAAATGAGTGGAAGAAGGCCCTCTAGAATTTATGACATATATCTGACGCATGGGTATCTATAATAATGGTCTCCATGGGAGAGAATGTGTACATGTCAATATGGTAGGGGTAGACCTCTCTTACACTAGTGGCTCTACTAAAATATATGATGTATCAATATGAACTATAATCTAATCTATAATTGATAATTATGTTATATCTAGTAATAGTGTTGGAAATATAACTAGTGATTGTGTTGTAATTGCCTATGGGGTAGGTAAATGATATTCATATGGAAGACCCTCAACTTTGACCACTTAATTTATGTGTATATAATTAAATAATCTATGAATGATATATGTGATGGCTTGTAGATACTATAAGCATGACCTACCCAATAACATATCGAACATGCCTTTGTTAGATACTACTAAGAATAGAGTGGTTACATGTGTTGGTATAACCTTTAGTAGAATCATAATCTCCCCAATGAAACTCTAAACATGACCAATAAAACTAGTAATAACTATGTTTTTGAGTAATATATCCTTCTCTAAGTATCTCAAATGATGCAAAAGTTTCATATGGCACATACTAATGTTTGACCCATTATCAACCATAACACTCTACATAGGATGATGATCTATGTATGCTCTTATAAAGATTGTGTGTAAATCGGTATCATCATCAACTACGTTGTACTCTTAGAAGGTGATAAGTGGTCTAGGTGGGGCTATAGTATGGTACATTCCAATGATGTTATGCAATGCATGGGACTCCTATATAATAGTATGATATGAATTTGGTGGTGGATGTTTTTGATATGTATAGTGAAAATTTGATGTGCTCTTTGCCTCATTCATTATGTGCTTTGGAAATAGATATAATAATATATTTAATGCCTTAGATTTCATTTATTTTACTTTATGTGCCTTTTTTAGTGTGCCCACATTAATAATGTTAGCCTTAATAAAATCGTGTATCTTATGTTTTAGGGTTATGCATCTATTTTTTTGTATGGCCTAGTTCCCTATGATACTCATAGAATGCATTATAATCATATTTATTTGAAATATTCCATTTTGTATGAACCTCTTTTTTGGGAGGGAGAGATATGGAATTACATTCTAAGAGCTTTTGTAAAATCTGCATTGGTGAATCTTTAAGGTTGGTGAATATTTGTGCTAAGGAGTGGATAAAACCAATCTAAGAGATAACTTAAAAGCTATGTTTATTAAGAAATATTATTATGAACATTATAATAATATTAATATAAGTGTGTAAATAAAACACTCAACATATCTCTTATAAGATATTATTAAGGAAGAGTTGAGGGAATAAAGGGATGAGAGATATTAGGAGATAGATTTGAGATATATGAGGATGTTGATCAATGTTGACTCCTTATATAAAGGAGTCTAGTCTCTTATATACTATAGTCCAAAATGATGAATAATATATCTAAATGATTTAAGCTTTATATTATTATATTTTTCTTTATTTTATACAAATCTGATCCAAAAACATTATCTAGTATCAGAGCCACTAGAAATACTTCATGAGAGTCTTTTACAAATAAATTATTTAGGATTAAAAGCATCTTTAGATATATGAAGCAAGAATATATGAAGCTAGGACTAATTGAAAATAATTAAATTACAATCACTAAGGAGGTTGACCATCAAATATGTTTCTTTTTAAAGATTCATTTCCATGAACATATCTATTTTGATTTGTGCATCTATTCTATTCATGACTCTACATATACGAATCCATCTATGGATTATTACATTTGAATCAGTCCTTTTTAGACAAATCATTGAATTATTATGATGTGCATAATAAGTATATCTAGTTTGATATCCAAACCACATTTCCCATCATCCATTCATGTTTTGTGTTGCACTCAATACACATGCTCTATAGACTATCAAATCTGATGTATCATCATATTGTTCAATTCAGAAAATTGATCATCATATATTCTTCATGTCTCCACTTGGATTATTATAGGTATTCCAACATTTGATATTAATTGATTTGTCAAAATAAAAAGAATTTTTGTCCTTTAATTTAGTTTTATATGTCTAGTTTTAATTATCAAGTTTGTTTATGTGCCATGAATCAAAATATTAAAAAGTAATTAAAATTTAATTTTTATGGGTTGTGTCCTTAAAGTAAGTTTTATTCTCAAAAGTTTTCAAAGTGATCAAAATTAATTAAAAATTAATTATTAATATCTTTATTATCTTATCTTTTTGTGTCAAAAGTAAAAATTCAAAAGTGTTTATGTTTTTATTTAAGTCTATTTCATAATTGTGTCAAGTCAAGATTTAGATTTAGAGTCAAAAGCGGTTTTTGTTATTAGTCAAATTTTGTCATTGTTAGTTCAAATGTAATTAGACACATTTTCTCTTCAATATGACATATAAATTATTTGGGGTCAAAATGGACAAATTAAATTATACTATAAATTTTGAAGGCAAATATTTTCATATCTAGTAAGTTAGAACACAATTTCATCTCATTAACAAAGACTTGTGGGAGATTACGAGTGGTAAAATAGAAAAATTGACTAGTGTAGATGAATTTGTCAAGTGGGAAATCAAGGATCAAAGAGAAATGACAATTATTGATCTAGGGTTTTTTGATGCATAATTACATCATATAGACTTATCAAAGACTTAAAATGTTATTTGGGAAACATTTAACAAGTTGTTTGGATCACAAATAGGATGTGCAATAGTGACACTGAAGTAAAAGCTATTTGGAATCAACATGGAAGAAGGTGACATGGTGTAACATATAAATAAGTTTCATTGCATTTTAAATAATTTAATAGTAATAAAAGTAGATGTGCCAAATGATGATGCTAAATTTATCTTACTAAATAACATGTCAGCTAGTTATTTAAACGTGGTTTTTAAACTAAGAAAAGTAAATATGAGCTTAGAATATCTAATTTCTTCATTGATATATGAAGGAAAAAAAGAAAATTGATCTAGAGGAAATGTTATGTATGTTAAAAGTAGAATCAAATCCACTTCTAAGTCAAAAAAACACTATATAAAATATAGATCTTAGAGTTCAAAGAAACTTTTTCTTTTTGATTATTGTAGAAAACTAGGACATGGTGTTAAATATTGTAGACAAAGAGCACAATATATCCTTGAAAGGAAACTAAAATATAAAGCTCTCATTTTTATAAAAAGAGTTGAAGAAAGTGATTGGTAAGTGGAAACTACTTATTTAAATGATTCAAATGATAAAGAATCAATTGGTAAAAATAATGATGAATGCTTTATGTACTAGATAACTATACAAGAGACTAGTGGACACTGGAGGGTGGAGAACAATTTTACCTCTTTTTTAGCCACTAATGATGGGGTACCATTTTTTAGTAGTGGAACTTTACTTTCTATTTTATCTTGTTTTCTATAATGTGAAATAAGAATAAAAGTGTATCCCTATTCATGGAATATATAAATGTAATCCCCTAAAAGTAAGATAGTATAGGAGATCTAGACCATTAGTACTAAAGTAGATGTTATTGATAAAATTAGTTGGCAGGTGTGTATCCACTACATTTTGATTGGTTCTATTTATGTTCCCATATTTTTTTGATATAGTCCCCTTTTCATGTTTGGTATGTTCCCACCTCAGAGGAAGTTTACATGATTGGTTGATAGCATTCCCATTTCTTGGTTGATTGGTTCCCACAATCAATGTGCAAGGAAGTAGCATAGAGGAAGGTCAAGATGTGTATGTTTCTTAGATAGAGGATGGTGTTTCTCCCCATGTTCATACTAAGGGAGGAATGTTAAGAAATATTACTATGAAATTTAGAATAATATTAATATACGTGTGTCAATAAAACCTTCAAGATATCTCATATAATAGAGTCTTAAGGAGGATTTGAGGGAATAAATGGACGAGAGATATTAGGAGATAGATGTGAGAGATATGAGGATGTTGATTAGTGTTGACTCCTTGTATAAGGGAGATCAGTCTCCTATATATTGTACTCCTAGGTGATAAATAATATATCTAAATGAATTAAGTTTTATATTATTATATTTGTGTTTATTTTATAAAAATCTAAATCATAAAAATTAATGTTGACTATGGCCTTTTGATCACTCTCATTTTTAGTGGACCTTAACTTATATGGAGGCTTCTTTGAACACTTAATGGTTGATTCTGATACATTGGTATACTTTAGCTTGCCCATTAATAAAATTTTGACATCTCTTTCTTTTACTATGTGACATAAATGTATGAATGTAGTAAATTTATTAAATAATATAACATCATGCAATGCTGGTAGTTGAGGTCAGGATACCCCCATTTATAAAAAATGGGGACCCATGTGTCAAATTGTGTAAATTTTTACCTTAAAATTGAAGATTCACTTGATTAGAGTGTCATTATCATGATATCATATTGTTTTTATTTTAATATCATCCACACCTCAGTTGGTTAGCATATTTGTTCATGGTTGTGGTTTGCCCTTATCTAAGGTGCTAACATTGGATCTCTATGTTTCAGGTTATAGGTCTAATAAGGTCTACTTGGAATTAATAATTATTAGATTTCATGATTTTAATGTTAATTTTATTCCTTAATAACCTTAGGTTTGTTATATTCATGTTTGAATAGCTAAACCCTTAATCTATGTTTAATCTAAGTACTTGATTTTAATATGGTAGGAGCTTTTTATGTGGGAGCATTTTAAATAATATTATGGGCTTAGTTTATTTTTATTTTTGAAGGCTTAGTTGTGTTTTTAAACGTGACCAAACCTTAGTATAGCATCCATGCTTAGTCCCTTTGATGTCCCAAGCCCCCCTTCTAGACCTTTATATTATTCATGTGGTATAATCTAAATGCAAAGTCATTTTGATATGTTTCTAACTATTGGGTTTTATATTTCAGATACTTTGTCCAAGTACTATCAAGATTTTATTTAGGAATTATTTTAGGACTTGTTTAATTGGTCTATGTTGAAAGTATTCATTTGGACTTATCTATATCAAGGTGGTTATTTCAAACATGTTTTTTGGAATAATTTCCATGTAGCTTATTCTATCAAGCATTTTGCTAAAAAAAATTACCCTTTGGCCTCTTTTCAATTACCCTTTAACATATTTGTTTTAGACTTATTATTTTTTAAATTATTCTCTTAAACTTATCTTTATGAAACATATTTCACACAATTTTTTTTCCAAAACCTGCCTTTCAGAAGTTTTGTCAAAGACATCTACCCTATAGACCTATCTTTTGGGTTTTTTGTCAAGGCTTCTTGCTTGATCGAATTACCTTTGGAAGTTTTCAAATTTCCCTTTTCCTTAATAGAATTATCCTTCAAACTTTTTTTTAGGCCAATTATCCTTTAAGCTTTTTGAAAATACCCTTTAGTTTCTTTGGAAATACCCTTTGGGATTTTTGTGTAGGACACATACCCTTTGGGATTTTTGGAATGATCCTTGGGCTTTTTCTAAATTATCCTTCAAAACATTTATTCTATAAGAAATTGTACTTTGGAACTTTTGTTATACAATAATTTCCCCTTTGGGGGAAATGTATCAGACATTTTATCCTAGATAATTTCCTCAAAAGAATTCCCTCTGGAACAAATTTCATCAAAAGAATAATCCTTTGGAAATTTTGAAATTCACCTTCAAATCTTCTAAATGTACCCTTTTTATTCTTTAAAATGACCCTTCGACCCCATTTTTGCCTTGACAAATTACTTTGGACTTTTTATCTTAGGCATTTTGCTTGATGAAATAAACCCTATGGGATAATTGCTTTGGACATTTTATCCTATGAAATTTGCCTTCAGAATAATTTCCGTAGACATAAATTTGAAAATTAATTTTTCACATAAAGAACTTGAATACCATACAATAGTGTCAACAAATCAAAACACAAAAAGCTTGAAATAATTCACTTGAGATAATTTCCTTGAGATATTTATTTTATTAGACTCTTTTATGCCATAGTCATTTTAATACGATATAAACCTTAGGATAAAAATTTATGTTGTCTTTATTATATACATTGTCCTTTTTTTATAACTTAGAATAAAACCTTGCCCCTAAAGTCTCATTCATGTTTATTAATATAAACATGACCTTAGTCTTAAAATTTTATCCTAAGTTCCATAAATCTCTGAGTCCTAACTCAAACATTATGCTTGTTCATAAGAATCAATGACCCACATTTAATTGAGCAAAGTTAATTGGATGGCACAAGATGGGCCTAATGAGCCAAGGATCCTAATCCATGGGATCAATCTCACTTGACCCCATGGATCAATATTGATGCTCCACATTTACTTAGATCACCTTGATCCAATAGTTTAAGATCAATATTAAGACTAAAAGGGTCTCTTTTACTATAACATATAATTAGCCTAACTTTCTACCCTAAGGTTTTAATTATATTTATTAATAAAGTAAAACCTTAGGTTATGATCTTATGTTATGACTTTTATTATTTACGAGGTCCCCTTTAATATGCCTACAACTTAGCTTAAATATTTTATCTGAAGTCCTTTATATATGCTCTCGAGCTTAACCTTAATTCTTGTTTACAATATCAATGATCCACATTCACTTGGATGAGATGGATCTAATGGAGTGTGACAAGTGTTGAAAAGTCAAGCCTCAACCAAAGAGTTAAAGCCTAATAATGTTCTTGAGATCTATGGTTTGTATGATCTTGGTATAATTGATTGAATGATACATGAAACATTAAATTGTCAAAGGTTTTATTGAGCTCTATAGGGGTGACACATGTCACCATTATGAGATCCCAATGTAGAGATAAAATGATGCATGGAAGGCTAGTAAAAAGATCACAAAAACATTGAGTAGTCACTATGTGGCACATCAAATAAATTAGATGAATTAGGAGGTGACAAATGGTAAGCTCAGTAAATAGTTATAAATATGTGTTTTAAATTGATAGTGACATGCCCATCAATGATGTTCACATAGATGTCAACTGATAGTCATGTAGATGTCAAATTTAAGACAATATATAGTCTTGGGTATGTGCTTAAAATTTACAGTCATATGCCCATCAAAGATGTTCACTTGAATGTCAAATTTAAGATAGTTATTGGATCCAAATATCTAATGGATATTTTGATTCATAAAAATAGATTGGATGGTGTGATATCAAGGTTTAATTTTCAAAGGCAATAGCCATATTTTATATAGTGATGAGTAGGATGCCACTTAGATGCCATAGAGATGCCACATTAGAGTCGTGTGGGTATAATATGATAAATTAGAGACCTTACAAACTTGGTAATGTGAAGTAAAGCTTGAATTATTATCTATCTAAAGATAATTTGATCTAGGGTCCACTAGTGAGTAGTCTAATAATCCATGAGAGCTTGAAGTGGAGTTTTTGAAGGGAACAAAGAATTATATTTTGACTCAAAATTAGAAAAGGAGAGTACTATAGGACAATAACATTACTAAGAACCATGAAGATCTTGTAGTAGTTCAAGGGTCCCAAACATTAAGTATATTCTTTTCATAACTAGTGTTACATAACATTTTAGAGTGGAATATTTTGTTTGTGAACGTATGAACTATTTGTAAAACACACTACCTATAGATCAATCCATTCAGAATTTTTAGTGTATTTATAAAACATTTTTGGAAAGGACAATTATCCCTACACTTGTGATTTTATGATTTGATATAAATAATCGATATGCTTCCTTTCACCTTATAAAAAAGCATTGCCAATAGTAAAAGGATGGATTTCGTAGAGCCAAATTAGTTTTTAAACTATGAGTAATCAAAATAAACAATTAATTCTAAAAAGATTATCTAGTATTTGCTTGTATTCATTGTTATCATGTTATTTATTATGTTTAGGGAAAATAGGGTTTAGTTTCTAAAAAATAAAGGGAATGGATTAAGGGATAAAATATAGTCAATTTAATTAAAACATATATTTATACCAATTTTACAAAATTAATTACATGCAAAAAGAAATGACTTATCTAGGAAAAATAGTTGTCTACAGATTCTGAAACTATCCAAAAATAGTCAAAAATTAATAGGAATAAAGATTCATTTATAGATATACAACTCAAATTTTATATAAATAGGAGCATCAATTTTGGATAGGAATGCTCATTACTATTGTTTAGACATGACCATTCACCACTATTGTCTGATTCCAGCACTATTTTTTGTTTCAATTTCTAATTCTAGATTTTGGTGCAATCTAACTTTTGGGTCTTGTAAGTGTCCTTGTTTCTTTGTGATCATTTTTTTGTGACACTATATGATGTTTTTTATTCTTAAATCCTAGGTATACCTAAACACATGAAACAACAAATATATCAAAATACAAAAGGAAAAAATAGGTTAGGTGAAGTATGATAACATGATATATAAACCCTATTGTCTTGATCACTACTTACATTAAACCTCAAGATAGGGTCTCATATGAAATGTAGTTCTCCCTTAAGGAACATGTATAATCAATATGCATGGTAGATGCAAGATTGAACTTTTAACTAGGCCTTTCTTTGATCAAGCATGCAAATATATGTGTGATACAAAATTTTGAGCTATACTATGATTTATTTTAATTATTTAGTGTGCTAAAGTAGTAAGTTATCCCTATAAAATGCCTTGTGAAGTATTTTATATAGGAGATTATTTATTTTTAATTTGGGAGATTTATTCATGAAAACTAACATAAGAAAGATAAATAAAACTTAAGGGAAGGGATAACAAGTGTTAAGGATCTATTAAGAATGGTTCCAATAACCATTAGCCATAAACATTATGAGGATAAGAGTGCCAGGTGTTGTAGTCCAAAAATATTTTGTTTAGGATTCAGAAAAACAAGCTAGGACTAACATAGCCTAAGTTTAGGGGTTTCTAGGGTATAGATCAGCTAATCGAGATAACGAAAAGGTGATAAAAGAAATAAACAAGACAAAGACATGAAAAACAAAGACATGGCCAGTGAGAGCAAGGTTCATATTCTCAAATTAGAATCTCTTATGAAGAGGACTACAAATAGACATGATATGTGTGGTTGCTTAACCAATTTAGGGTGTATACAGTTTCCCACATTTTATTCTAGTGATGCAATGAAATTAAATACTATAGTAAAATAAAGAAGAATAAAATGTGTACCTAAACTTACCTACGTGGAAGTGAATGCGCTATAAGGGTCTAACTCACATTCTAGATAGGGAAGTGGATGGAAAGACGAACAATGCCTAAAGAGAGAAGGAATCCATGAAGTGGATTCCCTCTATACTAAATTTGAATAGAGAATCTATGTATCATGGATAAGGAGGGAAATTCTTTCCCCTTATGCTAAATTTGACTAATGATCAAAGGCCCAAAACCAATGTCTATCCTCTATCGCACATAAACTCATGTAATCTAGATGTATGTATAAAATATGTACGCTATAAAAAGAAAAATTTATCGTGCCCCCACTCTGAATATTTGAAGTAGAACTGAGAAGTGCTCAGAGGTCCAAAACTAATGTTTATCATCTATCCCACACAAAATCATGTAGTCTAGATCTAAGTAATATAATGGATCAACCATTGTAGATAGTTTTCTAATTTAATCATGACAACCTAGGTATAAATGGGTATAATCTAAAAGTATAGTCAATGTGTAAGAACATAATGGCATGTCTTACCATTATATCTTTATAATCTTGAGTGATGAAAAATATGAACATATGTGAGTGATGTGTTCGCACAATCTAGAAATCTATATAAGCACATGTGATATGACATATCTTTCCATACCTCATGTACAAAACTAGAGACCAAAATACTATGCTCTACACTATGCCTATAATTTACTATGTGATTTTGTAACTATGACATGTTTTATGAATTTGTATGTGTGATACATGTAGCATGTACATAACCTTAAATCTGGTATGTAAGTCTGTATATGTATCAAAATCACTATGAATCCATATAATCTAAACCATTATATATAAATAGTATGTGTATCTATAAACTAAAGGTATATCCCTTTGAATGTATTGAGTAATGTTGAGTGACCCACATAATCTGCGTCACTTTATATCTTGACCAATCTGAGTTGAATATGATAATCTGAATGTTGGATTTGTAAGAACCATGGCATATCCACTTATGAGAGTGGATGGGTATGCTGGGTAAGTGTATAAATAAGAATAAAATGAATGATTTCCCCCTTTTTGGGAGAGGGACAAAATTTGTGATAGTGGAGGTTGAGACAAAAGTGATGACGAGTGGCGTAGAAATAAAAATAAGGTTGGTATATTATGAATAGATTGAAAGATTGTTTGATTGATTAGATTATGTTATTGAGAGTGGAACACATTTTGAATGGTAATGACCAAGGCACATGTCTGGGTATAAGAGAAATATATAGATTTTCATTCCATAGTAGGCAAATAATGTAGTAAGAGAGTGATGCTTGAGTGATATCAAAGGTATCATTTTAATGATTCTATGGAAGGAAATTGTTTGAAAAATGGAGTTACAGGGTTTGAGTTATGGTCAAAATGGTATTTGATTTTGAACAAAAAAGTTGGTTAACATAGGAAATTGGATTTATTCTTGATTAATTTGTGCATTGACTAGGTTGAGATTTTGATCTCTAGAGTGAGAAAAATACTAAGGAGATGAGTACCTACCATGACCCATTTCAAGCAACTAGCAGCCTAGGTTTAGGATGGTGGTGATGTGACCCTAGTAAACATATCAAACACTTAGTTTTATCATATTTTAGGCATATTTTGGTGTTTTTAAGGGATTAAAATTAGCTTAAGAATTTTTTTCTATTTTTAGCACACTTATCCTATAGTCTAGTGCTCTAGTCTAGGGCTTCAATGCTCCTATCCTTTTAGGGCATACCTGTCCAGTGTTATTCTTACTATAGTGTTGTCCTAAAGGTAGAATTTCTCTATGATTTTTCTTTGTTATTTACTATTATTCTAGCTTGGAGTTCAACTTGGTACTATTGATTGACATATGTGTTTCCTATGGTAATGTAGGGTAAGGTATGGATGAGAAAGTTCCATAAGGGCCAAGTGATGGAGACATTGAGGCTGGTACTGCTATCTATTGATGAGAGAGTAGTTATGGATAGGGTAGGGTTGGGTCACATGTGTGACTTAGGTATAGTTTAGTGGGATCAATATTTGATGATTACCTTATGTGAGAGGTATAACATGGATACATGTACTTTCTATCTTCCTATAAGATAGATGACTATGGCTTTAGAGGGTATGTATCATATATTGCATTTACCAATTAGTGGGTAACAAGTGATGGTATAGGATGGCATGGGTGCCAATGAGATTGATCATGCATATTTTTACTTTGCTGGTTTGCCCTTGAATACACAATAGAGAGGTAATGATAGTGATTTGCCACTATCAGTCATTATGTAGTCTAATGTTCCATGCTTTTGAAAGTGGTTGGTTTTTTATTAGCAACATTTGTTGTTATGGATGGGAGTAGAGTATCTATTGCATACAATATGCATATGATTATGTGAAATGTGGAGGTATATGTCAATTTAGTATAATGGGGAAAGACTATGTTAGCCCACCTATATAGGGACTTCTATTGGTTGACATATGAGTCATTCAATGGTGGTGTAAACATAGTGACCTTACTACATTATTGAGCCTATGAGCACATCATAATTGTGTGGCTAATTAGATTACCAAGGTTAGAGTGGGTACCTCCACAATAATTCAAGGAGTGGTGGATGAGAACAATGTCTATTTGATCCCATGGGATGAATAATTATAAGTGGCTTTTAGACAAATTTGTGGATGTTGACATTATATAGAGGCCTTACAGAGGATTTCTTGGGTGGGTAGAGGATGGAGTATAGCTACAATACATGAGGATTAGTTTTTGGATACATGATTTTTAGGGTAAAGTATATGAACACTTTTAATATGAGCACATTAATAGATAATTTTGGGTACCATAGGATGTGCCCTCAGTAGTATGGGTGTGGGTGAGGAGTGCGCTAGCATATAAAAGGATAGGATCTTGTGTGAGGCCTATTGACATTGAGCTCACACCATTACCTTTGGATGTGAGGGATGTAGTCATAAATATTCTAGATGTGGATGACATTAGATGCACAGATGCATATACCACATGGTGGGATAGGCATCAATGGGATCTATTATACCCTATTGAGGTAGGGGATGCTCCAATGTATGAGGATCTTGAGCTGATCTAAATGATAAGAGGTAAGTAGTGATTTCATTTGAATTATGTATAAATTTGTGCTTTGGTTTGATTTCAAAGTATATATCTAGCATAGTGTCATACTTTGTGTAGAGGTGAAGTAGGAGGTACTCAGGTTAGGCTAAGAGGTAGATATGATGATTACTAAGAGATAGTAATCAAATTAACACTCTAAGAGCTCACATAACATGTACCTAATGATGTGGTGGAGGAGGGATTGATAGAATTAGTGATGGTCATGGATGGTATCCATGCCCATATTTTGATAGGGATATTATAACAATAACTAAAAAATTTAGGGCATTAGGAGAGAGAGACGAGTTGAGATCTTAGCTAAATAGGCACTGAATTCTGCCACTTAATTTTGGATCTATAAGTTGATATCTATGGTTTTGGGTTGGAGTTTTAAAATTTTGACATTATTCCAATAATTTGAAGTCTGAAATAAATTTGAATAAAATAAATGGAAAAAAACTATACAAAAATTAGAATTTTGAAATTGATTTTTTGCACAAAAATGTGAAGGAAAGCCTTAGGGGTACCTAGGGTTTGAGATTTTCTCAAAGTAAGTTGAGTTAGGAAAATGTTTTATTATGTTCAGGGAAACTAGGGTTTAGTTTCTAAGTAATAAAGGGGTTGGATTACGGGGTAAAATATAGTCAAGTGTAGTAAAACACAAATTTATACCAATTTGACAAAATTAATTACATTGGAAAATAAATGACTTATCTAGGCAAAAGAATCATTTGTAGGCTCCAACATGGTCCAAAAATAGTCAAGAATAGTTAGGAATAAGGATTTGTTTCTAGATCTATAACTCAAATTTGCTCTAGTAGATACGAGCACTAAGTTTGGATAAGAGTTCCCATCATTTTTGTCTAGATAAGAGCATTTGTCACTATTATCTAATTTTTGTGTTGTCCATTTTGATTTTTGATTTCAGGTTTTAGTGTCATCTAATTTTGAGGTCATGTAAGTGTCCTTGTTTCTTTGTCATCTCCTATCTATGCTATTGTATGACCTATTTTGTTCTCAAACCCTAGGTCTACCTACACACACAATATAGTAAACACATAAAAAACCAAAAGGGAAAAATTGGCATAGGGTAAGTATGATCACATGATCTAAAACCCCTATTATCCTGATCATTGCCTACATTAACCATCAATCTAGGGTCTTAGATAAAATTTAGTTCTCTCTTAGGGAATGTGTATAATCAACATACATTGTAGATGCAATAATTAACTTTCACATAGGCCCTTCCTTGATCAAACATGTGAATCTATGTTTGATGCATAATTTAGAGCTATACTATTGACTGATTTTAATTATTTTGTGTGCCAACGTAGTAATTATTCCTTATAAAATGCCTTGTGAAGTAATTTATGTAGGAGACTCTTTATTTTAAATTTGAGAGATTTATTCATGCTAGCTGACATCAAAAATATAAACAAAACTTAAGGGAGGGGATAAGAAGGGTTAGAGACCCATTAAGCTAGAAAAAATGATCATTGGACAATATAACTAGGGAGGATAGGAGTATTGGGCACTATAGTCCACCAAAATTCTATTGTCCAAGATTTAGAAAAATAAGTTGGGAGTGACACATGCCAAGTCTGTGGGTGTCTAAGGGTATAGATTGGTTGACATTTAATAGAAAGGTGACAAAAGTGAGAAATAAGACCAAGAAAAGAAAAATAAAGACATGGCTAGTGTGAACAAGGATCATATTCTCCAGTCAGAGTCTTTTATGAAGAGGACTATGAAAAGACATGATATGTGTGGTTGCTTGACCAATTTAGGGTGTATAAACATAAATTCACCTCATTTATTTTTTTTATTTCTAGATTTAAATGGTTCTTATGAAATCTTGGTGTGTACATTTTATTGTAGAGTTGTTAACTTATGTCAATTCTAGGTTGATTAAAATTCCTTAGGTTCATTTTGTTTTCTTACTCTTCTTGCATTTGGGCCAATGTTGTTTACTTGCAGGAGTAAATATTTAAATTGAACCATGTTTTGATTTTGCATTATTTTCATCTTCCTTAGGAGTTTACCTAATCTATGATAGGATTTGGCCTTAAGTTGTTTCATGTTACACACTAGTTAAATGCATGTCTAGATGAAATCTAAACTTTGTCATGATGTTTGGAATGAAGATCAATAACATTTCTTTCTACCCTACCCTTCCTTTTACTTCTTTTTTTAACTAGATGACTTTATTTTAACTTATCATTGTAAATATCCATCTTATATTATTTATTAATCATAATTCACTATCATTAACATAGATAATTCATAATCAAGCATCTGTGTTGCTGCAGCTAGCCTTGGTAAAAGAGCATATGAAGAAACAATATCCTTGGAGGGTCCAAGTAAGAGGACAAGGTAGAGTTTGAGGAAGAAAGCCTTGCAAGATGCTACTACTTTGGCTGCTAACTCCATCTAGGATACTACTACGATTGGGAAGGAGGCTATTAAGATGATCATGGAATTGTAATAGAAGCCTAGGGTCTTCTTTATTGGTTTTGTTCCTATTCAGGTCCTTATTATTGGTTGTTGTAACTAGTTCTTGTTTTTGGTCCTGTTTCTTGGTTCTTGGTCTAGAACTTTATTTGAGGTTCCAGGTCCTTGTAAAACCTGGGTACTTTTATTGGACTATGTTTGTGGTTTTAGGTCCCTGTAAAACCTGATTTTGATGTTGCTCTTCAGTAGGTTTCAGGACTGCTTTTCCTAGTGGTGGTTAATGTTTTATCTTTTTTGGTTCTGTTATAAGGTTTTGGGGTCCCTTCAAAACCTACTTTTACCATAATCTAAAACATAGATAATTCATATTTTGCATAGAGCTACTATTTGGCCATTATGGCTCCCAACCACCAAGATTTATAAATATTGTGAAATAGTCACTTGTTTTGCCTCTATTCCACCAAAAAATAATAGGATTATCACAACCTTCAACTCATGCATTAGATTCCTAGGAATTTATAAATGAGAAGTGTTTCTTAAACACTCTAGGCACTTATGGTACACATTTAGGCATCAATGGGAGGAGCTTCATTGGCACTAGAAGGAGGGACTTTAGTTAGATCTTTTTGAATTTTTAGAATCTTTACTAATTTTGGTGTGTTTTGATCAAAGATTCATGTATTCTTTGCATATTTGACTAATACTTTGCTTAATTGTGTAAATATCATCAATATTTATGGTCTTAGACCAATCTTTGTGCTTCCTTTAGAAAAAGATCAATATTCTTTGAAGATCCATGAATATTCATGTAAAGGTAGTTCATGCTTTGTTTATTTCCTTCATTTAAGGTTAGTAATAGCATTTTTCACAAAGATTGACTAGTGCTTTGCAAATTTGAGTTCATTTGAGCTTTAAGGTGTAAATATCCCTCTCATTCATTAGTCTAGATGTATCTTTGAACTTATTTAGTTAAAGATATTCATGTTTTACATGTATTTGTGTAAAATTGACTTAATTTGCAAACTTAATCATTGTACATTACAAATATTAGTTTGATGCATTGTATTTTAAATAGGTTTCATGGTCACAAGCTAAAATTACCCATGTCTAGGCTTAGGTGAGACAAATTCCCAAAGTCTCAAACACTTCACTGATTTAAGGTGCTCATGTGTTTAAGGTATGGCTTGGCTAGGTGGTTCTTCAATCAATGTGCCAAGTATTGTACATGATCTTCCTCAAAATCTTGAAAGATATTTACCTTATTTCAATCCTAATAATGTTGTCACTATTGAAGAACATATTAAGTCATTTAAGGCTGATTTGAGATTATTAAATGTAGTTCATGAAGATGTAGCATGTATATTTTTTCCATTCACTTTTTAAGATATTGCATATGATTGGTTTCTCAACCTTACAGAAAACTACATTACCATTTGGGATTACTTTAACAATGTTTTCATTGATTAATCTAGCAAAATTATTAGTCCTTATGTCTTCTATCATTAGTTCAACATAGTTAAAAGGGATGTTAATGAAATCATCATATCCTTTAATGCTTGGTTCCAAAAAATGTCTAGTAGAACCATAACCCCTTATAGACCTAATAAGGCTTTAGACTTAGAAATTTAGAAGGATTATATACATCCCATGATGTTCATGTTCTTTAAAATGTCTCTTCTAGTCATAAACACATTGACCCAAGCCTACTCTAAATTCATGATCATTAATGACCAAATCTATCACCAAAGTCAAATGATGTATTCCATGCCTAATGTCAATTAAAATAGGCCCATCATGAATGTCATTCCTAGTATACCTACTTTAACACTCGTTCAAAATTAATTACCCTTGAGTCATACATATCCTAGCCAGAACCTAGAGCTTTTAAATGTCACTACAAGTGGATCCCATCCACAAAATCATAGAACTCCAATGCCCATAAATAGTATTAATTCTCCATATCATGAGCTTGAGACACCAAAAAATTTAAATGGCTTGATATTAGAAACGGTCCAAAATTTTAGCATTGACTTTATACAATTTCAAAAACAAGTATAAAATATAGGGGAAGCCTCTAATAGAAACTTTGATTCTCAAATATTTAATAGGCATCAATATAGGTCTCATGATAATATCAATAATGAATTATCTAAAAATGTACAAAAGATTTTATGTGATATAGATTTGGCTAATTATTTTAATGTTTTTGAAGTATATCAAGGTGAAAGTGATAAATCTAAAATTGTACCTAATCAAGTTCTTGTTGCAAGGAAATCTAGATTTGTAAAAACTTATGAATCCTTCATGAAGGCCTTTGATTTCCCATTTGAAGATGAAGATTAGTATGAGCCAATTAAAGAAGTTACATTTGAGATGACTTGTATTCTTGAAGATGCAAAAGAGGTTGAAATTAGACACCAACAAGGCATCATCATTAAAACATCTATAGATGAAGAAGAAGACTTGATATAAATGGATATGGATCAAGTAAAAGATGATCTTTCTTTATAAGGTAAGCAAAAAGATAACCCATGTAGATTTATTTCTAAAATGGAGAATGCTCCTGAATAAGATGATCACTGGAAGAAGTCATACCCTAATTTATTAAATGGAATTAAGAGATGGTAGATGATGGGATATAACAACACATGGATACTTTATTTGAGGATTTCATCAATGATCTAAAGTTTCAAAAGATGATATTATTTTGGAGGTCCTAAACTAAGATAAACTGGAGCTTGATTGGATAGAAGAGATTCCTTTCTTCATCAAAAATGAAGATGAAGTGGGTGAAATAGATCAAGAATTATTATATGGATTCATCAAAAGGTCAAAAGTATCATACAAACATGTTTTGGATTGGAGTCTAGATGAACATAATTTAATTGATCATAATGAATAAGCCTTTTGGGATGACTTGGAAGATTTTTATGCAAAGATTCATAGTCCATTTCCACCTTAGAAAGAACCTAATGAAGATATCAGTCTAAGGATTCTAACTGAGCTTCCATTATTGACTGAAGATGATATAATCCACTATTTATCTATGGATGAGGAAGAACTAGCACTACCACTAAAATGTATAAGAATTTGGAAAGAATATGATTGGGTCTTAGATTCATATATTTGATCCATGCATCTAAGAATGTTGATAGGAGATCAAGCTACATCACTTATAAGATACAATCATAAAAGTGATCCTATCCATGAGAAGAGGCCATTGAATGGAATTACTAATGCTTCAAGTTTTTATTATAGACTAAATAATTTTCCATTTGATCTTAGAGGTTAGTACTTTATGGGGTTAGTGTAAGTTAGTTTAGTTCCTTTTTTGCTCTTTGTTTCTTCCTTTTTTCGTTCATGTCCCTTGTTTGTATATAGTTCCTATACATATTTGTTTTATGTCTCTTGGTTTGTTTCTTGATTCTAAATAAGTCCTTTTCGATAGTTATTAGCTCAATTTTTATCTATTTTCTCAAAAAACTTTACAATTCAGAAATACAAGTATGACTTCCCAACTTTGGTTGATCATATATTATTGAAATAGGAGCTTGACATTGTAGTTTAGAAAATGTGTCAAATACTGATGGATGAGTTAATTATTCCTTCATATTTTAAACCTTGTTCTAATCTAAGCTTGGTTTTAATAATAATTACACATGCAGGATGAAATCTTAAACTATTAGGATACAGTCATGTTAGCATTTAAAAAAACATTAATTGCCTAGGAGAAAAATTACAACCAAGCATGATTATCTAGAAATCAAACACTTGACCAAATCCCTAAACCTAGATAACCTAGTTCTTAACCTTTACTATAAATCCAAAAATGACTTGAAAAATACAAAAATAAGAGCTTATTGCAAAATCAAAAGATTTCTAAGTGGACGTGATTCTGGTAATCTCTGCTAGGTCTATAAACACCTAATTTTTAGTCAAACATAGAATTGAGTGAAGACAAATGAATCTTTGTTAGGGATATGGATGCCTAACTGGTAGTATAGAAATTCCCAAGCCTTCTTTGAGCTAAATTATGGTTCTTAATGAACATCTAATCATGATGAAAGTTAGTGTTAATAATTAAGCCATGAATCTAGATGTGGTTCTCTAAATCATGTGGTAAGTAGTAAGTGGAACCAAAGCACACACATAACATGAATAAGTTTTTGATGTTTGATCCTAATTATTCATATGCAAGAGTTGTTATAACCATAAACTAAACTTAATAATGTTTCTTGATCAAATGGAATAAATAGCTTAATTATTATCCTAAACTAGAGTCAGTAAATTCTAACATATTGCTATGTTTCTCTCATAAATTACCATTTGTTGAGGTCAATGTACACCTATTTTTTAAAAATAGGGACCCATGTGTCAAATTATTAAAATTTGTACCTTAAAATTGATGATTCACTTGAATAAAATTTCATTATCATGATTTCACATTATTTTTATTTGAATATCATCCACGCCTGGGTTGGTTAGCATATTTTTTCATGGTTGTGGTTTACCCTTATCTAAGGTGTTAACATTGGATTTCTATGTTTTAGGTTGAAGGTCCAATAACATCTACTTAGAATGAATAATTATTGGATTTCATTATTTTAATGTTAACCTGATTATTTACTAACATTAGGTTTGTTAGATTCATCTTTGAATAGTTAAACCTTAATCTAAGTTTAATTTAAGTACTTGATTTGAATATGGTGGGAGCTTTTTATGTGGAAGCATTTTAAATAATGTTATGGGCTTAGTTTATTTTTATTTTCTCAGGCTTAGTTGTGTTTTTCAACATGACCAAATGTTAGTATAACATCCATGCTTAGTCCCTTTTATGATCTGAGCCCCCCTTCTGGACCTTTCTATTAGTCGCATGGTCTAATCTAAATGCAAAGTCCTTTTATTATGTTTCTAACTATTGGGTTTTATATTTCAAATACTTTGTACAAGAAATTTTGGGATTTTGTTTAGGAATTCTTTTGAGACATATGTGATTGGTCCATGTGAAAATTATTCCTTCAAAATTATCTATGTTAGGATAATTGTTTTGGACATTTTATCTGAAATAATTTTCCCATGGACTTATTCTATTGGGCATTTTGCCCAATAAAATTTCCCTTCAGCCTTTTTTCACTTACCCATTAGCACATTTTTTTTAGACTTATTATTTTTGAAATTATTCCTTTAAACTTATATTTACATAACATCCTTCTCACATTTTTTTTTTCCAAAACCTACATTTCAAGATTTTTGAAAGTGCCCTTCAGAAGTTTTGTCAAAGATATCTGCCCTACTGACCTATATTTTGGGTTTTTTGTCAAAGTTTCTTGCTCACCCAAATTACCCTTTAGCATTTTTAAAATTTCCCTTTGCATCAATAAAATTATCCTTTGGACTTTTTTAAAACCAATTATCCTTCAATATTTGTAAAATTATCCTTTGACTTCTTTGGAAATACCCTTTAGGACTTTTGTGAAGGGCACATACCCATCTAGTTTTTTCCAATGACCATTCAGTTTTTTATTAATTTTCCTTCAAAATTTTCGTTCTACAAGAAATTTCCCTTAAGAATTTTTTTAAGGAATTTACCTATCATAATTTCCCCCAAAAAATGCCCTCTAGGACAAATTTTCCCAAAATAATGATCCTTCAAAAGTTTTGAAAGTGCACTTTCGATCTTCCAAAGGTACCCTTTGGCTTGTTTGAAATGACCCTTCATCCCCCTTTTTGTCCTGATAAATTCTTTCAAACTTTTTATCCCAACCACTTTGCCTAATGGAATATACTTCATGGGACAATTTATTCAGACATTTTGATCAAAAAAATTGGTCTTCAAAATAATTTACCAAGACAAAAACTCCAAAATAGTTTTCCCATGCAAATAACCTAAATACCATACATCAGAGTCAACCAATAAAAATGCAAAAATACTAAAATAGTTTGCCTGAGATAATTTCCTCAAGACATTTATTTCATCAGATTCTTTTTTGCCACAATCATTTTAATATGATAAAAACCTTAGTCTAATACTTTATGCTATGTATTTATTATATGCAAGATCCTTTTTTTATAATTTAGACTAAAACCTTAGTCCTAAAGTCTTATTCATATTTATAAACATAAACAAGACCTTAGTCTTAATATTTTGTCCTATGTTTTGTATATCTCTAAGTCTTAACTTAAATATTATGATTCTTCATAAGATCATTGACCCATGTTTAATTAGGTGAAGTTAATCAGATGTCATAGGATGGGATCGATG
This sequence comes from Torreya grandis, assembly GCA_037957365.1. NCBI lineage: Eukaryota > Viridiplantae > Streptophyta > Pinopsida > Cupressales > Taxaceae > Torreya > Torreya grandis. Next base: position 1,291,252 of record JARHVA010003612.1, on the reverse strand, counting down.
AGCCAAGGATCCTAATCCATGGGAACAATCTCATTTGACCCCATGGATCAAGATCAATGGTTTGAATTCACTTAGATCACCTTGATCCAATGGCATGAGATCAATATTAAGACTAAAAGGGTCAATTTTACTATAACATAGACATAACTTAATTTTTTACCCTATGGTTTTAATTGTATTTATTACTATAGTAAAACCTTAAGCTAAGATCTTATGTTACAACTTTAATTATTCCTGGGGTCCCCTTTAATATGCTTAGAACTTAGCTTAAATATTTAATCCTAAATTATTTATATATACTCCCAAACTTAACCTTCATTCTTGTTTACAAGATCAATTATTCATGTTCACTCAGACGAGATGGATCCAATGGAGTGTGACAAGCACTAAAAATGTAAGCTCCATCCAAAGAGTGAAAACTCAAGCATATTATTGAGAACTATGGTCTATATAAACCTGGTATAGTTGATCAAATAAAGATGAAACATTGAATTATCAAAGGTTCTATGGAGCTCCATGGGGGTGATACATGTCACCATCATAAGATCCTAGTGTAGAGATAAAATAATACATGGGAGCCTAGTACAACGAGCAAAAAAGCATCGAGCAGTCACCACATGGCACATAAAATGAAATGGACAATCTAAGAGGTGATAAATGACAAGCTCAATAAATAGTACTAAATATGTGTTTGAAATTTATGGTTATGTACCTATTCGTGATGTTCACATGCATGTCAATTAATGGTCTTGTGGATGTCAAATTTAAGATAACAAATAGTCTTAAGTATGTACTTAAAATTGATGGTCATGCACCTATCAAATATGTTCAAATGAACATCAAATGATGGTCATGTAAATGTAAAATTTAAGATAGTTATTTGATCCAAAGATCTATGGACTATGTTGATTCATACAAATAGATCAAATGGTACAAGATAAAAGTTGAATTTTCAAAGGAAATGGTCATATTTTGTAAAGTGATGAGTAGGATGCCACAGAGATGCCATATCAGATCCACGTGGGTGAAATGTGCATTATTGGAGACATTATTAACCTAGTAATGTGAAGGAAAGCTTGAATGATCATCTATCTAAAGAAAATTAAATCTAGGGTCCACTAGTGAGTAGTCTAATATGCCATGAGAGCTCAAAGGGGTATTTTTTAAGGGAACATGGAATTCTATTTTGACCTGAAAATCAGAGAAAGAAATTACTCTGGGCTAAGAAAATTTCAAATAACCATGAAGATCTTATAGTAGTGCAGGCTCCCAAAGATTAAGCATATTATTTTTGTAACCAACATTACATAATATTTTAGAAGTGGAATATTTTATTTGTGAAGGCATATGCTATTTTTAAAACACATTGCCTATAGATTAGTCCATTGGGAAATTTTAGTGTATTTCTAGAACATTTGTGGAAAGGATAGTTGTCTCTACACTTCTACTTTGGTGATTAGATATAACTAACTGACATGCTTCCTTATACCTTATAAAAGGATCATTGTCAATTATAAAAGGAGGGAGTTATTATAGCAAAATTAATTTGTAAAATAGGATAAATTAATATAAGCAAGGAATTCTACAAAGATTGTCCATTATTTTCTTGTGTTCATTGTTATCATGGCTTCTCACTCACTTGTTTGTTTTGATTTTGTAACAACCCACCTATTTGTACTTAGAAAAAAATTAGTAAATTTTTAAAACTAAATATTGAACATTTATTCAACCATAGATGCTTCAAATAATTTAGTCAATCATATAATAATCAACTTCAAGAAGTAACAAGTTCAAATAGACTACACATACACGTTTATCTCCATGTCTAGATATGCAATACATATAATGTATATTTACTATGGTCATGTTTCTTTCTAGTAGGTTGAGGTGAGTTGCTTCACACCATTTTCCTATGTTTACCAATTATAACATGAAATCATTTTCTTTGAATCTATCATGATTTTCAATCATTGGTTGATGCATATTTGATTTTAAGTTAATGTGAATTGACAAGAAGGGTAGAGGGAGACCCATATTTAGTTAACAATTTATGTTATGTATGTATCTCTCTCTCTCTCTCTCTCGATATATATATATATATATATATATATATATATATATATATATATATATATATATATATATATATGATAAGTTATAGACATGTTTATATTACTATATGAATGCATTGATTTATGTAGATATCTGAGCTTAATTGACATAATGGTTTAAGATGATCGAGATATTTGATTTTTGTTGTATAAACAAGGATGTTTGTTATTAAATATTGCATAAATTAATGATATTTGGAAATAATCTTAGTTGAGTGATTAGCATGGGAGGCTCTATTTAATAAATTCACTCGGTTAGTATGAATGATGTTAAACTCTATTTTAACTATTAGTTATAGACTAAATTCTATCATACTCAGCTGGTGTGATATAGTCGAGCAAGATTTATTGATATTTGATATAGCATGCATGATGTTAAAGTCCTTTGATACATATAACTAGATGGTATGGTTATGTAAGGACTCTTGAATCAAGATCCAAGCATACTTAATCAATGGATATATAACCCATATTTATGTAAATATTATACTTGAGAAGATAATATTATGATTTGGATTCACTTAGTGGCATACAGACTATTTGATACCCTTTCTGTAGGTAGTTAAATTTATAGTGTGGTATTATAAGAGGACATGAGAATGATGTCAAACATCAAGAGTCCCAGTTTATACATATTTGATGTAAGTGATAGGGTTGTAAACACTATCGAGTCTTCTCTTTATAAGTAAGGAATGTGTTTATACCTTTTCCTTGTATGTGCTTGTATGAGAAAACATTTGAGTAAACATTTATACCTTTAGTAGTTTTGATAGAACTACATCTATCACTAATTTTGAGTATGTAGGAAACATTGTAAATATGTATGGTAGCTTAGGGAGTGAACACTGGCATATGAAACTAACCTTGATAGGTATTCTTTTGTATGACATCTGCTATAAATGATTGTGAAAGTAAATAGCCTTTTTTTAGCACAGTTTTGCTATGCAAACTTGTAGGCAAGGTCAAGTTTGTAACATCTTGTAAGGATGAATACTATATGTAGTATATTTCATGAGGAAGTTAACTATGCAAGTGACTAGACATTTCTATAATAACATAGTGCATCATGATGTGTACCTAGAGTTTATGTTCTCTTCAGCTTGTTATTGAAGGTATACTCAGATAGTATAATTCTCACTTGTTTTATTATTATGGTTGGGTGTAGGACTATTGTTGGTGTTGAGTCAGGTGCTCAAACACAAAGACCTATGAGATTATGGGATGTGATAGAGTTTTATAGTACAAAAGAGTACCCAAATGGTACATACTATATTTATTACATCTTAAACCATAACTACACACACACACACACATGTTATGCTTATTAATGTTTGGGTAGAGTGATCATAAACTACAATAGTTTGGGATGTCATAAGATAATTCATCTTAGATGTATATACATAGGTGGTACATATTATAGTTTTATGTTTGAACTCTCACCTAAATTGATTGTTCTAATAATGTTTTAGATTAAGGTAAAAATAGGTTTTGAAGGGACCTCGAAACCCTTTAACAGAATAAAAAAAGATAAAGCATTAACATGCACCAAGAAAAGACTTCCTGAAACCTACTAAAAAGTAGCATCACAATCAGGTTATACAGGGACAACATCAATATCCAATTTATATTCAACCCCCTAATATTCCAAGTTATGATTTAATATCTATTTTTTAGGGGTAACATCCAGAATAGTTCCCTGCCTTCCATCAACAATATTCTGCATACTTTCTAACTCTCTGGTTTTCTTAATGGATCTTCTTCTAGGTTTGTCCTGAGAACCAACATCTGATTTCACCTTAAAATGATGTTCATCTTCTTTTCCAGATTTATGCAGAGTAGAAGCAAGATGTTTCACCTTAGTTTGATGATCTTTTTTGCTGCTTCTAGTTTCTACCCCCTTAGTATTGGTCTTTTTTCAGCCCTTTTTCTTTGGTTTAGAATATGCTTTAAGTTTTATCCATTATCATTCACAGGAAGCTCATCCAAAGGGAAATCATTATCAACCTGAATCTCCCTGGACTGAGAAAAAATAAAATCTCCCTCCTCTAATTTATTTCCAAATTCAGCCCAGAATTCACCTTCCTCTAGCACAATTTTGTTATCTACATCTCTCCATTGATCCTCTACCCTTTGATAGAATATAATTTGTTTTGATAGATCTGTCAAATCATCTATTCTTTGTACAGGTATTATGGTATCTGATTGTAGTCCATGTCCTTCTTTCTCAAAATTTTCTTTCTCAAAAGAAAGCTCTTTATCTGCCTCAGCATGTGGGGCTTTAGGATCTTCAAAAGAAGGCTCTTTACCTGCCTCAACATGAAGAGCTTTAGAATCTTCATTATTCTTTTGTTCTTGTCGATGATCTTCTTTGGGTTTCCATACATTCTTTTGCTGGACCTTGGTCTTTTTCCCATCCAATACACTACTAGGATGAATTTTACTTTTGGAAGGACAATTTTTGACCAGATACCCCTATTTCATACAAGCATAGCAAGAGTTGGGAAAATCTTCAAAAAAAATTCCTTGAGGTTTTTACCAAGCTTGGATATTAGATCCACTTTTTCTAGGAGATGATTCAGATCTACCACTTTAACATAAAGTCTAGTACTTTGAAGTTTGGTTCTGATAGCCATAGCATTATCCAATGCCACAAGTTCACCAAAAGAACTAGCAATACCTTTAAAAATGTCCTCATGCCAAAACTCTAAAGGGAGTCCAAGAAGTCTAACCCAAATGGGAGTGGTTAAGAAAAAAGAATCTGAGAGATCCATGTTAGGCTCCCATTTTTTAATAATGAGAGAACATTTACCAAAAGACCATGGTCCTTCGGACAAAACCATATTCATGTCTTCCTTATAGTTGAAGATAAAAGAGAAGAAACCATTCAACATTGGTACAATATCTATCTCTCTTTGAATAACCCATTTCCTTTTAACCATTTTAGTAAGAGATTCTAGATCTGGTCGTGCTCCTAAAAATTTACCCACTAAGGTGAAATCCATGGAGGACATAGAAAAATCTATTAAAGGATCTGGAATAAAGACTTGAAACTCACCTTTATCCCAACAAGACTTAGCAATCATCGATGAGAAAAGAGATTTTCCAATGGATTTCTTGCCAAATAGAGATGACCATGTCCTTTGTTCTAAATACCCTGCCTTCAACCCTTTTAAGGATTTTTCCTTATTAAAATCAACATTATCTTTCTCCTTTTCAATCTCCTGCCCCAACACAGTGGGAGGAGAATCCAGTTGGGAGACACAGATCCCACAAAAAGGATCAGATCCGCTCAAAGATTTTCCATTATTTACATCGGCCAAAAAAATTGACCCAACATTCTTCTCTACACCTCTTATAGTTCCTCCAGGGTTTGTACCTCCTACTTGATTCTCCACAACCAATTTACCACATACCTGTGAGCCAATGGTTTCCAATTCAGAAAGAGCACCTCCTACCTGCAGACTAGTGATTTCAAATTCTTGAGGCACACCCAACGTGCCCGTTGCGTCCTGTGCCCACATTACATCTTAGTAGAACTCAATGTGTTGTGTATGATTATTCTAATAATGTTATTAGTTGTTACTTGAGAAATATATTCATAGCAATTAATAAGACAATATATATGTGCATATAATCTTATGAGTATCAACAAATGATAGGTTTGACTATTATGTATTATATGTCTCACTTTGATTTGTATTCTTATTTGTTTCTAGCATGAGATTTTGTTTAGAACTAGGAATGTGTAATCCTTCATCATTGCTTATATCTAGGTTTACATGTGAGAGTGATTGAGTAAGCACATAAGCCTAGATCAGCCAGATGTTATGCTAGAGTGTGTCACTTCATCATTGCTTATATCTAGGTTTATGTGTGAGAGTGATTGAGTAAGCACACAAGCCTCGATTAACTAGATGTTATGCTAGAGTGTGTCACTTAGTTATGGGATTAGACCAAAGCTTTATAAGCTCATTTATGTCGTGATTATTTTTTCCCTGTGTTGGATTAGAGTGCCGATCCCTTCCATGGTGATGTATCATGGAGGAGACCATCACACTAGAAAGGAGAACTACATTGGACCTTGATTCTAAGGAGTGGATATGTAGGCTACCCAAGATTGTGGTGGGGCACCGGGTCTAGATCCTTAGGCTAGGTTATGGTAAACTTGATCTCATAACAATCTGTATGACTGGTTGAAATAGTACTAGTACTTAGTTTGAGAATTTGGATTATGCTAATGTCCTTTGTGAGATAGTAAAATTTTTGTATCTTACATTTTATTCTATTTCTTGTAGTATTGGAATGTTCAATATATATATATATATATATATATATATACACATATATATGTATATATATATATATATTTATCTCTATGTATATATATATGTGTGTGTGTGTGTGTGTGTGTGTGTGTGTATGTGTGTGTGTGTGTGTGTGTATGTATATATATATGTATGTATCTATATATATATATATATATATATATGTATGTATGTATATATATGTATGTCTATATATATATATATATGTATGTATATATATATGTATATATACATATATATATATACACACACATATACACACACATAGATATATATATATATATATATATATATATATATATATATATATATATATATACTACTACTACTACTACTACATTTTGTTTTAGTACAGCTGGGAAGGTTATTATAGATTTATAGATTTGAATGGTTCTTATGAATTCTTGGTGTGTAAATTTTATTGTAGAGTTTCTAGCTTGTCTTAATGATAGATTGACTAAAATTCCTTAGGTTCATTTTATTTTCTTACTCTTCTTGAATTTAGGCTAATGATGTTTTCTTGCAAGGGTAAATCTTTAAGTGAAACAAGTTCTGATTTGTAGTATTTCCATCTTCCTTAGGAGTTTGCCTGATGTGTGATAGGATTTGGGCTTAAGTTGTTCCATGTTACACATTGGTTAAGTGCATGCCTAGATGAATTTGAAATTTTTCATGATGTTTGGAATGAATATTAGTAGCATTTATTTCTTCCCTACCCTTTTGCATTTTTTTTTTAGCTGAATCACTTTAGTTTAGTTTGTCATTATAAATACCCATCTTATATTAGTTCTTGATCATAATTCACTATTCTTAGCATATATAATTTATATTTTACATAGATCTAATATCTGGCCATGGTGGTTTCTAACCACCAAGTTTCATAAATATTATGAAATAGTCACTTATTTTGCCTCTATTCCACCAGTGTTTAATAAGATTATCTCAACCCTTAACTCATGCATTGGATTCCTAGGAATTCAAAAATAGAAGTGTTTCTTAAACACTCTAGGCACATGTGGTACACATTTAGGTATCAATATTAATGATGGTAAAAGACCATTTCAAGATGTCCTATAGTTCTATATATACCATGGGGCTAGTCAACTTAGATAAGATAGTCTTGTATCATAAGACATATTCTATGATAGGTTCACTAAACTTTTATTTCAATTATGAAACTTGGGCATATGATATGTTGTCATTGATATTGATGGATAAGTGTGATAAATACATGTTTTCAAAAGGATTAAATTTTGTGATAGATTCATTTGATAAGTTATAAAACCATTGCAGGGCATAATCCTTTAAATAGTGTGGAAATAACTTCATGATAAGCTAAACATTGGACATGTAATCAAAACATGATGAATGAAAAGATTTTATATGGTGCTCTAGGTCACCCTTATCATCACATAATGTAATCTTTGGTACCATAAATCTATATGGCAAGTGATTTTCTATAATGTGAAGTGCCAAAGGCATATGTAATATAATATTAAAATCTAGGGCATGTGATGTCCTAGTGGCTCACTTTTCAATTCATAACACCTTAACCTATAGAGTATGAACCTTATGTATAAGGGATTGTACATATGGAGTGGAAGAACTAGCCATAAGAGCTATAGCTTTCACTAAATATTTTTAAATTATAATTTTATGTTATGCTAGTTAAGTTGGCCCCACCATAAGTGTAACAATCTTATTAGTTATGGCAGTTGAAGATTGACCATTGTTTGCTTTGTTCTTGATTCAAACATGGATTATAGGATGTGTGGATGAAATAAGGGTTGTTCCTAAATTATATCTCTAAATATTTGCAATATCTCATCTTTGTTGATAATCATGTTATAATTTTGAAGTGGAAAGAGAGTGTCCTGATTTTGATTTTGTATATCATCTTGTTCGTGATTGTATTGTTCATCTTCAGATGCATTATCATTGAAGTCCACATAATTAGGTGTGAAGGGTTAATAACTATAGTTATAATAGGTCCCTTATTCATGTTATAGGCTCAAATATTAGGAATGTAGCTATGCTCTATAGGATTACCACCTAGCTTATTACTTCTTCTTAATGGAAGAGAGATAGCTTTTTTAGATGGCATATAGTAAATAAATTGGAATAGAGATACTACAATAAAATATTTTAAATCTAAAAAAATGAAATAAACTAATGAAAATAGAAAAAAAAGGATACATACCCTAAGACCATATATGGTTAGGGTTTGATAAATACTTAAAGTAAGTCAGGTTCACCAAATGTTTTAACCTTTTAGGGTTTTACCTATTTAAATCCTAATTTTGATTAAAGGGCTAAGTAGTCAATTTTTTTGAAATAATATGAATAAAACAACCATTTGTTTTTTATAATTTTTTTAATAGCTTTGAATTTACAAAAATAGTAATAAATTTATGTAAATAAAGACTTATCTAGAAAATGCATGATACAAAATATTTGAGTGTTAGAAACTGAGATACAAATAGGTCTAAGTGTCATCAAATTTTTCTCAACTTGTTTTTTGTTTGAATAGGTATTTTTCATCTAATCTCCATTTAGTAGATAGAGGTATAAAATTCATGTATTTATAGTTTTATGTATCTTGTGTGAATAGTAAAATATACTTAGGCCAAAATTAAGAGGTTTTTACCTTTGAAAATATATTTTTTCAAGAAAGATAAGGTAAAAGACTTTAACACCATTTTGGATATAATAGCACCAAACATATCTAGTATCCTTAATCTGGTTCTAATGTCCAGCTAGTATAATGCTAGGCATGAAGTGATAGGATTGATAAATAAGGGTTTGAGACTATGTTTAAGCTCATTAGGTATGTCTGTGGTCTACACAAAGGTTGAAAAATTGTAATAGTAGGCTCTAAGATAGGTCTATGTCTAAGCTAGGAATAGGTAGTCTTAATTAGCACTCTTAACACTCATATACCACTTTTAGGTGATTGCACAAGGCATAAAATCCTTCTCTATAGTAATCTAGATATATTTTGACCCAAATTCACCTATATTTCATGAACATAATGTATAAAATTATGTGTCTAAGATAAATGTGATTTCCAATTGTGTAAACATTATTACACTCTTAAAAATGTAGCTTTGCACTCTAATTACGTGATTTGAAAAATTTTTTTTTTTGTGAAAGGTTTCAAACTCATAACTATATAAACATGACATCATCATTCTTAGGTGTGATTTTTTGAATATCATACATGATTTCACATTATTATTTTTTTGTGTAGGGTTGAAAACTCACAATTGTAGAAGCATGGTATTGTCACCCAAAAATGTGACTTTACTCCAAAAATGTGGCATTATTCAAGTATACATTTATTTTTAATGTTAATTGAAAGATTTCATTTCAAGTTTATTGGCCTTTATCTATGTAAATTTAATTTGACCTTATGTAGACATAAATTTACTTTGTTGATTTGTGACATCACTTAGTTTAGTTTGAATTCATGTTCTAATAATTTTCTTATAGTTTTACCTTTGAAAATAAAATAAAAACTACACAATTTTTATTTATAGGTTTTTTCTTGTCCAATATTCAAAATAATCAACCAAACATTTTTCTTTCATATTTGATTTTGGTGTTTTAAAAATAATGCATATTTGATTTTAGTGTTTTAAAAATAATGCACATTTGATTTTAGTGTTTTAAATCAAACACACATTTATTTTTGATGCTCCTAAAAATCCAAAATTTGAATTTGGCATTTTAAAAAAATACTTGTATTTTCATTTATTTGAGTGTTTTTAGGTATCTTACTGTGGGTATTCTCTCGTCTTGCCCATTTTTGGGACACTAGGTGATCAAAACCACATAAGTTACTATTGGCTTTTCCTAAAGTGAAGCTAGAGTATGATATCCTTTTTCCCACTTATGGGATCTTAATGATCATAAATAGTGAACCTTCCTTTTTATTTTGGTTGGAAATTTTTTTATTCATCACCAAGTGTGAGTCCTTAGTGACTCTCTTGATCTTATATTTCACCAACGGACGTAGGCCAAACCCTGTGTACCAATAAGGTATACAAATTAAGGATACATTATTTGAATATCCTAAGTGGTTATGTTTTTTAAGAGAAATGACATGAGGGTATTTCATCCTCCAATACTAATGGTTTCAAAAATAAACTCAATTTTTTTTATGTCACTCCAATGATATCTTAAGACCAGAGTGGGCACATATGGAAAAAGCATTTAATGTAAATTTATTAATCAAATTATTCCATGGTTTTAGGCCTCAAGGTACTGCAAGATATATATATATATATATATATATATATATATATATATATATATATATATATATATATATATATATATCTTGCAGTACCTTGAGGCCTAAAACCATGGAATAATTTGATTAATAAATTTACATTAAATGCTTTTTCCATATGTGCCCACTCTGGTCTTAAGATTATATATATGACTCCATTAGTTAAATTTTAAAATATTGTTATCCATGGGAATTAAATTTTCCATTAGATTTATGGTCCATAAATAAGTGGTTATCCCTAAAAATTTATTCTCAACATACCATAAAAATTGTGTTTAGTGGAATACAAGCACAAAATCCTTTGTAGACAGTACTATAATATATTGGGTTGTCACTATCCAACAATCAAGTTGTTTAACCTTGATTTGTATGTGTATTCTCTCAGGTAGATAGGGTTAAGAATATAGAAATGATAAGGCACAAAAGTGAGTATCAGATCTATAATAGGCATATTAAATGCTAAACTTAAATATACCATATACTAAATTTATTAAATTAAAATAAGATATTAATGGAAAGTATAACTATTTTATATATATATATATATATATATACATACATGATAAAGAAGTGATGTACTTAGCTTGTTATGATGTTAATATATATATATATATATATATATATATATATATATATATATATATATATGTATGTATGTATGTATCTGTGTGTGTGTGTGTGTATGACATGTATATGTATGTATGTATATGGATCTAGAATAGGTTGAAATCAAGTGAAAATTTAGCTCTAGAAAAATTGTCACATTCTACATCTTGTGTCGCTAACTCTCTGGATAGTTTTGTCAGCCCTCGATAGTTATATCGATGCTAATATCTAGGATTGACACTAGTATCATGTATAAAATATATGAAGAAATAGAATGTGACCACTATATGTTTTTGGGTTTTCATTCTCCCTCACTCTAGTGTATTTAAATCTAGCTCATGGACTGTCACTCCTTGTCAAATGAAAAAACCCTAGATTTTCATCTTTAATGTGACCTTATGGGAAAATGGGTTAATGGGAAAATGGTGTCAATTTGACTTGTAATGATACTGATATCAAAGGACACTACCTACATATCCAATACTCAAAATTAGGGCCTCAGAATCATGTAATTATACCCTACATGTTGGCTTACATGTGAATCATGCAATGTATGTAAAGCAATCACAGTAATGACTTAGCTTGTAACATGGAAAATAAGACCTTATGAATGCTCCTTTAATACTTTAGATGTGTAGATGTGTTGTACCTATGATTGGTATGGAAATAGGGAAGTTTGGATAAATAAATACTTGATAGAATTATTTTGATAAGTGCCTTGGTCTCTTTGGTCTTATTTATAGGTGAAGAATGAATGAGGGTTTATCATGTATTTATATAAATCTATTTGGAGTAATAACTAACATTAAAAATCTTATGCTTACCATTGGAATATGTTTCATTTACAAATTGGATAACTTTAAGGAATTAGACAATTGTGTGGGGCTAGGATAGTAATGTCATTACTACTGTCTATCCCCAAAATTAGTGTTTAGGGATTGGGAGAACAATTACTTGCTCAAAATTTGTAGAGGTTTAAGTACATTTTAATCATTTTGGTTAAGATAGGATGTCTTTGCCATCAATATAATACTATTCAGACTAAGAGATAGGATAAGAGGCACAAGATAAAGTAAATGTGAGACTTATAGAATCAAGGCACATGTAGAATAAAGAGAAATAACAAAGGTCTAAATTTTCCAAGGGTATAATACTAAGGTGCTAAATAATCAGAAAATAACATCTACATTCACCCCTTAAATTTAGTAACACCTTGTTTTTTATTGAGTTGAATTTGTGTGATTTGTTGGTGACTAAACTTGATATGTGTGCACACCTTTTATTTAGTTGATTTGAATTTGAGTGATTTGTTAGTGACTAACATACAACCAAGAACATGTTATAGTGTAAAATTAATGCATATAATTTGGGTTAAAATTAATTAAAGTTAATTGAAATGAAAGTGAAAGGTTTAGGAGTACACATGTGTGCTGATGAAACTACCATACCTATTGGCAAGTTGTTTTAAATAATATGTATCATTGTAAGGATATGAAAATGAGATTAGGGTAAATATAGAAAAAATATTTAAATTTCATATATATAATGAGATAGATATAGAGAGAGAAAGACGGAGAGAGAGGGAGGGAGAGAGAGAGAGAGAGAGAGAGAGAGAGAGAGAGAGAGAGAGAGAGAGAGAGAGAGAGAGAGAGAGAGAGAGAGAGAGAGAGAGAGAGAGAGAGAGAGAGATATTGGAAGGTACATGCCCTCAACTTTGGAGTGAAAGTGAATTTCCACTTAGAAGTTGAGATTAATTCAACCATGTAACCCAATGATACTTATTGACTGGTGATGTTATATCATCAATTCAAAACTAAAAACTTATCAATATTAAGTAAATTAATCACCTCAACCATACCAAAAGGTGAACCAACTATTATAGTAGTTTGGATCGATAAAGTCCATAAATATTCATGCATTATTGGCACATGAAATGGTTTTAAAATCTGAAACTCATTTGAATTTTGAAATATTAGGCACATATTTCATATCATATTCACCTTATATATGTATCATGTAAAATTATGTATAAAAATGGTAATAATGTATAGAGTTCTACCACAAATGTGTATTTGAACTATATAATTATGTACTTTGGCCAATTTAGATAACTATGTAACTATGAAGGGCATGCTTCCAAAACATGCCCCTATTATATATGGATAAATATAAAATTTATATAAGTGCTAATATGGATGGAATGTTTCCAAAACATGCCCCCATTATAAAATGGAGATGATAAATAATGAATAGGTGTGAAGAACATGCTTCCAAAGCATGCCACCATTGAATCTGTGAATTGATATAAGTACCAATGTGGAGGGTATATTTCCAAAACATGCACCCACTATAAAATTGAAATGTTGAATATTTAATAGGTGTGGATAACATGATTTACAAATCATGCCCCCAGTGAATCTATGAATTGATATAACTACCATATTGAATGAATGTGAGGAAGATGATTCTAAATCATGCCCCACTAAATTTGAAAACTATGAATGTGTGGATTCCATGTCAATATGACATTCCCCCATTAAATTAAAAAAATGTGCATACTATAATACTGAATGAGTATGGAGAACATGTTTCCAAATCATTTCCCCACTAAATCTAAAAATTGTGAATGTGTATAAGCCGTGTCCATATGACATGCCTTGAATGAATTTATGACTATGCAAAGTGTGGAGGACATGCTTCCCAAGAATGGCCTGACTAATATTCCCCCATTTGAGGTGAGATAAAAATATTACTTGGAAGTTACCTCACCTCAAAATGGTAAGACAACTGTAAAATCTATGAATGCAACCATGTAACGTATAAAAGGAAATGTGTCTAGGTAAATGTATCATTGAAGAATATACAACCAATCTGATCACATGTATGCCTAATATTCATGATAAATATCATGGTAATGTGTAAATAGTAACAATACAAGATCTATTTAGAATTAGAGGAGAGCCAAACACAATCAGAAGATTAATCCATACATAGAGATAATTATTTCATTACACAAATATTCTACATTCTATTATCTAAATATTTTGAAAAATAATACATCCAAGACATGTTACATATTTATATGAATAATGTTTCCTATAATATCTCTAATATTCTCTCACTTGAATATTTTTGATATGCTCTCACATTAATCCTATAACTAATCAAATCTATTACGATATATTGTTATAACAAATAACAATATATCTCAATAATACATTATTCAAAATAATTTAATATTATTGTATTAACCATACAGTTAACAACTTAGTAACTAATATTTACCTCTCCATAAATCAACCCATTACTTTTTGCTATCCTATAAACACCTATTTTCACCTAATGTGAAAACTAATCCCAACATTCCCCCCATAGTTTTTACATGGTACAATATATCTCATTTTCTAATTGTAGTATTATACACCTCTGTGTGCTCATGATCTCCTCTGCATACATGTGCCATCACATATCTCTTCCTTTACACTTATCTGTAATTAGTTTTATAGGTTCACCAATAACCTTCTATAAATGGTTTTTCATACATTCACTAATAACCTTACAAAATGGTATTATGAGGTTCACCACTAACCTTACAAAATGGTTTTCTTAGATTCACCACTAACCTTATATAATGGTTTTTATAGGTTTACCACTAACCTTATAGAATGGTTTTCACAAGTTGATCATTTACCTTACAAAATGGTTTTCATAGGTTTATTTTTTAACCTTTCATCATGATTTATACAATGATTTTTAGATCAATATTCTCCAATGTAAATATACAAAAGGGTTACATGAGAATATTATCCATAGGCCTAGGTAAAACTATTTATTTTTCACACATGCTAAAAAATAAATGTAACTACCAAACATAAAAAAAAATGAAAATAACACACCATAAAATATCACCACATCATTGGTGACTAATGAGAGGTCACTAAAATACCTTCATCTTCTATGTATCCTCTAGTCTATAGTATCCAAAACTACTTACTTAGCTGGTATGTCAGTAATACTCAAGATTTTTTTGAGGGAAATTTGCCCCACAATGTGCATGTCATGTATACGAAATGATTTATTTATAAGGAAATTTTTATTTTATTTTTAAAATTTTTATAATGACTTTTAAATTTTTACTCAAAAAATAACACTTTAAAAAAGACTCTTTTGACATTTTTGATTTTTTTGACATTATGAAAACTCTTTGACAATGGACTTAATAAAAACTTTGATATTTTGATTTTGATAACCAAGATGATAATGACTACTTGACACATATTAAAAATATATACAATACTCTCTTATTTTATAAATATTAATACCACATGATATAGAGCCCAAAATAACACATAAAAGGAGACCCTATAGACTAGATAATAATAACCACCCTAAAAATAAGTTTTGAATATAAAAAAGGCTATAATTAAAAATTTGACCTAATAATACTAAAGCAACTACAAATAAGACTACTTTGAGAGATTGACCATAAAATAAACTAACGACTCAAGTAATAAATAAGATAAAATTATTAAACACTAAATCAACTAATAAATGATTTATAATAAATCTCATTAACTTGATATGACCAATACATTTGAAAAAAACTAAACTAAAACAAAACTAAAACATACCATAATTATATTAAGTCTCAGTTTTTAGCACATGACAAGGATCCCACATGGTAACAGAAATGACATGAGCCTATTTTAATACTAGTGCATGAATATTGAGATGGTGGACAAATGCATAGGTGGATAATAGATTTGAATCTGGAAGATGCATGAAAAACTCTAAGAATGATGTGTTCTAGGTCTGTTTGGAGGTGTATGGGTTGATGGTCTAAATTTGGCATTCACCAAGATGAAAAACAAACCAATTTAGAGGTGATTAGAGGATCTAAAAGTTTGAAACCTTAAGTGTCTCATAGTAGGTTTATATTTTCAAGCTATTATGTCTTTATATGCTCTTCGATCGATGCATCAACCACATGCATGAAGAAAGCACCAAAATAATGGGTAGAGGTTTGAACACAAATAATACATTGATGTATGGGGTCTATCAAATAGATATTAATAATATATTTAATAATTAATTGTTGTAACATTATTGGGCAAGTCCATACACAAGTTTTATATTCTCTTTTATAAATTAGAGTCTGCACATGAGCTTCACACTGAGAAAAAAACTAATTGTATTTTCTCCTTTACTATATATTTCATTTTTTTTTAGATTTATGGTGTAAATCCTCCTAATATATGTAAATAAACTCTTATAACAATCCATAAATCTATTCTATTATATAAAACTAAAGCTTTTAAAAAATAAAACTCAACAATTTATTTTTCTGATGAATGGGGAAATTATAAAAGAAATGAAGTTGCCCCTTCATAGTTCATCAACAATCCATTATAGAATCCTCCCACTCTGATGCCATTGTTTGGAATTAGAGGAGATCCAAACACACTTAAAAGATTAATCTATGCATAGATATAATTATTTCATTATACAAATATTCTACCTTTTATTATCTAAATATTCTGAATAATAATACCTCTAGGACATGTTACATATTTATAGGAATAATGTTTCCTATAACATCTTCAATATTATCTCACTTGAATATTTCTAATATTATCTCACATGAATCCTATAACTAAGTAAACCTATTATGATATATTTTTCTAACAAATAACAATATATCTTAGCACTATAATATTCTAAGGCAATATTACCATATTGACCATATGATTAACAAAAACTTAGTAACTAATATATACCTCTTGATAAACAAACATATTACTATTTACCATCTCATAAATACCTATTTTCACCTAATGTGAAAACTAATCCTAACAAGCTCAATAAGAAAACAAGCACACACATAAGAGTACTCAAAATAAGGTCAATAAACAAAGGACTTAGGAGACCATAAACAAGAGGCATGTTCAAATGACACAACATCGAATGGACATGACTTATTCAAATGAACACAAATAAAGGAATGAAATATTCAAATTTTCATATAACAATCAATGACATATTCAAATGTATAATAAGGAAAACATAAACACATGGGTCATATACAATAGGGCATATTCAAATGTTTTAACAAACAATAAAATAACAAGGCAAAACACTCAAGGATGTGTATAAAGGAGAAACATAACTAAATAGAAGAAACTTATCATAGTATCTCATGGATTAAATGGGTTAGCATAAAACATTAAGTGTATAGCATACAAAGTACCATGTGTAAGATAAAATCATGGACAAGGCATGTATAAGTACACAAATAAGTTGAAACATGATAGTGTAGAGTTATTATCTAATCATATAACCTATGCATATCAATATCATTTAAGATCTATTCACCCAACACCCTAGTAACATGAGTAGAGGGAAATCCCAACACCCATAAGTGTATATAATTAAGTATTTGTGTATTCTTGTAAATGTGTATATAAAATTAAATGATATACTATCCCTTAATATAGAACTAACACATAGCTGCCAAGGATCAAATAGAACATGTAGGTGTCAAAAATATTTTTGGATTTTTTTGAATATTTTTTATTATTATTTTTATTTTTGGAAGAAAAAAGATCATCCTATGATCTCATCTAATGGATGATCTTGGGTACCTCCCCACTTGGAACCTAGTGTAGGAAAGTGGTAATACTACCAAAGAACATGTAAATGTGAAATATTTATCATTATAGTATTGGTAATACTCAGCATATGTATAATAATATATAAGGTTGTGGAGTACCAATAGAAGTAATAGTGGTTCTTAGAACCCATCTCTATGTAATATGTTTTTTTTTTTGGAATAATAATAGTAAGAACATGCTGAGGTGATCTAGACATATAAATATGGTCCATGGAATATGAGATTACATGGAACCCACCATCTATCTCTAATGTAAATGTGTCTCAAGTATCGTCTACCTAATAAATGAGATTGATTATTGTTTACACTTTTGTGATGGATTATCCTTAGCAAGATTGATAATTAACTTCTTGGGTATGAATTTTTCTTGTTTAAGAGGATACTCATATGGAACATCAAAAATTATAATTACATGATTTACATGAATGTAATTAACAATCCCATGTATTGTATGAATTATTATGAAAAGAGTATGTATCTAAGGTCATCCCAAAAACATGTCAAAGCCACTTGTAGAAGGTATAACTAAGAAATTAGTAACCACATGTGCAGGACTAACTTGTAAAGGTAGATCAATCTCACCAAGAGCATTTTGGGAGGTCTCACAAAATGTTATAACTAATTTGGTAGAGGTGTATAAGTCATGCTGAGTATAACCCAAATGCATAATTGATGTCATGATTTAAACATTTTTTATTACAACATTATCAATCATAAAATCATGTATGGGGTGTTTATCATGATCCCACATATTTTTCTACATCATCAAAATATTGAAACTTCTTGAAAATAATGGACTCATGTAAAGGTTAAACTGAACTTTGCTTGAATATGTATTGAAAATCTTTGTCTACCATATGATTGGTCATTTTGATGAGCATTTCCTTATACCTCAAGACATATTAATTGATAGTTTCATTGGTTCCTTATTTTATATTTTTAATTTGAGCATAGGAAACCTTTTTTGTAATGTTAATAGAAAAGTGTGACAAAAAAGTATATGCTAGAGGCATAGTCCTTGAGGATCCTTGGAATTAATTTGTTGAAAATTTTATCATTAGAGGTGTAATCAAGGCATGACGCATAAAAAATGTGAATTTGATAATATGGATCACCCTTGCCATCATAAAATGCTAACTTAGGTGTAAAAAACCTAGTTAGGAAAGGGTGTAAAGACATATTTAGTGCAAGAGGATTATGTAACAAATCTTGAAAATATATACCATATGGGTATTTTAAAACTTTTTGTTTAATGTTTGTAACCTTATCCTCCAAGGTATTTATGACTTGAAGGAGTGTTTGAACTATAGACCCATTAAGATTTAGATTAGCAATTTGAATAGTCACTAAAGGGGCTGAAAATATGTTTTGAGTAGTAATAGGCATTCAAGCTATTATTTGTTTTGAAATAATGGGTAAGTCTATAATATATGTATCAATAGTAGTTTTAGGGAATAGAGGTTTAAACACATAATCCATGTCCCCAATATATGTATTGAGTTGTAGTGTGCTCAAGGGGATGGATGTATCCACTAAAGTTTCTAAATTTTTAGCTTTAAGTATAGTTTTTAATATCTTATCAAGATATTTCAGGTTTTATCAAATGAACTCATGAAACATTGTAATTGTATGTAATTTTTCATGGTTTACTTGCTCATTTTCATTTGTTTTCAAATTTTCATTATCAAAATCTTCTTCTATAATAAATTTATAAGCATTTTATTCATTATCAACATGGGTATCATCATGATACTAAGTATGAGCTCCCTCATTGGTTTGAGACATCTTAGATGGGTTTAAGGGAAGCTAAATATGTTTAATAGATTTAACCCCCATTCTAGGGATAAACATATGTTGCACGAAAAATAGTACCAATAGGAAATTAAAAATTACAATAATTTAAAACCTAACTAGTTTAAAACCATAGGAATCATACAAAAATTATAATCACATAGATTAAGTTCACCATATGTTTAATCCTAGTTTTTATGTGGATCCTCTTGGGTAGATAAGATTAAAAATATATAAATGATAAGGTACAAGGTTGAATATCAGATCTATAATAGGCTGATTAAATGCTAAACTTAGATGTACCATATACTACATTTATTAAATTGAGATAAGTTAATGAAAATTAAAACTTTGATAGATATATAAATGAAAAATAAGTGATGTACTTATCTTGTTATGATGATAATGTAGATTTGGATCTAGAATGGGTTAAAATTAAGTAGGAATACAATTCTAAAACAATTATTAGATTCTAGATCTAGTGCCTTTAGTTCTCTAGAGAGTTGTATCATCCCTGGATGGTTGCATTGACATTATCATCTAGTTCAATGCTAGTTTCCTATATAGAATATCTATAGAATTTGGATGTGACCACCTAGATGCCTTTTATATTTTGTTTTACCTTCACTTTAGTGCATTCAGAACTAACTCATGGACTATTACTCATTTTAAAATGTAAAAACCCTATATTTCCATCATTAATGTAGCGTTTTAAAAAATGGGTTAGTGGGAGCATGGCATAGAGCTAACTCAAAATGGCTCCATTGTCAAAATGTGATTATTCCATATATAATACTCTTGAAGAGGGCCTTAGAATTAGGTAGTTTTCCTCTACATGTTGGATTCTGTGTGAATCATGTAATGTTTGTAAAGTAAGTACAACAATGACCTAACTTATAACTTGGAAAATTAGACCTCATGTCTACTCCATTAATATTTTAGACCTATATATATGTTTTACCTATGATTGGTGTGGAAATAGGGAAGATTTGATCAATTGAATGATTGATAGGGTGGTTTTGATAAGTTATTTGGTGTTTTTAATTTTATTATTAGGTGACGAATGAATGAGGGTTAATTTTTTATTTATATCATCCCTATGGAGTAATAAATTAAATCAAAACACTTAGGATGACCTTTGGATTATAGTTCATTTAAAAATTGGATGACTTTAGGGAACTAAAAACTTGCATCATGCTAGGACATTAACATCAACACTACTATCTATCCAAGACATTAATGTCTAGGGAGTAGGAGAGTAGGTAAAGAATTATAACTTTTAGAGTTGTAATAAAATTAAAATTTTATCATTCTAGACAAGATAGGATATTTGTGTCATAAATATAAGATTAGTAAAACAAAAAGATATGCCACAGGGAAAAATATAGAGTAAACATGAGGTTTACATAAGCAAGGAATGTGTGGAATTAAGAGAAACAACCAAGGTTTGAGTTTTCCAAGTGTACAAGACTAAAGTGATACGTAATCATAAAATATCATCTACATAAGTATAATGAAGAACTCACAAAATCTTCTAGACCTTATCTAGATTATTATTTTTCCTTATGGTTTTGATTATAATTACTATACTGGCTAATAGGGTTACATGGTTTGTTTTTATGTGTGTATGAACATTATTTTATCCAAATAAAAATTAATGTTGAAAAAAATCAACCAACATCAATCCAAACATTCACAAATTCAAATCCACATTCAAATCCTAAGCCGAGTTATGTCAATTTTCATTAATTCAAGCATTCATGGCATTTTCACTAATAGCCAAGCTATAAATAACCCATTTTTTTCAAATTTGGGTAACAATACCTTAGTTTAAATCTACTTTAGTAAAAATAAATTCCCCCCAAATAAATAACATGATGTTCATAGTGATAGTAACATTGATCAAAGATAATATGACCAATACAATACTAGCCAATGGTTAAAAAATGATCAAGTAAAATCCTATCAAGAAAAATATCTCTATGAAAATAAAGGTCAAATCCTTTCATGTGTTTCCCAAGTAGGTGATTTCAATAATTTTTAAAGAGACTTAAATTTACTAGGTTATAAACAAGACCAAGGTGTACATGACCAAGATCAATCCACTACTAGTTATCATATAGATCAAGATCAACACCTTACCCAAAAAAACATTTAGATCACAAAGCTACTAAAAAATTAAATTCAAATATATTAGATAAATTTTCTCAAGAGCTAAATAAAGTTATAATCAGATAACTTCAAAAAGTTTTCCAAATGATATCTAATTTGGCCTCAAATCTAGTGGCTACATCATACAATCCATAAAAATAATCTAAAAACCAGAAATAAATCCCATCTAGTTAGTACCAACACATCTCATTTAATCACCAACAACAAGCCCCAAATAATTCTAAAGTTGCCAATAGAGTGTACACAAGCCTTAAATACAATCCCAATTTATATTAATTTCCTAATGACTTATTCAACCCTATTCAACACTCATTCAACCATAAACAAGTGTCAAATCTTTCTCTAAACACTCATCAAGGATTACAAGCAAGGAAATAGAACAAAAAATTAGTGTTTGAAGGACTATGTTCATATTCCTATGATAAATGTATTTGAAAAATATTCTTTCCCCCTCACTTTGAGTACAAAATTTTGATAATTAAAAAGGTAAATGAGATCCGTGGGACCACCTCAAATATTTATTCATGGATTGTTAATAAGTGGCATATAATAAAATTTTCATTTTAAAGTTATTTCCCTGAAGATTGGGTGGTCAAGCTTTGGAGTGGTTCCTTCATTTGTCTAAGGAATGCATCACTATATTTTCATAATCGTTAGAAACTTTTGAGAGGGATTTATCATAAAATTTAGAACATATTTGACATTGATGTACATGTTTAAATCTAAACATAGAGGTGGGGAAAGTTTCACATCTTTTTTGTAATGATGTAGTTTGGATAGCATATTTCCTCACTCATTTCCTGAAAAATAATTAGGAAACATTTTTGTGTAAAATATTAATCATGAAATAAGTAATCAAGTGAGACTCCATTGTTCCACTAAATTTTATTAAATCATCCAAAATGAATTTATAATTAAAAAGGCAATCATTAATAAGGATTTAATTATAAAGACAAACCACATAAACCTCAAACTAGTGCTTAAGTGCAAACAAAAAACACAATTTATTTTATAAGAAAAAGAATGTAGTGGGAGATGGATATATATTTATTCAAAATATTTTAAAAATGTTCAAATAAATCATGCTCAAAACATCCAATACACTCTAAAGGCCATTTTTAAAATGACACTTGTCAAGACATAATATCAAATAAGAAACATTAATTCTCTTAGATAACCAATAGAATCTATGTTCTAACAATCTTTGGTTGAAAACATGATTATTTTACATCAAATAAAGCATTTTAAAATAGTGAAACCTAAGTTAAAATGTTACTAATAATATGAAAAGTATGATTTTCATTGCATCAAATGAAATGTTATATATCAGTGTATGTAACTCAAACACAACATTCAAGATCTATTAGATTATGGTGACATTGAGTTAAAAATTAATGAAATGATGTCACAAAATCCAAATATGGGAATATTCAAGGATCCATTCCCAAAACATGATCAACATAATCAATAACAATAAAATGAGGGTCACCACAAAGGTAAAAAAACTACACCAATCACGTGGATTATCACAATAGCTCACATGATAATTATAATGTTGTTGTCACTATAAAAATTATTATCTATCATCAGTCTATCAAAAATCAATGTGATAGAGTCATTATCCTAGGGCCTTCTACATCTCAATTCATCAACCTCATCCAATCCTAAGAATGTGATGTTATAAAATTTAAAGATATTCCACATTAAAATCCCATAATTAAATCCCAAATCTTTCCATGTGCAAACGAAACCCATCCATATCCACTAAAAAAAAGAAGTATGACCTTTTAGAATAATTAGAAAAGACACCCACATGTATACCAGTATTATATATGTTATAGACTTATTATTTTCATAATGACATCTTATACCAAACCCTATAACAATCAAAATTCCCTATTGATATTTCCCCCTCAAAATTCCAAGCACTTGTAGGATAATTTTCCTTAGTTAAAAAAATAACCTTTGGTAATAGTGATATCTCAATAATATTACTATCCCATAATAATCCTCTCTACAATGTGGTGATTATTTCCAATCCAAAAATTAAGCAAGTACTCGTAGATAATGGGTTAGAATTAAACATTTACATATTCAAGTTGATCCATCACCTCAGGTACTTAGAATTAAACATTGATGAAACTATTGACACTTGTATTTTAACCCTTGAGGAGATGCCTATCTCTCCTCATCCAAGTGTAACAATTTAAACATCCCTCTTGCTATGGGTGACAATGTTGAGAGATGAATCTATAGAAGGGCTAGTTCTCTTGATGCACTCTTTGAAGCACTTCCTTACCTATCAACTTGTGGATGAAAAGGGTTATGAAAATAAATAAGAAAACCAAAAAAGATGACTCGACAATGTTTAATATCATCCTATTTGACTGAATATTTATTACCTAAAGACCAAAAAAGTCTCTCTCACACAAAACTCACAACTCCAAATGCATTGTCACATCAATGTTTCATATGCTAGATTTAAGAAGGTATTTGATACTTAGGAGAGTAATGTTTGATTACACAAGGGAATACAATAATAAAAAACATATAATACACCTATAAACTTAGGAAATAATATCAAAAAATACTTGAAATAACACCCTTTATGCAAACTTGGTAGATAATCAAGGATAACATGCTAGAAAAGAAGATTTCTCACTAGACAAGACCAACAAGATTGTAAGCAATACTGAATAGTACAACATGTGAGTGGAAAAATAACTTGTATATTTATTCAATATTCCTTAAACTACAAATTTGGCTAGATTTTCCCCATTAACCAATGGAGGATGGTCAAAAGAGCCAAAAGCGTCCATACTTATAGCTTTTGAGAGAGATACAAAGCAAAATAAGTCCAAAGGTCAATTGGACATGTTTCAACCTAGATAAAGAATTTAAAAATTCATG
This sequence comes from Torreya grandis, assembly GCA_037957365.1. Classification (NCBI taxonomy): domain Eukaryota; kingdom Viridiplantae; phylum Streptophyta; class Pinopsida; order Cupressales; family Taxaceae; genus Torreya; species Torreya grandis. Next base: position 1,266,373 of record JARHVA010003612.1, on the reverse strand, counting down.
GAGAATAGATGAGAAAAGATATATGAAACATCAATAAGTCTAATTGTCTATACAAGCCATGAAAATTGTGAAAAGTGGCATAAACTTTCTATCTTGGCACATCAAACTACCTTTATCATTTGAACCTATTTGAACATCCCACCACTAATTATGGATAGGTATAACGATTGGGATCAAAGGAAAGGCCTTAATTCATGAAATTACATGCATTGGTTTCATCCCTTCACTTTTGAAAACTCTTGGAATGAAGTAATCACTATCTGAAGTCTTAAAACTCCTTATTTTAGTCACCCCTCACACTTAGACTCAAAAAATTATTCAATTTCACATGAAAATATATGGGATAGAGTGAATGACACATTTAAATCTTATCCATGGCCTTATAAATCTCAAAATCACCTTAAAAGGACATGTAATTGAGGTTTCCACACTTTTCATCCTTGTGTTCACCATACTAGTCTTGACTAGATAAAAGGAGAGCTCTAGTTAGGATGATTAGAGTTTTTTAAAAAAAAAAAATGGAAATATTTAGTTATATCAGGTCCATATATTTCATCCAAACATGATTTCATCTCCTCAAACCTCATAAAATCTATAAAACATAGATAATGGTGTCAATTTTTTTTTTTCATGTTGTAAATACAATTATGTACATATGCTTTGCATGTGTGATAGATTTATTCTTATCCATAATAAAATATGTTTCCTTTCCAAAATATTTCATATGGTGGCTCTCCAAGATCATTTTCCTCATCAGGTCATAATCACGGTTTTAGGCAGTTCTAGGTTTTAAGCTTTGTTCATACAACTTGAAAAATTAACCTACATAAAAATTACACAAACTTGATTCCAAGGGACCCTAATAACTTCCATAAATTCTTTTGGTTCCCATTCATATCCTTAGAAAAGATATGAGTACTTGGAAACATCCATTGAACTTGTTTTCATCTCATTTTGTATGCTTAGACTATGTCAAGGCTAGAAATTTCTCTCCTATAAGTATCATTACAATATAAAATCTCCAAAATTTCTATTTTAACCTTTTAATATCTTTTAAATCAACCATATATCTTTCTAGTAGTTAGACATGGAGGTAGACCTCAAAATGGTTATAGGTCTCTTGAAGGCTTAATGGCCTTAGTATACCATGTTCATGTTTGGCTCATTTGGGATGATCTAACATGATTATGATGAATTATTACACATTTTAACACTTATAAATCCATAAAATAACCTCTCCAACACTCCCTCACTTTTCCTCTCTTTTGCCAACTTGGGCTAGTGGAACCCTACCAAGTTGGACTATATGCATGCACAATCAAGTCACTCTAAGTGGTTGGAGCCTGTGTGAGTGTTATTAATAGTCCTTCAACCTTAAATAAACATAAACCAATGTTTTTTAAATATCTCAAGGCCTTATTTTAGGTCATTCACTCATTTTTCCATCTTTTGATTGGTAAACCAAAGTTTTGATTTTCATGAGTGGCTGATCTCTGAGACAAAACAAAGAGAGATACCTTATCCCCATGGAAAAATGATAGATTTATGAGTTTTATAATGTATTATTTATGATATTTACCAAATTTCAAGGTCATACTCCCTTATTTACTTACCTAACCAACTCAACTTGTCTAAAAAGGGTCTAAAACCCTTATTTTCTGGCATTTTTGTCCAAAGCCACTAGTGAGTGACCTTTCCTCACCAATTCCATGATACTATGTTGTTTATAAATTCTACCCAAATTTATTTTTTTATCATGACACTTTTTAAACCATCTAAAACATTTATCCTTACTGTACTCTCCATGCTTACCCTTTGAACAAAGAGATTTCTTAGTTATTTGTATGGACTGCAGTCTATTTGCCAAGTGGGGAGGGAATTGGATCACCTTAGAAATGTCTTGGTAATTTTTTTGAATATATTATATCATCATAAACTAGGTTATAATCATTGTAACCCTCTTTTCCTCTCTAGGCAGTTCATATCTCATTGTAGCCCTTACTTGCATAGACCTTACTGTAGGTGAAACCAAGGGTCTAAGACTCTATGAAAGCTTGTTTACATCCTTGAAAAAGTCTTATGACCTCTGATACATGATCATTTAGGTAATTTTTTATTTTATTTATCATGACTAAGTTTCTATTCACTATACCAATGCACTTCATAACCAAACTGGGCCCTTGTCTCTACTTTAACTGAGATCCCTAGCCTATAGGTTATTTTGGCTTTGTACATGGTGTACAAAGGTCATGTTAGAACCCTCCAAGATCCCATATTATTTATTTTAATTCATTTTATTTTTTTCATTAGCTTATCCATCATTTAGGTAATCAAAAACCCTAATTAGTTGTACTTAAACCTAACTAAGACATATTTGATGACTGTGCCTATAGGTTACTTTTAGTGGTTGGGCTTGGTTTCAAAATTAGAGGGTCTTCCATTCTTCCCTTGAGATAATAAAATTTTTATTTCACCTATAATCACATGAATTCAATAATTAACAATACTAAAAAATCAAAAAGATCATTGTTTACATTGTCTTAGTTAACTAAGACATCTTACCCTTTTGAGCCTTCTTGTATGTTAACTAAGCTCATTTAGATCATGTATTAGATGTATATAATATTTAACTTAGGTTTTTTGGTTTAAATATAAATTTTATTCTACTTTATTGGTCAATAACTCCACTTAGTCACCTTTCCTATAACCCTATCCTCATGTTCAACTATAGGTGTTGGTTTTACCCTATTTACCTGACCTATACATGAATATAAGGGTCCTTTTCACTTGTTTATGGTGAGAGAAGAGACTTTAAGACACCCTTTAGATCCAATTATTAATATTTAATTTAGATCTCACCTATTTTTTCCATTAGAGTTCAAATAGTGTCTATCCTACTAGACTAAGGAACCATTTTTTACCTTGCTGTAGGTTATCATTTTATGCCTTGAGGCCTATAGGTAGTCTGAGCATGTAAAATGTCTCTTCTCATATCTTCAAGATTAGTTTTGACCTTTTTTATCCTTTCAAAACCTCTAAAATCAATATTGATTAGGCCATACTTACAACTTCCCTTTCAAGGTGACAAAAGAATTATTTCTTCTCACATGCCTATAGACATCACTAAGGTTTCTCAGTGTGTTCTGAGACACTTTTGAGACCTCACAAAATCACCTTCCTCTTATCCTTACATCCTAAAAATTTTTAGGGTCCTTTCTTGTACTAGGGGATATCCATCCACAAAAATTTAGGCATTGAAACCTTTTTCAAGTGTACTTTGGAAGGCCTATCAAAACCTCTTGGGACTCTATTTTGGCAATTTTGGGACAAAAGGCCTGAGTTTAACCACTCATCATTAGAAGTGTTCTATACCCTTAACTTGCCAAACAACAAACTAAAGATATAATTCATGATTCACAAAACATGTTATGACCCCAAAAAAGGATAAAATGATTATCCAAGCACCATGAATGATATTTTGACCTTCCTACAAGACCACATATAGGTGGTTATATGGTGTACTTTAGTGAGCTCTAGTGTGAACAAGATGGAACCTTTATGGATGTGAAAGCTATAGACTTAACATAAGAAGGTAAATGTATATTTTTCAATGTTAGGCAATTTGAGTACATGTTCACCTCTTCATACATCAACATGATGTCATCAGGAGCCTGTAGATGGTCTTTTGGACCGTGTGTAGGTAGAGAATGTTGATTTCAACAAGAGTATATTTACTAAAAGATTTAAAACATCCCAAATGTATTTATCACTCCTAAAATGAATTATATCCCTTAAAAACACTTTGAAAACAACCTTAATCACCCTCCTCTATGTGGAAATCACATATATGTTCACGGAGTTCAATAGACAAGGGCACTTCATGACTGAGATAACTTGGGACATGAGCACATGGTCAAGTCTATCCCTCCTTAAACATTAAAATGTAACCTAATTCAACCTCAAATTTATTTAAAATCCAGAAAAAATCTATTACCACTTCATATATAGGGTGAACAAGCTTGTACATGAAATTCAACTAGAACTAAGCATGAAGTTGGCAAATGAAGAAAAACAAGCTTGTAAACTACCTAAGGAATGCCATGGTGTGATAAAAACATGGAAGGAAGTATTTATATGACCTAGGGACTTATGGGACACTTTTTCCCAATTGAAAAAGTCACCTAAAAGAGAGATACACTTAGCAAATCAAAACACTCCATTTGAAACTACACATGGTGACACCTCCTTGCATGATAGACCAATTTATCTCATCCAAACCTCATTAATCAGGAAAAAAATAATGGATAACATTTTATAAGGAATATAAAATACTTTGGAACCAACGCCAACAATTGGTTAATACAAATTTGGCATAAATGGAGCAAAACCTATAGGGTGCACCAAATAGCTATCAAATCTACACAATTAACTTGTTAGTGATTGTTCATAAACAAAATTTGATGATTTTTAAAGTTAATTATATAAAAATTAAGGTATTTTAGTTTTAAAAAACCTCCCAAAATCATTTTTTTAAACTTCCTATGTTTCTTGTACTGAGCAAAAACCTAAGGGTCACTCTAGTCTGCCAAGAAGAGCAAAAAAGTGTAGAATGGTTTTGACATAAAAATGAATATTATATATCAAAAACATAATTTAATTGAGTTTTATAAATATTATGAGACTCCCCATAACCTTTCACATGTGGCACGCTTCCCAAAAAAACTATACAAGTGTTATTTTACTTCTTTTTAAGCTAATTTCTATAATTTTAGTTAGGGAGTCTACAGTGATCTGATATAACTAACATTTAAGACATATAAAATTAATTATTGGATGTTTAAAACATAAATTATACACCTAATAACCTTGGTAAATGTTCCAAATGCATTAGTGACTATTAAAATGACATAAAATGACTCCTAATAGATAAATTGGCTAATGTGACTAAGACTAAAGCTAATGTGACCTGAAATGACATCATATAACAAGTGAAACTTATAATGAAAATATTTATGATCCCTTAAAATGTTTAAAGATCAAAAAATTTCCTAGTGGTACCTAAATTTGACCAAGAATTCAAATTTGGTAAAAAAAAACCACCATTACGATCAATGAATATGGGAATACTAAAATAAAATTAGCTAAAACTATATTTTCCCATATTTTAATGTATTTTCACACATAAAACCTTATTTAATGTCCTTAAAATTGAGATATTATATAACATCATCCTTATATGTCCATTAATTCATGACATGTACACAATTCCTTTCACCTTGCATCAATGTATAAAATTTCCACACTCTATAATGGAAGTCACAATACCTGGTGATACACAACCTTATGAGTATTGTAAGATGCTAGAATATGAATATCATAATATGATCATTATCCCATCACCAAATATTCCCCTATAAATGTTAAAAATGTTCTTCCAAATCCCAAATCAACCTACATCCATCTAGATGACCTTTCATCCACATCTAACAATCCCCATCCAAAATCACCCTTGTAATTCAAAATAAAATATATATGTTTTGGAGAATATGAAACAAAAAGGGATTTACACATTGAGAAAGTTACACTATCACCAAAAACTCATGGTAGTCTTAATATGGTGTGGACAAATAAAATTATTTCATGTAGATTAGATTATATTTCATTTTTCCAAGAATGGTCTTTTTAGCAATTAAAAGATAAAATATCCTAAAAATTCATGGTTATGTGGTCATGGATAAGATTCAATCTATACAAAAAATAATCATATCCATAGAAAGATGTTAGAAAGGGTAAAATATTTGGAGCAAAGGAATAAGGAGTTATTGAGCCTATCTAATCTACCCAACATAAAGGAAATCATGGAATTAGATAAAAACCACTTAGAGGGTACCTCTCTCATCTTGGAAATAACAGAACTATGATGTCTAATGAATACCTTCTTGAAAGTGACATAAAGTCATTTTCAAATTTAAAATGAGCCTTTTTATACTAATCTATTTGATACTATTACCATCATTACCATCCATTGATAACTACCATATCCTAACCTCATAAACTAAGACTAATAATATCACATACCTTTGGTCATTTTTTAGAACAAAGAGGAAATTATAGAATTATTGGGACTTAGAGATGGTTTCCTACTTGCATATAATAAGAAGGGATTTGAAATAAATTTGTAACCTACTACCTACTTTAGAGTGTAGGTTAACTTATTAGTTAATAAATAAAAAATGAATGTCCTCTGGTGAAAAACTATTTGAATCACTATTGGAAAGTAAAAAAAGTAAAAATAAATATATGTTCAATGGTGAAAACCTTTCTAAGGAACCAATGAGCGATGGAGTCCAATATCTTCACAAGGAATCACAAAGTCCTAAACATACCCATATCACCTTCATCTTAGATTTTAGTTTTGAGGAGTAACACACATTTGAATAATTAGTCTAAGAATGTCCATGGACATTTCATTAGTGGTCGATTCTTGAAATGAATGTCTCTGATTCTTATTGTATGCATGAGATCAATGAACAAATTGGGCCCAAATCTGGTGAATATTATTAGTTCCCTTCATTACCTACTTTATTAGAGGATGATTACACATTTCTTGTGGAAAACATCATTGATGTCAACCTTGGTACCAAGGATAATACACACATAATTAAATGTAGTTATTCTTTCACTACATAAGAATGTGAGCTTTGTTGACATAAAATCTTAAGTATCTTTTGAAATTACTCAATATCACCTTATGAAATTACATATGTTACTCTACTCTATTTCTTATTATAACTTTTAAGTATTTATTCTATCTTGTATGCTATATCTAATCTATTATGACTTTGTGGTATAAATACTTAATACAAAATAAATCAGTGATCATGTGTCTGTGAGACATGCCCTTTATCTAATCAAGTTATTTTTTATTTCCACAATGCATTCTCTCTTATCATATTGCCTATTTAATAAAATCACCTATTTTTTTGCCTAGAAAACTGACATTCTTCTATGGTAAATGAATCAACTATATGGTATATATGGGTTTTAACTTTAGCTACTAAAGAATCCTACCAACATTCACCCAGATCCTATACTTTTGTCTCATCCTTGAGACTTCTCTAATTGCTAGCAGGTACCATTCCTTAGTTCACCTAAGTGTAACATAATTTTGAATTTCTTAAGTAAAATACTAGTGATTATGGAGTTTATTTCCCTTCTTTGGGAATATGCTTCTCATAGTTACTAATCTTTTTATTTTAAAAATTATCTTAATCAATAACAACCCTCTTTTTACTAACATCTTATTTTATATGGCCATTTTTTATTTTACTACCATGAATATGTCATTAAGAACTAGATATTTTTGTAATATGTCCATATTATATACATATGAGTCTTAATTCAAAACTCCAATTTTTCTATTTAGGTACTCAATTACAAACCATGGTCCTCCATTTCCTCATAAATGCATATATCCATTGTGCCTGTTTTTCATTATACTAATCATGAAAATATATCATCTTATCCCATTATTATATATAATGTACGTATTGAGGTCTAAAGCTAGTTGATCCTTCACTCAACTATTTTTACATTTCCTCTAACTATATTTTCTTTTATTTTTTCCATAGAGGCCAACTAGTTAATAAAAAAAGTAAGTGGTTGTGTGTTCTATTTTTTACTTCATATTCCCAACTTAAATTTTATACTATGTTCAATTGGCCTAATTTTCATCAAGGAGTGGCCCTAACAATTCCTCCTTATACTACTTTCTAGCCTCAAATTTATTCATGATTTTGTCTACCATGGCTACTGCACGATTAATGAAAATCTCCACTATGTCCACCAACTATTTTTATGTTGAGAGATTCGTGTCTGGATCAAATTATGGTTTTCCAGTGGTTAAGCTAGATAAACTCCTTTTAATAACTTCTTCCAAGTTGACACACTATGTCATCCAATCCTCTTTGGTGCTCTACATAAGATTATCTCCCACCACCAATTTATCAATAGGAGTTAGATTTTGTAGATATACCATAATTTTCCTTCCTTAAACAAGTTGAAGTAAACTCAATGGAACCAAGATGGTTAAATTATTTTTTTTGCACTTTTCCATCTTTGACTTGATTTGTGTTAATAGATCCATAGGTTTTTGTAATAATTTGGACTACCCTTACTATACATATAATGTTTAGTATGAAAAATTGGGTGGTTTCCTTGGCACTCATACTGACCTCATTTTCTTTCCCTTTCTCCTATGAAATAACCCTCCCTTATGTCTCCTTATCCCTTTCCATCTCCTATCTCTTCCTATCCTCATCTTTTTTATTTTTTGGCCATATTTTTAGCTTTTCTTCCTCTATTTTTATTTATTTTTCTTTTAATTTTTAATCCTCCTCTGCTATCTTAATTTTTTATCCTCTTCTATCATTTTTGGCATATGTTCCCTCTTTTTATTTTCCTCATTTTTATGCTTAATTTTTATCCTCTAATTTTATTTTAATTTATTCTTCCTTTATTTGTTTCTATTCTAATTCTTCTTCTATGCTTATTTTAATTGCTTCCTCCCTATATGCTTTCTCTTTCTCTAACATTTATATAGCTTGTTGAGTGGCTAGCTCTAAAATATCTTGGATCTTATTAGTTTATTTTGTAATTTTGTTTTCTAATGGATTGCATTGTTGAATGATTTCCTCTTTTATTTCTTTGTTACTTTCAAATTATTTTTACTTTTTAGGGCCTTAAAGACTATTTTTGTAATTTTCTTAGATATTAACTTTGTTCATTGGATTTATCATAGCCTTTCCTAGTCATCATGAGACATTGATGATTCTATGGTAGTTTTCTTTATTGATTCATCTTGGACTTTTTCC
>JARHVA010003612.1:1197500-1252500 GCA_037957365.1 Torreya grandis | reverse complement strand
CTATAACTATGTGGAGATGAATGTAATCTCAATCATTAAATTTAACCACTCTTTTGAATATGTCATAATTTATTATGTATTTATGTACATCTTTAAAATGTAATGGCCACCATAAGCCTGCTAATTATATTATCTTACCTATAATGTTTTTGGATCTATTCCCTACTACAACTCCATCATGAGATTTTATTAATATATTATTCCACTCATGTTGTAAATATAATCTCGTCAACACCTCATCTCTTCCTTTATTATATAGTTCTCCTTCAATAAGTGTAAAATAGAATGATTGAATCATCAATCTCTTCATTTACAATTTATTATACTCTTCTATATATTTTCCATTAAAAATAAATAATGCAACACACTCCATGTATTTGGGGACTGATTCCATGTAGAAGAGAAGAGATTCCAGAAACTCATCCTTAATTGGTCCTATATATTTCCCTATATTTATTATTGATAGGCAATAGAGTCTATTGCTTGCTTTCCCAGGCTATAGCATAATTTTGAAATCAATTTCTTCAAATAACATAAGCCATCAGAAGATTACTCCTTGTATTATTGGTCTATTTATCAAATAATAAAGTGGCTCACGATCTATATATAATATGAATGGATTTTCCAATAAGTAATGCCTAAATTTATGCACCATGTAAACCATAGTGAGTGACTCCATTTGTGTATTAAAATAATTATTTTCTACCATTTCTAATTTTTTCTAAAAAATGAATTATTATGGTCTATACTTTCATGAGGTTATACTAGCATTGCTCTTATTTCAATTAAAAAGCATCAACATGTACATGGAATGGGATTTTTAATCTATAAACACTAATATTAGGGAATTCATAATGTTACTATTAAATTTATCAAATGACTCCTAACATTTTTTTGACCAATCTAGCAATTTATTATGTCATTTCTTCAATAATTATTCTATGGGTCCACTTATAGTTATATAGTTCCTTATTAACTGATGATGATATCTAGTATACCCTAGTACTTTTCTAACCTCATTTTATGTTTTTTATGGTGGTAGGTTTATGAATATCATAGTTTCAAGTATATATACCATAAAGTATTCTTTTCATATTATGTGTCCCAATAAAGTACCAAAAGGTGTAGTAAATATACATTTCTTGAGATTTGGAGAAATGTTTGTTTGATACATATTGGAAACATCATCTATAATGCATAGACATGGTATTTTATTAATACATATACTATCCAATCATCAAGATATAATTTCAAAATTGCATGAGTTAGATCCCTACATGCATTCACCATTTTGAATTTGAACACAACTGGTGTATTCTTCAATCCTAAGGGTATCATTATATACATAAAGGATCGTAATTCTATGGAAAATATAGTTTTTTATTGATCCTCAAGTTTTATTATGACTTGATGTATCCTAAGAATCTATAATTTAAGAAATAAATTTATCCTCCCATAACACTTAGAAATATTTTTTTTAGTAAATGGTGTCGGGAAGGGATCATATAGTCAAACATTTTCAATTGTTTATAATGAACTCATATGTGTATCTTGCTAGTTCAATTTTTCTAAATTACAATGGGACTTATCGATTTAGTATATTTCATAGTGGTTTTGACTCTACCAACTAGCATTTTATCCAATTTAATCTTGAATTTTACCTTAACATTAGGATTTAGTATGTACAGTAATTTTCACAATGGTTTAAAATCCTATTTCAATCAAATTTTAATAGTACCTAAATTTTCTTTGATTCCTTTGAGCTCAATCAATTTTTATTGGTAAAATATCCTCTAATTCCCTTACTAACTATTATATATTCTCCACATCTTATTACTCTTGATAGTTTCATACTTTTTCCATTTTCTTATTTCCTTCTATGAATATATTCTCCTCTCTAACTTTGATGGGTTGCAATAAGTACTATGTTTGACCTTCCATGGTGTCAAGATTGGTCTTTATCCTTCCTCAATGTCTATTTTAATGTTTTCTAGTTTTTCTTCTTCATCCTTTTCTTGTTTTGTAATTTATGGGTTGTAGGACATGTGTTAAAGTTCTTATATGTTTATATTTATTTCCATTGTCTTTGTTAATTATACTATAATTGTGCCAATTTTCTCTCAATCATCTATATGCCTTAATTTCTTTCTTTTGTTCTTAATTTGGAAAAAAATTGCTTTTCAATGGAAAATTCCATAAATAAAAATGTTTTTATTTTCTATAGGCATAATAAATCCTTTTGTCTAGGTCCCAAAAAGTAAACATTATAGAAAAATCCATTTTCATCTCTTCCCACCTACATGTTCCTTTCCACATCTCTTGGTGCATGTACCATTCCTTTTCATATGCTTCTAATGTATAGAAAATTAATAGTTCCCATAAGCATCTATATGTTTCCCCTTTTATTGTCCATACCTTTCTACATGTGTCAATATGTAGTCTTGGATTAGTTTCTTCCGTATAACTTCTTATCTCTAGAAAGTAGATATTTAATTATACAAACCTTGTTTTGAGTAGTATGGATATTTTTTCTAAGTTTGGATGGTTGTTTTATGGGTATGACACCATCTCATGCTAGTGATAGTTCGTGTGTCATTTATGGACTTCATCCCTATTTCTTCTTGTGGGAATAATCTAATCATCTATTATAAATAATTATCAATTATCCCAATGCCAATAAATTTTGGTAATTTTTTATGTTAGGATCATTCTATACCTTAATTTAATCAAATTTTATATTGATGTCATTCAAACCAAGGGTGGAATCCAAAGCTATATATAGTAAGGTTCATGGTTTTAGTCTACAAAAATGGTTTGGGGGGTGTCAATGTTCTCAGTATTTTATCCTAGTTTAATCTAATCCAAAAGAGATTGCTTATGCACTAAGGAATAACAAATATAAAATTGAAACACTCTCTAATGGAAATGAAATTAATCTAGGTTGATTAAATAATCACACCACTAAAGGATAAGAACACTACTGAAAGGAAAACACATTACTAAAAATAAAATGATATGTTAAAAAGAAAATAATTTGATTTCAAGAACTAAATTTAATTTTATCACTTAAAGATAATTCCATAAAAATTTTAATACTTAAATACACTTATAATTGGTACATTGTAAACAAACTAACAACATAAAATATCATACCTACACATTCTTGTTTCATGAGGAGAGTTGACTCTTACTTGCCTTGGGAATAAGAATGTAAATAAACTCAGTAGTTGGAAAGTGTAGATGTCTTCATTAATTGATCAAAGTGAAATACATGAATAAGGATATAAAATTTTATTACTGTATTGAAATATCAACTAAATAATTTAATAAATTTTATTTCCCTAAGTAATATAGATCTACCTATATATAATACTATAATTGTAGATGCCTAGATCTTAGTAACTAATCTTCTTCTAATAGAATAAATATCCTAATTATAGTGGATCTTAAGATGGGTGTTTGAATATTAAAACATAAATAACCACCCATTATAAAATTCATTAAGAATATACTAAGAATACCTTATGAGGTCTATTAGATCGATTGTCTTTAAAAGACCATTGACATATATACAATGATTGAAATATAAAAAATATATTTATAGATTGTTATTTATAGTAATACTATAAATATAAATTGACCAAAATGTTCTTAAAGTATTTTGAAAAAAGAGGAAAGTATATTTATTTAATATTTTAGGTTTAGGATCCAAAATCAGAGAATCTATAGTAATTCTGGTAGAGCCCATATCAACTTTGTCATAGTCTACAATGATTTTGGTAGTGTCTATAGTGGCATGATTTAAGGATATTTGACATTGAGGGAGTCTATAGTAAGGCCAACATGTTGGTATGGATTATGTAATGCTTCAATGGTGGTTATAATTTTTTTTTAATGAATTCATAGCTACATCTAAAAGAGTTCATAACTATAGAATCGGTAAATCTATAACTACTAGTTGAGTCCATAGCTAGATATAGAATAGAGTGGGTGAGTATTTAACTTCATAGATGAGTCTATAGCTTTCTAGATATACCAAAATCCTTCATGTGGGTTACCTCATAATAGCTTGAAGATCATCAAAAATGTATTTATTCTCATGTACATTTGTATTGTCTATATATACATAAAATTAAGAGACTAAACATGTAAAGAGTTAGAATAAAATGATAGAATCAGTAGCTTAGAATTTAGTTACATTAAGTAATATAAAGCATTTATTTACTACAGTAATATTAAATATAATTATAATATCATTGAAATGTTCAATCTAGAGGAGTGTTAATTAAGGAAAAATGAAGGAAACTACTGGTAAAAATGAGTCATATTTTGGACTCATCATTTTCATCACACTTTTCCTTTTACAAGTCCCTTCATAAACTCATTTAATTATCCTATCATAACTATGAATTATATCTTCCATGTGTGGGTTGATGTGATACATGTTGAATTTATCAACCCAATGGTTATCATGTGTACTACTAAAATAATTATAGGTTTACACCATCTATTTCCAGATCTAAAATTGATCATCTACTTAAGAAGCATATTTGTGCCATGGTGGAATAGTAATAAGGAGTGGTGGTATTAATCGCATACCTATCCAAAAAATTTATCTTATTAAGTTGAGGACATGAATAATCATATCCATTATTTATTTTTCTATATGGAGGCTCCATCTTAAATTATTTGGATACATGACCTCCCTTCTTTTTAGTGGGATTGACATTGTATCCTAAAACCTGATACTAGCTTTAAATATGACATCAAAATGTTATCTAGTAAATAAATTAAAATAAATAATGAAATCATACAAAAATTGAATATAATGATTCTTGATATTATGATTTAGCAAATAGTTAGATCTAAAGTTCACCAGTAACATTTATACTCTAACAAAAATAGGTCTAATGCATAGTCATGTGGTCTTTGATTTTTTTACATACTCATCATGCCTAGCTTTCCATGGTAGTTATTTTTTATAGGTGGAGAGAAGGGATCTCAATTATACTTCTCCTACACATAAATTGATAATGAATATATTGTGATCACCTAATATCATATTACACAAGTAAAATTCACATAATAAACCCTATTGTTCTGGGGTAGAATCCTAAAAGATGTTCAAAATCATAGGGGATCCTTAATATTATAAGGTATATCACATGATATTATGAGAAACCTCCACCTATAAAATTATTCATGTAGATACAAACTTTAGGAAGGGGAAGGAGGTCTACATGCTAGAAGATGTTCTCCTATTTGATAGACAATCAAGAGATTGACATCAATTTTTTTGATTAATTATTTTTCCTTCTCTAAGTATTTTCTTAATGTATATTTTTCTTATTCTAAAGTTTTTTTTTTTTCCTTTACTCATTTTAACTCTGAACACACTTGATTCCATTTGTCTAGACAATCAGAATGGGAAATAATGATTTGGCAAGCCTAGTCAACTGAAGGTTTGGAGGTAGATGAATCTTGCTCATAAAGTTATTGTTAGAGGATAAATTTTTGCTAGTGAGAGTCCTAAAGTTGATGTTTTAATAAAAAAAAATCTTATTCCAACTCAATGATATATATCTAGGAGTATACCATCTCCTCATTAGATTGAGTGACTTTTTCCTCAAGTATATTGATTTTATTTATATGGTCAAGAGCCCTATTATTAAAACTATCTAAACTTTGAGTTAAATCAGAATTAAGAAGGTCCTTAAATTGAAATTGGCCCATAAGGTTAGTAATGTCTATAGCTTGTTATCTTATTATATCCTTAGTTTTAGACAATGCAAGAGTGAGTTATAGTTCTAGATTCTCTATAGTATTGAAATATTTTTCTTCCTTAGAGACCATAAGGGCCTTTCCTTTGTCTAGTATAGGCCTGGTGTCATGAGCTGGAGAGGAGTGAGAGGTTAATACTTCTTATACTAGAATATATTCTATTTGTATGTTTTCTTCATTGATGTCTTATTCATCATGAAATTCTCTTATTTAAGAATTTTTGTTGTGACTTGATCTTCCTATAGTGCTATCATGTCCACTATTGATGGTAGAGAAAAAGGAGTTTTTTTTATGTAGGATATCTAGGGTTTTAGTTGCATTTATATCATCATCATATGTTATTATAAACTTTTTTTCCTTTTTTAGTTTGTAGAGGAAAATAGTGTTCCCCCAAAAGAGTACCCTTCTTTGCTTACGATTATGGATCATCATATACTTCAAGTGCATGTGTTATCGTTACTGAAATAATATATGTAGCCTCAAGATTTAAGTGAGGTTGTGAAAAATTGATTCTAAATTTTCTTTTAGATGGAATTTTCTAAGAGCTCTACTTAGCCATAAGTGTGGCTTATGATCTAGAATGTTTCATTTCAATGGATGAAACCCTAACCCTAGAAAAGAGAGCCTCTACTTTTTTTTAAACTGAGTGTTTCTTTAGAGGCTTTTGGAGGAGGTGTTAATGGTTGATTAGATATAGATACCCAAAAGGTCTCCCATGCTACTTGACTTTATTTTATAAAATAATATTTTCTAATCAAATGAATGAGGCCATGGTGGTAAGTTGGAGCTAACCTATTAGTAGCCAAAACCAAAATGCCTCCATATAGGTACAATGGTATGTTGAGTCTATGTTGGGTATATTTTTTATATATTTTAGGTGAAGGATGATCCTCATGGATTTAAAACCCAAAAAAATACATTATCCTTCACACATAAAGTATTTTATGACTCAAAAGGTAACAGACCTCCAGAGTTCTATTAGGGTTTCCCTACTAATACCTTTGGACTTTCCTTGGTAATCCTATATGCATGCTATATAAAATTATTCATTCCCATTAAATTATGTAATCAATTCATAAATAAGGTTTATTCCCAATAAACTATTACCTTCTTCAGTGATTATGGATATTTCATTGATTATTCTATTAGAACATAGAATTTTGATACCCTGAACCGTGTTGGAGTCTTCTTTCATGGGTATAATGAACTCCTTAACCAAATTTTCATCATATCCTAAAATTTGTTTTTCAAAAAATAGATACATATAAATTACTCAAAGATAACTACAAATATGTCATCATTCATTAACCCATTAATAGAGTCTATTTCAAACCTTTTTTCTATCCCATGGTAGCTATATTGATTCTCTAGAGGTAAGAGTTAGTCTGGAAATTGAGAACAATAGTGGAAATGGAAAAATAGCTCAAAATGAAAATAAGAAGAGTAAAAAATGGTCTAGTTATGAATACTATCTTATTAGTTACTTATTCAATCCATAACAATGATGATACGACATGGGGGAATTTAGTGAAAATTAACTTGGAAAAGATTTGATATTTTTTGACACCGATTAGATACATGCACCAAATTACATGTCATTATGATTTGGAATACTATGGATTAGGTTATTAAATATTTTGTGCATGTGGATAAATTTTATATGACACCTTTTCTATTTTTCTTTCTTTTTACTTCATTAAGTGCTATTATCATGACCATTATTTTGATGTTTGGTAGGATATCCTTGGGATGAAGTTACTCAAACCATATCCTCATGGTGAATATACATGAAAAAAATAAATTATACTAGCTTAATGTAGGTAAATAAAATACTCAACTTACCTAATCATACTTGTAGTATTTACACTTTTCCTGCCACCAATTCTAAATAAATAAAAATGTATGAGTGAGCCTTAGGAAATGTGTATACATGAACACAACAACAAAATTGTTTTTCAAAATAGATTGATCAAAAAATGATCATATTTTATTTATTTTTTATTTTTTATTTTTCCCTTGACCAACCATTACTAGTTTTAAATTCAATGCTCTTTCTTCAATTCATGATCAACCAAAAAGCTGGTTTTCTTATCAACATTGTAAATAGTGTCCTAAAAGGATTTTCACTATTTATTTTATTTAATTATTATTATTATTTTATTTAATTTATTTTGTGTTTGTGTGTGTGTTTGTATTTTTCAAATAAGGAAACCAAGGAATTTTCCCCTTATTCTATTTATATATTATACAATCAAGGGGTTGTTATCATGGAAGAACGAAGTTCTTCCATGAAAATTAATTCATTTCTGATGGTTTGAACAAATTCTTCCTTGAGAGCATTTTTTTTATAGTTTAAGTCTATTCCCATTAACCAAAATAGTCTTTTAATTCCCATTTATTGGTAATAGTTGTAATAATCCATTATCAAAGACTTATTCTATTTGGTATGGGCCTAGACATCTTGTTCTCAATTTTCCTTTAGATTGTTAAAACTTGAAGTCAAATGAGAGTGCCCAATCCCCTTCTTGAAATATTATCTCTTTGATGTGAGAATCATGCCACAATTTTATCTGGTGATGTATCATTTTTGTATCATGTAAAACTTCTATCCTCAGCTCATCAATATCATTTAATTAGAGTATTTTATCTTCTTATACCTTATCTAAATCAATGCCTACCTCCATTATTATTTTCAAAGTTTTCAATTCAAAATCAATGGAGAGTAAAGTTTTAGTATGATACACTAAATCATAAGGTGAAAACATAGTGGTTGTCTGCTAAGTAGTGTTTTAATTCCATAATACTTTTGGTACTTAAGTTTGCCAAACATTTCTATGGATGCTGACTATCTTAGTCAGAATGTTCTCTAGCTCCCTATTGGTAACTTCTACTTGACCATTAGACTATGAGTGGTAAGGGGAAGATTTCCTATGGTTTAATTGGTATAGTTTCATGAAGTGATTGATAATATTAAAAATATTTTGTGGTCCCTAATCTAAGGCTATCTCTCTAGGTACACCAAAGCATTGTATTATTTTAAAATACATGAAATCTAGTACCACTTCTTCTCTATTAAGAGATAAAACTTAGACCTCAACTGAATTAATAACATAGTATGTACATACTAATATGTATTCTGTAGCTTGGGATGAATGATATACAGAGCCAAACAATTCTATTCTACACTTTTCAAATAGTTCTAACACTATCTGGGGATGAAGAGCCATGTCTGCTAATAGTGTAGGTTATCTCATCCTTTACATGGATAATAATACATGATGTAATTATTTACTTTCCTATAAAGGTATGGACAATAATATCCTGCTCTTAGGATCTTATGCATATTTATATTTTTTTAATAATGGCCACCCCCTAATTCATCATGATAAGTTCTAATGATGTCATAGGTTTCATTATCTACTACATAGCTATAGAAGACATGATCAAATCCATATTTGAATGTCATGACATTAATCTAAATAAACTAAGATCTTTATTTTATTAAACATTTATTTTATTTATGATTTAAATTATAAGGAAACTTATTTGTGGCTAAATAGTTAGATATATCAGCAAACAATGGTGATTCTATTGAAATAGCAAACAACAGTTCATCTAGAAAATTGTCTTAAACTTGTTCCTCATTACCTTCAATGTTTATCATATTAAAAAAATCTACGTAAAAATTAAAATTAATGGGTTTATCAATAATGGTTATATAAAATTCTTTCAAAATTAATAACCTCCTTATGATTATTCTTCCTACTATAGGTTTATTCATGAGATACCTTATGCTTGAATGGTTTGTATATATGAAGACCTTATATCCTATAATATAATCTCTAAATTTATTGATGGTATAAATCATAGCAAGGAATTATTTTTTAGTGGCTTAATAACTTATTTCATTAGGTGTGATCTTTTTAATGATGTAATAAATATCATACATATGTTCTTTTTCATCATTTTATCCTAGAACTACCCCCTTTGCATAGTTAGAGGCATAAGTGTAAATATGAAAAGGTTTTTATCAACTAGGTCCTCTTAACACTAGTGTAGAACTCATTTTTCTTTAATGATTTAAAAATATTTTTGACAGTTATCAGTCCAAAAAAATTCACTATCCTTTTCCAAAAAAATAAACATAGGAGTAATAATTTTGTTGAACTCTTATATAAACCATTACTAAAAGCCTACATGACTAAGAAGCTTTTAAAATCATTAAAATTTTGAGGGACAAGTAGGTTGGATATTACTTCAAATTTCTTAGGATGATCTTGGATTCCTTTGGCATAGATATCATGTCCTAGTATTATGCCTTGATTTGTCATCATTAGGAAATTATCATGACTTAGTGATAGTTGGTGTTCTTCACATCTAATTAGGACCTTATCTATATTATGTCAGGTTCCATCAAAGGTGTCTCTATGAGTAGTGGAGTCATCCATATAAACTTCTACATAATCATTAGTCAAATCATATAATATGTCTAAAACTACTCATTAAAAACTAACTAAAACATTACAAAGGCTAAATGGTAAGACTCTATAGGCCAACATTCCCCATGCATAGGTGAAATTTATTTTATCTTGATTCTTAGATACCACTATTATATGATTGTATCCACTAAATCCATCCAAGAAAGAAAAGTAATTTTTTCCTATTAGATTATCAAGCGCCTGATCAATAAAATAAATATGGAAATAATCCCTCATAGTGGCTTTATTTATCTCTGAGTAAAGTACACACACTCTCCATTTCTAATTTTTTTGTGTATAATTACTAGTGGAGAAACCCATTGGCTATATGAAATAGGATAAATGAATCCAAAATCCAATAATTTCTCACTATTATTTTTTACTATATCCCTTAATGTTGGGTTTATCCATCTTAATGGTTATCTAATTGGTTTGTCTTGATTTGTATAAATGTGGTGGGTACATACACTAGGATGGATTCCTTTCATGTTTATATATTATGAAGTAAAAACTTTGATTGTTTTTCTAGGACATCAAAAACTTTTGATTATTGATCATGGGTTAACCAACTATTTATGTTCAATAGTTTTCCTAGTAACACCATAACTTACTTGAATTCACTCATTAGGGAGTTAAGAGGACATGGACGGGATAATAGTATATGAAATTTAGTTACATCTTTTACAAATATATCTCTTGGATGAATGATTCTAGCTAATGGACAATGAAATATAGTTAGAAAATTAGTTGGTTTTTTCTTTCTCAATTCCAAATACTTTCTTTCAATGGTTTGTGGTTATATTTTGAATAGGAAAGATGAGAATTATTCCCAAATAATGAGTCTATAGCATCTAATATGGCTAATTCCATATATGATGAATTGGTAAAGTCCATAGTTTATGGACTAATAAAGTCCATAGTTGATGGACTAGTAGAGTCCATAATTAGTCTCATAAGGCTTGTGGTTTCTTCCAAATTTTGTACTAATTGATCAATTAATTATTTGACATGTCATTATACTATTATCATGGATAGGGATTAAATACTATTTTTATGTCTTTCTAGTTCATCTATCCATACTTTTTCAATGTAATCCATTGAGTGTTTTATAAGGGTTATAAAGATTTTGCTTTTGCTTGTAGACTATTTGAAATAGTCATATCCCCTGACCTCCAATCTATTAACAGTGATACAATAGCTAACTAGGGTATTCCTAAAATGAGGGGGTACCCTAATTTATTGGTTTTCAATTGAAAAACCATAAAATATATTGGACACTCCTATGAATCAATTTTTATAGTAATATTTTCTAAAGTACCTTCTAATTTAAAAACTAAATAATCAACCATTTGGAGAATGGTCGAAGTAGGATATAACTCATAAGGGATAGTGTTTATAGAGTATCAATAGTCATTACATTAATTAGTTCACTAAGATCTACCAAAACATTTTGCATTACTTTTCTCCGTATAGTTATTGTTATGACTGGACTACCTATGTCTATTTATTTGGGTGGAAGTAATTTTCCTACTAAAAGAGAAGGTAGTTTACCATCTACATGTATAGTATTTGGGTATTTATTATTTCTCCCAGGTGCCTTGACACACATTATTCTAATGAATCTATTTAATTCTATAATATATTTGATATATTATAACAAAGCTATCTCAATGTTCAATTTTTAGTTCCTAAATTAAATCAAACTCTTACTTATTCTTAGCTTATTTCAGTCTATTAGGAAAAGGAATAGGTAGAGGAGTAGTAACATGTTCCTCTTTCTCTATCATTTTATCTAATTCCTACTTTATAAATGTGGGTTGAGGTGGGTATATTTATATTTTTTCATTGGACAATTCTAAGATGGTGATAGGAGGTTATTGAATCATTCTAATTCATCTAAGATAAATGTTTTCAAACTCAATAGTTCCTAAATTCTTAGTTTCTCCTTGTTCATTTACATAAACATGGGTTGATGGTTTATTCTTTGAGTTAGCCATTGAATAAGTAGGTAAGTTTGGTTGATTAATCTATTATGTAGGTTGAATAATAAGAGGTGCCATTAAATTTTGATGTGGTACAAACCTTATTTGGGGGTTAGACTATGGATTGGTATTCCACTTTGTATTGACACATGGTTGTGACTATGGTTGTGGCATCCATGGTTATTTAATAATCATCCAAGGTTAAGGCATCATCCATTCTTGATTGGTCCATGTTGGATGTGATTTTCCCCACATATGTTGAGGTCCCTGATTAATCTAGGGTATCATCCATGGATTAATTGGATTCCTTAGACCAAATTGACCTTGGGTATGGTTTTGTGGAAATGAATTCTATATTTTAATTTTATTCAAGTCTTTTTATGGGATATGTATTCTAATTCAATTTAATTTTTAAAATAGGGAGATAAATGTAATGGGCTATATCATTGTCTTTACCATCATATATACCACATATTTCTATTTTATCTAGAGGACATTCTCTAAGAGCATGTTTTAACTTACATTTTGGGTAGTATATGGCTAAGGGTAATATGGTAGAATTTCCTTTGGATTGAAGTACATCCAATGTAGTGTTCAATTGGACCAAAATTTTAGTCCTCAAATTTCCAAACTCCTTCATTAATTGACTAACTTAATTGAACTTACCTAGTTTTCCTTTCCTGATACTTGGTTTTATCATAGATTAATTGGTGCACAGGTTTGAAATCTATTGAAATGTTAAATTTATAATGTCTCCTCTACCCATCAAGTTTATAGCATCTTTGCAGTCATCATTTAATGCTTTAGGGAAGGCCATCTTAACTACTTCTTCTATAAGTGGATAACAACTAAGTTTGTGAGTAAATGTGAACCTAACTAGATAATCATTTAAAGTTTTATCCTAATTCTATTAAATGTTAAATAAGTCTTATTTATTATCCATTACTCTGTATTAATCTTGATACTAATTAAAAAATGTAGTTTCCATGTCTCTTCATGTATTAATAGAGTCACCTGAAAGGTCCATGAACCATCTCATGGCTTCCTTAATTAAGTATAAAAGGGACCAATTTGATTTTTTAATTATAAATTATATAATCATGGTTTGAAATAATAATTTAAACTTAAATAGGAATTGATCTAGATATTATGAGGATTTACTCCTAAAAGTGGGAAGATTTAAAGGTGAAATTTGCTTCATAAGGGTTTGATCTACTCTATTTTATTCCCCTTGGCCTAGATCTCTTAGTCTAACTAAGGGGTGTCATTTATCCCTTAATTTAACCAAATTTTCTATTGATGTCATTCAAACTAGGGGTGGCATCCAATGTTATCTATAGTAAAGTTTATGGTTTTAGGCTATATAAATGGTTTGGGGGTGTTGATCTTAAGAGTATTTTATCCTAATTTAATATAATCTCAAAATAATTTGTTATGCAATTAAAAAACATGCATATAAATTGAAACATTCTATGTTCAAAATGAAATTAATCTATATTTATAAAAGGAAAAGACACTATTGAAAAGAAAACACACTAATGTACAAAACTATAATTTTATATGATAACTTAAATATAATCCCCTATAGGTTTTAAGAATGAAATACACTTATAGTTAATAAAACTATTAACACACTAAAAAATTTAAAATATCATAAAAATATGTTCCAAATTTCTAAGGAGACTGGGCCCTTGCTCACCTTGGCAATAGAAATGTATAGAAACTATGTACTTAAAAACTATAGATGTCTTAATTAATTGATCAAAATAGAATACATGAATATAAATAAAACTTTGTATTATTGTATTAAAATATCAACTAAATAGTTTAATAACTTTTCTCTCCCCAAGATATAGTGATTTGCCTATATATAATACTACAATTCCAAATCTCTAGATGAGTATGTAGTAATAAGCTTCAAGGATTTTTGACATTGAGGGAGTTTGTGACAGGGCCACCATGATGGTAAATATGATGGAATGATTAAAGGGTAGTTGTAAAGTTATCTAAATGAGTCCATATCTATATTTGAGTGAGTTTGTCACTACTGGGTGAGTCCATAATTATAGACTAGGTAAGTCCATAGTTACTAGTCGAGTCCTAGCTGGATCTCAAATAGATAGCGTGAGTATGTATCTTACTAGATGAATCTATAGCTATCTAGATATACCAAAATTCTTCCTATGGGTTATCTCATGGGAGGTTGAAGATCATAAAAAAGGTCTTTATTCTCTATGTATTTTTGTATTGTCTATATATACACAAAATTAGGAAATTAAACATGCAAAGAGTGAGAATAAAATGATGGAATCAATAACTTTGAATTTATTTATATTAATTATTATAAATAATTTATTTAATACATTAAAATTATATATGAGTCTAATATCCTTATAATGTTCAATCCAAAAGAGAGGTAATTGAGGAAAGATGAAGGAAAATGATGGTAAAAATGAGTCATATTTTGGAATCATCATTGACTAGTATTATGTTAATTAAACATGCCTTATATCTTACCTAGAATGATTAAAATATAATTTTCTTCCATCTCTACAATTTCTGAACTTGTGCCTACTTTAATACTCCATCGACACTAATTTTAGGATAAACACTAGTATTGATGTTAGTGACCTAACTTGATGCAAGTGTCTAATGCCATAACATCATCTATTTTTCAAATGAAATGTATTATAATGATGAACATAACTAATTTTATGTGAGATACTTATCCAAAGGGATTTATATAAATATAATATCAAACCTCACTCATTCTTCACCTATAAATAAGGGAATAATAACAAGCATTCTTACAAAAGAGCATTCATTGAATAAATATCCCCTATTTTTGTACCAATCATAGGCAAAACACATCTATAGGTCTAAAGTACTAAAGGAGAAGCCCAAGAGACTAATTTTCCAAGTTACAAACTGTCATTTTTATACCTAATTTTCACATATTTTATGAATCACACATGATCCACCACATAGTGGAGTACTACATTAGTTTGAAGCTCTATTCTAAGTACTAGCTATGTAGGCAGTGCTCATTGATAGATTGGTCTTTGGGGTCAGATCGACAACATTGTCCCACTAACCCATTTTTTTCAAGGTCATAATGAAAATTAAGAACTATGGTTTTGAAAATTGATGAGGAGTAATAGTCCATGAGCTATATATGAATGCAATAGAGTGGAAGTGAAGACAAATCTAGAATCATTTATGGGTTGCATCTTTTCTAGTAGGTATTCTATATAGGACACTTACATCTAACCTATAGAGTAGCATTGACACGATCATCCCAGAATGATGTTATTGTCTAGAGCTCCAAAATCATCATATCTAGAAAATAATGACTATTTCACAATATTATTCCACCTTAATTTAAGCCTGTTATATATCCAACACTATGTTATAATTAGAACTAGATAAGTAATTCAAACTAAAACTAAAAGATTCATAACATTAAAACTAGAGACTATATCTATAATTAGAACATTATAATTACAATTAGAAAGAACAATGGAATCTAGAGACTAGATCTATAACATTATAAAAATAATTTTAAAGAGAGATCAAGTGTTATTTCTACCTGAAAACCATGACCAAAAGAACTATAAAGAACCATAACATTATATATATAGTCTCTAGTCTAAAATATCCCCCAACATTCAAACTAAAAGGATATTATAGATCTAGTAACTAGTCTAATAGATCTTTTGGAAATTACCAAAAGATTCATTAAAACTAAAATATCCCCCAGCATTTGAGATTCTTTTATTAGTCAATACCAAGCAAAAATAGGGCTATATTTCATATTTTTATGACAATGATGATGAAACATCCTATGATATGACAAATGAGAAAATGTGAAACTTAAAAGATGATCCCATTGATCACCTGACACATAACCTATTAAAACCTATTGTTCTTAGAACATATGAGCTAAACCCACTTGTGTAAAATACTAAATTAAATATAGATAATGGAAAAACAAAAATAGAATATGAACATATAGATGTTAGTTACTCCATATGCCCCTCTTGGATGTAAAAAATGATTCAACCTTATAAGTGATAAATTCAAATTAATCATTTGAACAATGTGGAGTCTTATTAAAAGGATTCACAA
This sequence comes from Torreya grandis, assembly GCA_037957365.1. Taxonomy (NCBI): domain Eukaryota; kingdom Viridiplantae; phylum Streptophyta; class Pinopsida; order Cupressales; family Taxaceae; genus Torreya; species Torreya grandis. The sequence continues at coordinate 1,236,131 of JARHVA010003612.1, read as the reverse complement.
CAAATTTTACATATCATGACACAATAAGGTATTTCCTTTCCTCATGATGGAAAATTAACACATCTTGCAAATTATAACATTACTTTTTCTACTACACATGAAGAACATGATGATGAACATGATATGTACATTTTAAACCTATTCAATCATGATGCAAACAATGTAAAAGATGTAACTTAAGGTCATTAGGCAATGAGTGGGGGGAAATAACTATGTCCATCTATTAGATGAGATCATAGAGTAATATTTTTAAATATTCCAAAGATTCAAAATAAAAAATAAATCAAAACCATTCAAAAATACAAAAATATGTTCGACACCTACATGTTCTATTATCTCCTTAGAATCTATGTGTTATTTCCATGTTGATGGATAGAATCCTTAATTAATTATACATAAACACATACTTTTCAAACTTCTACTTGAGTGTGCTCTTTGCATACATAAATACATAATAAATTTCTATTTTATAATTTGGGTTTTCCCTCTAATCATGTCATGTAGGTATTTTAGGCATCCACTTCTTTGATCTTGATACACAGAGATAATATGATTTGATGGTCACTCTACATTATCATGTTTCATGGAAATAAGAATAAAGGCATGATTGGCTCCATGATATCACTACATTGACCATAACAAACTCCTTCTCATTATGGCATAATGGAAGTCTGATTTAAGTAACCAGGTACAACATCATATTTGACCCCTATAAAAGAGACAACTTAACTATGAAGTGCATTAAAATAGGGTCTATTCTATGCCCCACTCCTCCCACTCTAGATCCAAACCTATGTAGAGTGAGATTGCATGTCTAGCTTCTATCCCATCCAACTATCTCTCACCATAGAGATTAGATCTTTGAGAACCCCTCTATTCTATAGAGATAAAATTAGGAAACCTACATAGTAGCTCTTTATTTAGTGATATGCATGGTTCCTTGGTAACTTTGATTTTGATGAGGGAAAATATGATAAATGAGTCCATTAATGTAGGTTAAAATTTTGGTCAAGAAGCAGAAACCTAAAATATTGTAGCTACTCATGGTTATTTTAGTTGATTGATTTTCCAATATTCTAGTTTTAAGAACTCTCATTCTCTAAATTTATTTTTAGCTACTTGTCTAGCTTACATATTTACTTAAACATGCCTTTATCCATTATTATATCCTACATAGGGTATTTGATATACTATACACTTGACATTTTTTCCTAACACATTTGATCCATGGGCTACTATGACATGTTTATGTTGGTTACTTATACTTTACATTATGTACTTCCTTGAGTGTCTTTCCTTGCTATGGTATGCCTTGTTCAATGATTTGAATATGGTTCTTTACTTTTGGCCTCTATTCCTGTGTATGTTTCCGTTGTGATTTGGATATGTCATTATTTTTTATATGGACATTTTAGTATGTAATTATTATATTTTGTATATTGGACTATGTCATGTCCCTTTAATTGTGAGGCATTTAAACATGCCCCTTGTTTGTGATATTTTTCGGCCATTGCCTTTTGACATAATTTTGAGTGATTTTGTGTGTGATATTTTTACTTGTTGAACTCATCACTACCTAGACATTTCCATGATCCTTATCAAGAATCTTAGGCCTTCATGTGATCACATTGGTTCAATGCACTTCAATTCTATATATACCTAGATATGCTCCTTCTATATGTTATATGGTTACATTCATAGATTATATAATTGGATTATCCTTTCGAGGTGTGGTAACTATGAGTTCCTATATATCCCTCACCTTAAATGGAGGGAATATTAATGGGGCATGTTATAAAGGAATGTTATCCACACTTATAATAGTTCTATATTAAGTGGGGATATGTCATATGGGCATGGATTCCATTCATTCACAATTTTCATATTTAGTGGGGGAATTTCATATGGTCATGGATTCCACACATTCACATTTTTTAGATTTAGTGGGGTCATGTCATATGGGCATGGCTTCCACACACATTAACAGTTATCAAATTTAGTGGGGGCATGCTTTCAAAGCCTTTTGTCCACACCTATTCAATATATAACATCTCCATATTATAATGTGGGAATGTTTTAGAAACATGTTCTCCACATTGTTACTTATATCATTTTTCATATTTCTTCATATATAGTGGGGGCATGCTTTGGAGTCATGTTTTCTACACATACATTGATTTTTTAAATAATGAAAACACACATTTATATGATTCATATTCATGGCTATAGCATAATTTTATATATTGGTACCAATGTTATACATAGTTTCAACATGAGACATAATTAAGGTGAAAAATGTAAATCAGTTTTAGATTTTAGAAAACTCTCAGAGACTGTCACCACCCATCAGTTGGAATTTTATGAACTTTATTGAGCTAATCTACTAAATTAGTTGGTTCATATTTTCGTATGGTTGAGGTGATAAAATTCCTTAGTCTTTATAATTTTTAAGTTTGGACTTCATAGTACCATCTAGCCTCACCAGTTTGATAGTGTGGGTGATTTATTTCACTCACACTAACTAGGTTATGTGTATCATTAAGTTTCATAATTTTGAGATAATCTCAACTACTAGGTGACAACTCACTTTTTCTCCAATGTTAGGGGCATGTGCCTTCCAAATTATCTATCTGTATATATCTCCTTGGATTTATGCACTTTCAAGATTTATCTATATTTTTCCTAATCTCAATTTTAGAGCCTTATAATGATACATATTTTTTCAAATCAACTTGCTCATAAGCAAGGTAGTTACATCGACACATAGGTATAATCCTAAATATTTATATTTTAATTTTAATAAATTTCAAGTAATTTCAATTCCATAGTATATGTAATGATTATATACTATAACATGTTCTTGGTTTCTAATCAGACACCATCAAAGCACTCATGTTGGGTGCATGCAAATAAAAGATGTGTTATATAGACCTAAGTACACACTTATTTCCTTTAAAATTATAATTTAATTACTAGATTATATTGGGGAAATGTATATGATATTTATGGATTATATATCACCTTAGTCTTGTACACTTGAAAAATTCATACCTTAGTTGTTCCTCTCAATATTGAACTTCTCCCATTTCCATAAGTCCCACATCTACTCTATCTTGGGCTCTTTGGCCTATATCTCTTAACTTGACTAGTATTATGTTGATTACCAAAGATTTATGTATTACCCATAATGCTTAAATTTTAATTATACATATCTACAATTTATGAACCTATACCCAATTTCCTACTCCTTAGACACTAAATTCTATGATAAACACTAGCATCAATATTAGTGTCCCAACCTAATGTAAGTGTTGAGTTCCTTAAAGTCATATATTTTGAAAATGAAAAGTATCCTAATGGTCAGTCTAAGTTCTTTTATGCAAGTTAGTTATGAACATGGGAACAATACCAAGTATTCTTACCAAATAACATTCAAATATCATTTAATTTAATAAAATTTCCCTATTTATATACTGATCATAGGTACAACACATCTATAGGTCTAAACTACTAAAAGAGTATCCCAAGATGTCAATTTGCCAAGTTACAAGATAGGTCACTATTGTACTTACTTTGCACATTATTTGATTCACATGTAAACCAACATGCTAGGAAGAACTACATCAATCTGAGTCCCTCTTTAGAGTAAGGGATATTTAATTTTTACTCACTAATAGAGGGGTATTTGGGTTTATCTTGACACCATGTGACCACTAATGCATTACCCCAAGGTCACAGTGAAGATGAAGAACTAGGTATTTTTTTAATTCATAAGGAGAGATAGTCCATGAACCACATCTAAATGCACTAGAGTATAGGTGAAGACAAACCCATAATCATATGGGTGGTCACATCCATTTTCAATAGGTATTTCATATAGGACACTTATGTATAACCCAAATAATTATGTTGCCACAACTATTTGAGGATGACATTAGTATCGAGACCTTCAAAAGTTTTAGATCTAAAAACAAATGACTTTTACATAATCTCTTTCCATCCTAATTTATGTTTGTTCTAAATGCAACACTTTTTTAGCATTATAACCAAATATGTATATTACTTCTTCATCATTTTTATACATAGCTTAGTTGTAATTTATATAGTTAGCTCATACTTAGCATAATAAATTTAGAGTATGCTTATATTTGAGTTTAGCATTTAATTGGCCTATTATACATCTAATTATCATCCTTGTGTATTATCATTGTCTATATTATTACCCTATTATTTTTCCATGGTATAATATACTCATATCAAATTGTGGTTAAACAATTTTAAAGGCATTGTTTGTATTTTGATCCACTCTTTATACTTGATGTTCTCTCTTCTTTGTGTTCACATAATTAAAAAATTAAGTTTGGTTACTAGGTATTGTTTCTTAATCAATTTCATTATTATTTTTATATCCCCAACCTCATATTCATTGATGTATCCAATATTAAGCTAATTCTTATCCTATTTTTATATTATTAGCTTCCATATTATATCTACAATTTGGTCATGTTCCTAAATGTTGGGGTTTTCTCCTTCTGTAGCTATTTATGATTTTATCAAGAATCAATGTCCACTTTTTTTCCTTTACTAGTCCTCATCCCACTTATATTAGTTATCTCTACTCTTAGTTATCAATCATGATTCATAATATGGAGAGATTTCTTCTGCAACTTCTCTTTTTGTTATTTTATGATCTCTTAGCATTGTATAATTTGTTCCAACATGGTTATTCTATGGGATTAAATTCCCTCTTATTCTAATATTTTATCTTCTACTTTTTTATATTGAACCTCATTTCACTACCATTTCATATCATGTCCTTTTTATATTTTTATTAAGTGTTTAGCCAATTTCCTAGCAATAATTTTTCCAACTCTTTAGTTTTTGTTTCATATTTTCTATATAATTATATCACTTTAGGACATAATAATGAGTCATGAATTCTTTTTTCATGGTTTAATACAAATTCAATCCATGGTTCTTTCTCATAAATTCTATTAATATGCCTAATGTTTATACATTTTTAGTACATTGGTGGGGGTCTCTCCTAATTATAATTATGATTTATCCTATTCCCATTTGGTAATTTCTCCTTCCATAATATCATCCTCTATAACTATAGTATCGATATCCTTTTTACCCTTCTTGATTGTTATTTTAATATTTTGGTTGGGTTTTTTGAGATTGAAATTTTTGAATTATAATGATGGTTTATGCTATTGATCATGGTGTGGTATACTATCAATTTTCATGGGTAGTTGTTTTGGTGGCATGTGTTTTAATGTTATTACTCTTCTCCAATTGGTATATTTTGCATCCATGTGTGTAAATATAGTAGGAATTTATGATTATAGTGATTGAATGGTCCATAATCAGTGTAATACATTAATTTAATCATAGGTGATGCCACTTCCATCGTGGGTAATAAGTGTTCGGGATGTTGATCATATACTTAACAAATTCCATAATAAATCCTCTCACCATATATATTTTTTAATTAGTGGATTCATCCCTATTTATGATTATGTTGATATTATTATCACTGCTCTCTTTGCAATATCACTATAGCGGTATTATGTCCTATAACGTCATTTTGAACAAAAAGTAGTGCACTAAATTATTGTCCATGGTGGCATATGCTTATTTTAATGTTCCCCATACTCATTTCCCTTCATCTAAATTTCATATTTTAATCTTAAATTATCCAAATATAACTACAATATTTTAACATTATATTTTAATGAGGTTTTGGTATCTTTTATACATGACTAGGCTTTTAATCATGATTCTATTTCCAATGTTTTTAAAATTATCCGATCCATATTGGATCGAAGGCATGGGATTAATCTAGATATTTTAATTTAAAGGATCATCTAATTTCCACATGGATTTAAATTTTTGATCATAATATTTTTATATTTTCCATCTCCTTTTGTATCAACTCTCTTATTTTGATGATATTCTCTGTTGTTATATTTGGATAGTGAAAATAACCCTTCAAATATTTTTATACATTAACCTATGCACTTGTATGTCTAGAGTATGTCTTCATGTACCATGTAAGTGCATCATTCCTTAATGTTCAAATGAAATCAAATAACATCACCTTTTTGTCAATTTATTATGACTCCTCTAGTATGAGTCCAACAAAAACCAATGTTCTTTCACATCCTTTGTATATTTACCAAACAATGGTAAATTTATCATATTTTGTGTATTTTTAATGTTATTAAGTTGTTTAGGAATACATTTTTAAAGATTTTTACCATTATTCATCTTGTTTCCTAATATACTTTCTCCTATAGTAATATAATTTTTTTTCTATTATTTATCTTTCTATTGTCTAAATAATTTTAGATTATGGACCTTGTTTCTATTTAATTAATCTTAGAATTATCTTCTTTCTAACACTTCCCCACTAATCCATTAAAAATACCTTTATTTTTTGAATGTCCTCCTTATGAATGTGTTATCAATTTGTTGCTTCTTCTCCAATAAAGATATCTCTTTATCTAAGGTATGGATGTATGCATATATTGTAAAGTGGCATAGGGGATGGAGATTTATCCAAAGGTTTCATTTCCTCTTGAGGCATCTTATGGTTAGGGTTTGGGGTAGTTTCATCACTTCAAATCTCTTCTTTAACATATTTGATCTCTAATTGAAGTACTTCTCTTTTTTCATTAATTATTCCTTCCTCTATTAGGTGATCTTCCTCCTTATCTATATGTTGTATTTCTATAGAATGACTACTAAAAATTATCTCTAAATAAACTTCCTTATGAATGTTAACATCTCTTTCCACACATATGTGTTATTATATATTATCTTTATAACTTTCTTCCTGAATACATACTGTCAAGCATAATTGTATTGAAAAATTCTACTCATTTATTCTTTCTCTAGTCTCTAGGCCTCATCCACTATGGGTCAAACTAATTATGATTGGTTCATATTATGTACCCAAGGTTTTGAATATTTTGGGTGTTTAAAATAAAAGTGTCTAAATATTTTAATATTTTTTCATGTTGTTTATTAATTTTTATGATGTCATAAATTTAAATTAATTTATTCTATTTCTCTCACTATCTTCATTTGCACATTATAATGGTGTGAATAGTAACTCATTTATTTCTAGCAAAGTGGCAGTATTAATATTTTTAATATTAAGGTTTAAAATTGTAGAGAACAAATAAATTTTCTCTTATATATTGCTTATTCATAACATTATTTCTTCCCTTTCCTTCTTCTATATTTATTTTCAAATTTCTAATTGAAGTATCTCATCCTCCATCTCATTCCTCATCTTTTCATTCACTATTTATCTTAACTATCTTTAATTTATCCTCTTAGTAGTATATACTTCTCCTTAACTTACTTTTACTTGATACTTAATTTCCTATCCCCCTAAACCTTATTTAACCTCCCCCAACCTTTAAGACTAGATATTTAAAGTGGTCACATCTATTGAAAATCCTCCTTTTTGCATGCCATCTATTAGGTGCCTATCCTCTAAAGGAAATGTATACCTTCTCTCACTACCCCTTGATCCAGAAAAAACATGAAGATGAGTAATGGTAATTTATTCAATAAAATTTTCCTTTCCCTTCAATAAATTTGGATTTCAATGAATAAGTCTAAAGTAGTCTTGAACCTATAATCAATATCCTCAGTTATGGGTATATCAAGTTATTGGAGAGCTTCAACATTTTTTTAATCCATTAAAATTTCATTTTAATTATAATGTTGTAACTTTATGTATTATTCACTTACCATATTATCCAATGCCATAAAATTTGTGCATAGGTGACCAAAATTCTTCTTACTACAATCTAAAGATTGATGCCTTTATTTATGGTAATGTTTCACCTATATTTTTAAATTTTTTGTGAAAAAAAATTAGTTTTTATTCTCACCACTTATATTTCCATTAACACAAAAATATATAACTCCAAAGGATACTTCCCCCTAGACATTAGTCAACTGAAGTCCATATGATGCCACCAAATGTTGTCATAAATTTTGAAGTTGTTGGATAAAAATAATTTTTTTTTATATAGATTAACTTTGGTTAGGATAATATAACACAAAGGTTATTATTTATTATATTCCTTATGATTCACTAAAGCTAAGAATTGCATATATTCACATGAATTCAAATAGTACATAGAATACAATATTTCCTACTCTAACTCTTTTCTTATTTGTATTATAAATCAAACACTAAATATAATGTTCATATACTCTATAATCTATACCACATTGTGAAATTACATAGGTTACTTTGATATGTAAATTATTATAATTTTTCTCTATATCTTATCTTTTATATTCTATATCTAATCAGATACAATATTGAGGTATAAATATTGACTCAATACAAAACATATCAATGGTCATGTTTATTTGAGACATGCCATTTATATAATTAAGTCATTCTTTATTTATGTAAATAAATATTTCTCACTACAACACCCAACTAGTAAAAACTCTATTATATTAATTTATAAAAGTGCCATGTTCCTATGATAAAGGAATCAACATTGTATTCTCTACGGTTTAGCCCTTTAGCTGATAGAGAATCCTAAAAACAAGATCATAATTGTTATCCTCAAATAATTTATTGATATATTCACACGGTCTTATTCCTACATACTTGGATTATATTTATACTTGGCCATCAATTGTATTGTAGTGCATCTTGATGACAAACCCATCAGGTAAAAATTATGGAAGATGCACTAGCATATTATTATTTTGTTAAATAAGGAAATCAATTTTTTTTGGGAGTCAGATTCATCATGCCTGTGAACTATTTAGAGTGGATATAAAACATTATCCTTGTCAAAAAATAAAACCATTATTAATTCATTTTTTCACCAATTTCCATGACATTAAAGAAGATTTACCAAAGGATAATTTTCCTTTACCCAATATTGACATGATAGTCAATTCCATAGATGAATATGAAATGTTATCAATTATGGATGGTTTTTAAGGAGATAAAAAATTAAAAATAACACCTAAGGATTAACCTAATACTTGGTTCACCATCTCATGGGAACATTTTGTTATTATGTCACCCTTTTTATCCTGAAGAATGCTAGTGCCACTTATAAGAGGCACGATTTTTATCTTCCATGACATGATACATGGTATTATTTAATATTATGTATATGATATCCATAAAAAGTAAAAAAAAGGGTAAAAGATCTAGTAATTTTGTGTAGAATATTGGAACAACTTCAAGAGTACAAGGTCATATTAAATCCCAAGAAGTGTGTCTTTGGTATCACAGCAGGAAATTTGTTTGGATTCATAGTTTATAGAAGAGTCATTGAAGTATATCCATCCAAATTACATTTCATAACAAAAAATATTCCACCATACATTCTTAAACAATTTTTATTTTATACAGGAAAAATACAAGCAATCTACATATTTATTTCACAATTAGTTAATCTTTCTTACCCTTTCACACATACCTTTAAATGATTTATTCAATATTTAGTTAGTCCAAAAATATTAGTCCTTCCAACACTAGGAAATTCATTATTTCTCTACATATTCACTAATCATTATGCCTTGGGGGAAATTTTGGCTTGTCTCGATCATCATGGAAAAGAATAGGTTGTCTATTATTTAAGTATTACTTTGGTATACTTTGAATGAAATTATTAACCTATTGATAAAATATTCATGGAATTAGTCTTTGAATTTTAGAAAGTATGATATTATATGTTGAATAATCAAATTCTTCTCATCGCTAAGGTGGATCCAATAAAATACCTTTTATCAAAGGCAACTGTTATAGGCCAAATGGAAAAGTGGATAATGTTCTTTATTGAATTTGATATTGAATTTGTAAACCAAAAAGCTATCAAGGGTAAATTACTTGGTGATAAACTTAAAAAATACCCATTACTAGATAAACAACCATAGACCATTGTCTTTCTAGACAATGTCATTATCTCTCTTGAAAATTTAAAATAATGGATGCTCTATTTTTATGGGTAATTCACATCACATGGCTCAAGATTACATTTTATTTTGTGATGCCACAATGGGATATTATCTCCAAATATTTTCACATTGGGTTTACATACACTAAAAATATTTTAGTTTATTAAACTCTCATTCAATCCTCTATCCCATAATTCAATGGAACATTTATTAGTTAGTAGTATATAGTTACTCTCAACTTATCATTAATCAAGTCAATTTTCAATACCAAACATAATATGACAAACTTATATCTTAAAATTAAATGGTATCTAGATTCAATAATTATTTTGAGTGTATTAAGATTTATCAAGTGACATGAGATAATAAAATATTAGATGAGGTTAAGGACACTATTGGTCCACTTTCATATATGTTTTTTAGCTTCTAATAATATAAATTCGTCATTAAACAACTCATCATGCTAATATATTTACAAAAATGGTATGCAAAATAATTGGTCCTAGTTCACCCTATTATAAAAATATTTATACCTACCTTCATGATCATAACCTTCTAAAAGACCTTTCACATAACCAAGAAAAATACTTCATCCATAACACACCTTGATATACCTTACATGGTGGAACTATATCGTAGTGGCTATGATATAATGTTGATTCATTTTTTGAATTTGAGAGAGGCTTATATAGTAATCAAATATGTTCATGACGGGATTTATGGCACCTGTACTAGTGGAATATCCATTTATAATAAGTTACTTCATACAAGATACTAATGGTCAAATATTAAAATTGATGCATGTTCATATGTCAAAAATTATGTTACTTTATAGAATCATGGGGACCTATTTAATGTTATATTACAATCATTGCAACTGATTATAACTCTTTGTCCATTTTTAATGTGGAGACTCAATCTCATAGGAAAGATAAACCCCACCTCATCCAATGGTCATAAACGAATTCTAACTTCTACTGAGTATTTTAAAAAGTGGTTCAAATCCATTCCTCTCACCTTTATAACCAAAAATAAAATATCCAAATATATCCTCCATCACATTATTTATTGTTATGGAATTCCTTCTTCTATCATTTTTTATAATGGTAAGTTCTTAAAAAATAAGGATGTAAAATACTTCTATTCCCAATTCCATATCCAACACATATGGTCCACTCTTTATTATCTTCAAGGTAGTGGCCAATCTATGGCATAAAACAAAAACATCCTTAAAATCCTCAAAAGGATTGCTAATGATACTAGTTGTAAACATAATTTACAAATTTATACTACCTTATAAGCTTATTGAACCAACATCTATATACCCACATGTGCTACACCATAATCCCTCATCTTTAGGTTAGAATCCATCATCTCTATTGAGATTGAATCACCCTCCCTACCTATATCATTTTAATACATTGTCGATGATAAGGATTATAGGTTTACATGTATATAATAGATAGAAATACTTGATAAGAAAATATTGATAGAATGAAATCTATTCAAAGAATATTAGAATAAACGTTGTATAAAATATGAAAAGTACATTAAATATCAATAGTTTGAAGTTGATAACCTTGTGCTTAAATAAAATAAAAAGAATACAAATACATAATGGGAGAAGAAAGACAAGTTTGAGCCTAATTGGCTGAGTCTATACATCATCACTATTAAGTACAATTCTAGTGCTTACATATTGGCCATATAATATGTAAGAGAGATAGATGACCCATGAAGATCATGCTATCATGCAAATAAATTACTTTCATTTAATTGATTATGTTGATATAGTCTACCTATAAACTATTTGAGATATATTTGGTATTCTATTATGGTATTATAATTAGTTATATACGTTGATATATTTTCACTATAATTATTAAGACAATTATGGAATACATTTTATTATATCATTAATTATTATTTCTTAATCTGTACTAGTTCATTATTTAGTTTGATGTGTTATTGAAATGTTTTTGTCACATTTATTATACTTAGATGTCTAAATGTTATTGATACTCTATTGGTTGAATATCAATACATGTACTGGAGATAGGTTGTGATCAGAATTGAGAAACATGAAAACATAGAGAATCAAAGGATAAATGAAATAGTGAAATTAAACTTAAAGTTGATCTGATTAATATTAGTGATTTAGTCACTATGCTTTTGACCATTCTATGTTATCATTTAATTGTCATTTTCTTTAATTATTGATTTGAGGTTGGTGTAAACATTTCTTATTTGATATTATAATTTTCAGTAATATTATTATTTGGGTCTAAGTATTTTACACAACTCTCCTTTCATCGATTTTATTATTTTCATCTATTTTGATGTTGTGTGTGTCTCTTAAACTTGTTACTTGTGGACTTCAATAGTTTGGTCAATTATGTATCTATACAGGTCAACTATGGCTCCCATCTACATCATTTTTATGCTATTTTAATCAATATTTGAAATTCATTGATACTTTAATTTGTTTTTAAATATGTGAAATAGATGGTTTTTAAAAGGATATTATATAGTTTTAAACTTGTGATTGAAACATCTTAAGATGTTTCATGGCATTGACCTGGGCATGTTGTTTAAAATGTTGATGGACATTGATTGGCTTATTAGTTTGTTGTTTTTATTGGTTATATCTTTTTTTAATGAGGACTTAGGCTAGGCTCTCTATCCACGTGGGCATCTTCATAATTAGTTTGGTGGTTAATTGTTTTAGCCAAGAACTTAAGGGTTTTTGGCAATGGTTCACCTTACCATGTAAAGGTGGTTGAGAGACTCCAGATGGTTTTTATGGTCAAATGTGTTCATTTTGGCATTTAGTCTTGGAAGTTTGGAAACCTTGGTAAAAACTATCCCAAATTTTTTGGCATGGTGACAAAGGGGAATGCGAAGCAATTCTACATGAGGAATTTTGAGAAATAAGAAATGTAGTATAAATATGGAGAGTTATATGGGGTTTGTTTTTGTGTTTAATATGCCACTAGTTTTGTAAAAATATTTGCAAAATCTTTGTGTTTGGAGGCTAAAAGTATAGAAAATTTATGTGGTAAATTTTATCAACCAAGTAAGTAATGTTTTGAATTTTAGATTTATTTTTTGAAAATAAAGTTAATGTCTTGATATAGGGATTTATACAAAAGATTAAATCATATTTTTTTAAGTTTATGTAAAACCCTAATAGTGGTCATGATGTTCTTTTGTATGAGGGCTAAGTTGAGCACTTGTAGTGTTATTTGTGTCATTGTTTATTTTTGGTTTTTTGATGGCTATGTGGGGGTGTTATCAATGTGTTTTCTATAGAAAATCCACAATGAGGTCATGGGTTATATGAATACTTTTGTTGGTTTGGATTGCATAGTTAACTGTGTGTTGATTTGATATTATGAGGAAAATGGGTTTTTGTGTTAATTATGAACTCATATTCTTTGAAATTTTTTAGGTTTTATATTTGAATGCATAATGATTTTCTAAAATTGATTATAGTGATTTTTTGTGTTAATATGTTTGGTTTGACTAAGTTTTATGTCAAGGACTTGCTTGTATTTTTTATTGAATCCATATAGTCTTCAATATGGTAATTATGTGTTGTTTATTTTATGATGATTGCTTTATTATTTGGTTTGACTATGGTTTTTTATGATGGTTATGTATATTTTGTGGACTATGTTTAAAATTAAAAGCCTTCAAAATTGTAGAAACTATATTTGAGATATATTTGGTATTCTATTATGGTATTATAATTAGTGATATGCGTTAATATATATTTTAACTATAATTATTAAGAAAATTATGGAATACATTTTATTATATCCTTTATTATTATTTCTTAATCTGTACTAGTTCATTATTTAGTTTGATGTGTTATTGAAATGTTTTTGTCAGATTTATTATACTTAGATGTCTAAATGTTATTCATACTCTATTGGTTGAATATCAATACATGTACTGGAGATAGGTTGTGATCAGAATTGAGAAACATGAAAACATAGAGAATCAAAGGATAAATGAAATAGTGAAATTAAACTTAAAGTTCATCTGATTAATATTAGTGATTTAGTCATTATGTTTTTGACCATTGTATGTTATCATTTTATTGTCTTCTTCTTTAATTATTGATTTGAGGTTGGTGTAAACATTTCTTATTTGATATTATAATTTTCAATAATATTATTATTTGGGTCTAAGTATTTTACACTACTCTCCTTTCATTGATTTTATTATTTTCATCTATTTTGATGTTGTGTATGTCTCTTAAACTTGTTACTTGCGGACTTCAATAGTTTGGTCAATTATGTATCTATACAAGTCAACTATGGCTCCCATCTACATCATGTTTATGCTATTTTAATCAATATTTGAAATTCATTGATACTTTAATTTGTATTTAAATATGTGAAATAGATGGTTTTTAAAAGGATATTATATAGTTTTAAACTTGTGATTGAAACATCTGAAGATGTTTCATGGCATTGACCTGGGCATGTTGTTTAAAAATGTTGATGGACATTGATTGGCTTATTAGTTTTTTGTTTTTATTGGTTATATCCTTTTTTTAATGAGGACTTAGGCTAGGCTCTCTATCCACATGGGCATCTTCGTAATTAGTTTGGTGGTTAATTGTTTCAGCTAAGAACTTAAGGGTTTTTGGCAATGGTTCACCTTACCATGTAAAGGTGGTTGAGAGACTTCAGATGGTTTTTAGGGTCAAATGTGTTCATTTTGGCATTTAGTCTTGGAAGTTTGGAAACCTTGGTAAAAACTATCCCAATTTTTTTGGCATGGTGACCAAGGGGAATGCAAAGCAATTCTACATGAGTAATTTTGAGAAATAAGAAATGTAGTATAAATATGGAGAGTTATATGGGGTTTGTTTTTGTGTTTAATATGCCACTAGTTTTGTAAAAATATTTGCAAAATCTTTGTATTTGGAGGCTAAAAGTATAGAAAATTTATGTGGTAAATTTTCATCAACCAAGTAAGTAATGTTTTGAATTTTAGATTTATTTTTTGAAAATAAAGTTAATGTCTTGATATAGGGATTTATACAAAAGATTAAATCATATTTTTTTTAAGTTTATGTAAAACCCTAATAGTGGTCATGATGTTCTTTTGTATGAGGGCTAAGTTGAGCACTTGTATGTTATTTGTGTCATTGTTTATTTTTGGTTTTTTTATAGCTATGTCGGGGTGTTATCATTGTGTTTTCTATAGAAAATCCACAATGAGGTCATGGGTTATATGAATACTTTTGTTGGTTTGGATTGCATAGTTAACTGTGTGTTGATTTGATATTATGAGGAAAATGGGTTTTTGTGTTAATTATGAACTCATATTCTTTGAAATTTTATAGGTTTTATATTTGAATGCATAATGATTTTCTAAAATTGATTATAGTGATTTTTTGTGTTATTATGTTTGGTTTGACTCAGTTTTATGTCAAGGACTTGCTTGTATTTTTTATTGAATCCATATAGTCTTCAATATGGTAATTATGTGTTGTTTATTTTATGATGATTGCATTATTATTTGGTTTGACTATGGTGCTTTATGATGGTTATGTATATTTTGGTGACTATGTTTAAAATTAAAAGGCTTAAAAATTATAGAAACTATATTTGAGATATATTTGGTATTCTATTATGGTATTATAATTAGTGATATACGTTGATATATTTTCACTATAATTATTAAGACAATTATGGAATACATTTTATTATATCATTTATTATTATTTCTTAATCTGTACTAGTTCATTATTTAGTTTGATGTGTTATAGAAATGTTTTTGTCATATTTATTATACTTAGGTGTCTAAAAGTTATTGATACTCTATTGGTTGAATATCAATACATGTACTTCAGATAGGTTGTGATCAGAATTGAGAAACATGAAAACATAGAGAATCAAAGGATAAATGAAATAGTGAAATTAAACTTAAAGTTGATCTGATTAATATTAGTGATTTAGTCATTATGTTTTTGGCCATTCTATGTTATCATTTTATTGTCATTTTCTTTAATTATTGATTTGAGGTTGGTGTAAACATTTCTTATTTGATATTATAATTTTCAGTAATATTATTATTTGGGTCTAAGTATTTTACACTACTCTCCTTTCATTGATTTTATTATTTTCATCTATTTTGATGTTGCGTGTGTCTCTTAAACTTGTTACTTGCAGACTTCAATAGTTTGGTCAATTATGTATCTATATAGGTCAACTATGGCTCCCATCTACATCATTTTTATGCTATTTTAATCAATATTTGAAATTCATTGATACTTTAATTTGTATTTGAATATGTGCAATAGATGGTTTTTAAAAGGATATTATATAGTTTTAAACTTGTGATTGAAACATCTTAAGATGTTTCATGGCATTGACCTGGGCATGTTGTTTAAAATGTTGATGGACATTGATTGGCTTATTAGTTTATTGTTTTTATTGGTTATATCTTTTTTTTTATGAGGACTTAGGCTAGGCTCTCTATCTACGTGGGCGTCTTCGTAATTAGTTTGGTGGTTAATTGTTTTAGCCAAGAACTTAAGGGTTTTTGGCAATGGTTCACCTTACCATGTAAAGGTGGTTGAGAGACTTCAGATGGTTTTTTAGGTTCAAATGTGTTCATTTTGGCATTCAGTCTTGGAAGTTTGGAAACCTTGGTAAAAACTATCCCAATTTTTTTGGCATGGTGACTAAGGGGAATGCGAAGCAATTCTACATGAGGAATTTTGAGAAATAAGAAATGTAGTATAAATATGGAGAGTTATATGGGGTTTGTTTTTGTGTTTAATATGCCACTAGTTTTGTAAAAATATTTGCAAAATCTTTGTGTTTGGAGGCTAAAAGTATAGAAAATTTATGTGGTAAATTTTCATCAACCAAGTAAGTAATGTTTTGAATTTTAGATTTATTTTTTGAAAATAAAGTTAATGTCTTGATATAGGGATTTATACAAAAGATTAAATCGTATTTTTTTAAGTTTATGTAAAACCCTAATAGTGGTCATGATGTTCTTTTATATGAGGGCTAAGTTGAGCACTTGTAGTGTTATTTGTGTCATTGTTTATTTTTGGTTATTTTATGGCTATGTCAGGGTGTTATCATTGTGTTTTCTATAGAAAATCCACAATGAGGTCATGGGTTATATGAATATTTTTGTTGGTTTGGATTGCATAGTTAACTGTGTGTTGATTTGATATTATGAGGAAAATGGGTTTTTGTGTTAATTATGAACTCATATTCTTTGAAATTTTTTAGGTTTTATATTTGAATGCATAATGATTTTCTAAAATTGATTATAGTGATTTTTTGTGTTATTATGTTTGGTTTGACTCAGTTTTATGTCAAGGACTTGCTTGTATTTTTTATTGAATCCATATAGTCTTCAATATGGTAATTATGTGTTGTTTATTTTATGATGATTGCATTATTATTTGGTTTGACTATGGTGTTTTATGATGGTTATGTATATTTTGGTGACTATGTTTAAAATTAAAATCCATAAAAAGTATAGAAGCTATATTTGAGATATATTTGGTATTCTATTATAGTATTATAATTAGTGATATACATTGATATATTTTCACTATAATTATTAAGACAATTATGGAATACGTTTTATTATATCATTTATTATTATTTCGTAATCTGTACTAGTTCATTATTTAGTTTGATGTGTTATTGAGATGTTTTTGTAACATTTATTATACTTAGATGTCTAAATGTTATTGATACTCTATTGGTTGAATATCAATACATGTACTTGAGATAGGTTGTGATCAGAGTTGAGAAACATGAAAATATAGAGAATCAAAGGATAAATGAAATAGTGAAATTAAAATTAAAGTTGATCTGATTAATATTAGTGATTTAGTCATTATGTTTTTGGCCATTCTATGTTATCATTTTATTGTCATTTTCTTTAATTATTGATTTGAGGTTGGTGTAAACATTTCCTATTTGATATTATAATTTTCAATAATATTATTATTTGGGTCTAAGTATTTTACACTACTCTCCTTTCATTGATTTTATTATTTTCATATATTTTGATGTTGTGTATGTCTCTTAAACTTGTTACTTGCGGACTTCAATAGTTTGGTCAATTATGTATCTATACAAGTCAACTATGGCTCCCATCTACATTATTTTTATGTTATTTTAATGAATATTTGAAATTCATTGATACTTTAATTTGTATTTAAATATGTGAAATAGATGGTTTTAAAAAGGATATTATATAGGTTTAAACTTGTTATTGAAACATCTTAAGATGTTTCATGGCATTGACCTGGGCATGTTGTTTAAAATGTTGATGGACATTGATTGGCTTATTAGTTTGTTGTTTTTATTGGTTATATCTTTTTCTTTAATGAGTACTTAGGCTAGGCTCTCTATCCATGTGGGCATCTTCGTAATTATTTTGGTGGTTAATTGTTTAATCCAACAACTTAAGGGTTTTTGGCAATGATTCACCTTACCATGTAAAGGTGGTTGAGAGACTTCAGAAGGTTTTTAGGGTCAAATGTGTTCATTTTGGCATTCAGTCTTGGAAGTATGGAAACCTTGGTAAAAACTATCCCAAATTTTTTGGCATGGTGACCAAGGGGAATGCGAAGCAATTATACATGAGGAATTTTGAGAAATAAGAAATGTAGTATAAATATGGAGAGTTATATTGGTTTTGTTTTTGTGTTTAATATGCCACTAGTTTTGTAAAAATATTTGCAAAATCTTTGTGTTTGGAGGCTAAAAGTATAAAAAAATTATGTGGTAAATTTTCATCAACCAAGTAAGTACTGTTTTGAATTTTAGATTTATTTTTTGAAAATAAAGTTAATGTTTTGATATAGGGATTTATACAAAATATTAAATCAAATTTTTTTAAGTTTATGTAAAACCCTAATAGTGGTCATGATGTTCTTTTGTATGAGGGCTAAGTTGAGCACTTGTGTGTTATTTGTGTCATTGTTTATTTTTGGTTTTTTTATGGCTATGTGGGGGTGTTATCATTGTGTTTTCTATATAAAATCCACAATGAGGTCATGGGTTATATGAATATTTTTGTTGGTTTGGATTGCATAGTTAACTGTGTGTTGATTTGTTATTATGAGGAAAATGGGTTTTTGTGTTAATTATGAACTCATATTCTTTGAATTTTTTTAGGTTTTATATTTGAATGCATAATGATTTTCTAAAATTGATTATAGTGATTTTTTGTGTTATTATGTTTGGTTTGACTCAATTTTATGTCAAGGACTTGCTTGTATTTTTTATTGAATCCATATAGTCTTCAATATGGTAATAATGTGTTGTTTATTTTATGATGATTGCATTATTATTTGGTTTGACTATGGTGTTTTATGATGGTTATGTATAATTTGGTGACTATGTTTAAAATTAAAAGCCTTAAAAATTATAGAAATTATTCTTTTTAATTTGATGGCTGTGTTCAAAAACAAAAAGCCATATGGCTTAAGTGACTATTGGTTTATTTATGATGTTTTAGGCTTATTATTATTATGTTGGCTATATGTTTTAAAAGATCCATATGGATCAACCATTTTACAATGTAACCATGGTTTGATTTTTGGCTATTATTTTTAAACTCTAAATGTTTACAATTTAATTAAGGAAATATAGTAAAGGAAAATAAAAATAACATGATGGTTGTTTCAAATCATGGATGTTTTTAGGGGACAAGGACCTTATGGAGTCTCCATAGGGGTTTAAAATAAATTTAGGGGTTTGAATTTAATCTATTTTTTTATTCTAATGAATTGAATTTTTATGAATTTTAAGTGATGATTATCGAACATAGGGTTAAGGAATCATGTTGAATTATTAAATTAATTCTAGAAATGATAATTGAGTTCATTACCATTCATGATTATTTTGAATTTTTAAGGGTAATCAATCTATTGATTATTTAATTATTTTGATTCAATACACGGTTTTGATTGAATTATTTTTTTTAATTTCATCATGTAAAGTCTATTTTTATTAATAATGTTTCTTAAATGTTTAAACAAGCGTTATTTTTAATTGGATGAGTTATTATATTATTTTACATGTTTTATTTATAACTCCTAAACATCTATTAAAATATTAGGTGAATATGACTATAAAGATTTAAGAGCCATAGTATATTCTAAAATAGAATATGACCCATAAATTGATAAGATTGAATATAGCTACAATCACAATCAATTACCAAGTTAATATATATTGGTGGGTTGATTATGTGTTTGGGTTTTCTTTCGTTGGTTATTTGTTGGTTTGTTATCAATCTCGATTATTTTGTAATCCTTTCTCCATTAGTTCTCTACTTCCCTCATCTATATCTAACTGATGATTGGGTGGTCTAGGGATACATATGGTTGGGATCATTGGGACTGGTGAGGTGGGATTAACTTCATTGGATTGTGTACAATGATTGGAATCATTTCTTATTATTCTGAGTTATTTAAGTTGATTAAAATGAATGAAAGTTGATGTAGTTTAATTTAGTGTTATTTTTCATAATTGTATTTAATGCAAAATGATGTGTCATGACATATATATTGATTCTATATTGATTATAGTTGGTCATTGGATTATTTATAATATCATGTATTTAATAAATTGATATAAATTTAATACTTAATCATGATTATTTATTTGGAATAAATAGTTGTAATGTTGATTTAATTGTTGTAACATTTGTGTAATGTTGTGGTTATATTTTGAACTATGATTATAAAGCCTTGGTGTTTATAAAGCATCAATATATCGTTGGGAAAATAATTGGATATTTTGTTCTATTAAACATTATGGTATACTTGGATATCAATTATGTGTGAATAGGGTTTGATTCCTTCTTTATTAGAAGATAAGGAAAGATGATATATAATTTTAGATGTATAAAAGTTAATTATTTGAATTTTTCTAATCATAAGATTTTTTAAGCTAGGTAATAGTATTCATTTGATGTGCCTACCTTTGTTATCAATTATATTAGATGAAGTTGAAATTTATATTATTATATGAAATTTTCTAATTCCTATATATTTTGAATCATATTAATTCATGGATGAAAGTCTGAAAAGTATCAATACTTCAATAATGTATGGACTATAGCCTCTCATTTAGATAAACAAGTTATTGATAATTAAATTAGAAAATTAATGGATTAACTTAATATTAATATATTGTGAGAAGTTGTAATAAATTGATGTTTGATGAATAAATTCTATGTGAGTAATTACTTAAGTAATTAATATGAAATTACCAACTTAAGGATAAAAATTTCAAATCAATTATTAATTATTTGACTAGGGATATATGGGAAGTTCTAAAATCAATTAATTATAATTGAATAACATTAATATTTAGTTAATCTTATGTTACATAAATTGACATTTAAAATAATTTACTCTATTTGTAAATTTATTGGAACATCACTGTTCCTAGCTAAGCATATTGTGTTTTATGAATGAGCACTCTATG
The DNA here is from genome assembly GCA_037957365.1 of Torreya grandis. Lineage (NCBI taxonomy): Eukaryota > Viridiplantae > Streptophyta > Pinopsida > Cupressales > Taxaceae > Torreya > Torreya grandis. Next base: position 1,214,670 of record JARHVA010003612.1, on the reverse strand, counting down.
TTTAGAATAGGTAATTAAATATTCTATGAATAGTCTCTTATTCTTAATTGATAAAAATGAGTTTGTGAAATTGTAATATTCTAATAATAATTAATTTGGAATTGAGGCTGAAATAGATATAATTCTTAAGTATGTAATTGAATACAGGAGTTAAGTCCTTAGACCAAGATAAAGGGACGTAACAGATCTATCTTGAGAAATTATTGATCTTTAGGAAAGCTAGTCTTGAACTTGTATCCTACATATAAATTGGTAAGTTTTTCCTAAGAAAAACTTAAGCATGGTTGTTGAAACGTCCCTGAAGCTTGAGTACCTTTAGTTGTCAACATGTCCAACCCCTTATGTTAATTGAATAAGATTTAAAAAGATGATCAAATTCCTTGCATTGCTTTTAGAAATATTCATCTTCCATTGATTTATGTATTCTATTTGTGAATATAATGAATCATACTTAACTAAGCTTAGTATGATGATTCTTTTGTTGAATTTAAACTTAATCTAACTTTGGCTATTATACTTTGTTGATACTACTCTTGAGGTACTAGTTGAATTATATCCTATATAGGTACTTGGGTAAGATCACAAGTCATTGATAATTCCATTAGGAAGATCACAATATAGTATGCAGATAGAGGTGAGTGGGTAGGACCAAACTAACCCAATTTTATCTTACTACTAGTTAAAATGTACTTCCTAAAGAATTAATTGATGGATTGTGCACTTAGTATAGTTCCTATGTTGGTTGTAACATACTTATGGATCTCATTACATGTTTCCATGCTAAACTTTGAGTGAATTATTTGGCTAATTATTTAGATATGTGTTTAACTAAAAAAATTGTGATCATGAGACATGCACCTCAATATTTTAAATACTTTATGTTTATCCAAAAAAATAAAAAAATAAATTAAAATTGAAAAAAAAAGATAAAGAGAAATAATTTTCCAAAGGCAAAAACCAGGTTTATGGAATCTTGGATAAGTAACATGTTAAAAACTAGTTATTTTTTCCCATGAGTAAAGTTCAATGTCTATAAGTACCCTTATTCTTTGGGGTAGGTATACATCATTATATGTCCATCCATCCAATCCATATCATTATCCAACAAACCCTTTTCTATTTTGACCTTGGTGGTGACTTAAAAATACTACAAGGTGTAGCAGGTTTGATATATTAGAGTATATAAACATATTTGCATTTAGATATTAGAGTGACATATGGGAAGCATCCCTAACTTTTGATCCTTCGAGATCTTCCTTTTTAGCCATATCTATTCATTTGTCCTTAAAATTAAACATCCATTTACACATCCATTATTAGAGTTTAATTTTAATTTTTAGTATCTATTGTACACACATCCTCTACCCCTTTTTTATATATTCTAAAAAAAAACATTAGAAAAATATAGAAAACACCAAAAATAGTGATGTAAAGCCATAAAACTAGAGTTTGTGTGAGAAATCTTATTTTAGCTTGGGATTAAATCATTGATAAAATTCGACCCACATTTACTCCCTTATATATATCCTTGTTTTGGGAACCATCCAACTATATCATTGAGTTTTCATGCATGGATTTTGACTTGATTAATGACAAGATGTTTCATGTTGGCTTTGTTTTCAAGTTTGTGGGTGCTTGATTTCTTGATTTTTTGTTTGAATTTCCTAGTTGTGCCTTGACTCTATTCATATATTCAAGTAGGGTCATCATGGTTTTTAAATATCATGGTGATTTATATCACTTGTACTTGAGTCCATCCATCATCATAAGATAATAATGCCATCTTGATTTTCCCATATCATGGTACATTTTGTCATTTTTATATTGGATAAGGGGTTAGTCCTTATGCACATTTTAGCCAGGTCATCATGGTGTTTTATACCGTGGTGTACACCATTATTTGTTACATCTAGAATTAGTTTTCAAAGTATATAAGGAGACATCTAAAAATGATAATATATTCTCCTTGAAAAATATATCTATTCTTTAAAATCCATTTTTAAATCCAATCATCACATCCCAATTTAAATTTTTTAAACATCAAATGATAATATATCATCATCTATTTATCATAATATTTCCTCCATTATTTGGAGAACTACATTGGTTTGAGATACATTTTGACTATGTAGATAACACTGAGTTACATGATGTTTTTGAGGTCAGATCGACCACTTTTAATGTCATTATTATAATTATTTCCATTATCATCCTTAATAATTTAATCCTATTCCTCTTACATAATAAACTACTCACTTAATCACTACCCATATGCACATCATCTCATCCCTTTTATCTTGTCAATCTCTTTTAATCACCAATCTAAATTATCAAACTCTTTTAATAAGATGATTGAGAACAATTCTTGTGACATGCCTCTATATTCACCAATCCTATGATAGCCATTTTTCTGAACCCCTTTGACATATTCCATCCCATTTTAAACTCCAAATACACCATTTGATCCACTATTTGGCTCATCGCCTTCTTTTCCATCACTTTTCATACCAACACTTAGTTTATCATGCTACCACCTAGTTATTCACTCTCATATCATCCTTTTATTTTCTTATTCTACTACTTCACTCTCCCACATCCATTTACTCTATTATTTTTCATATCCTTCATTTTCTTGGATTTCCATTTTTTCATCAGTCTAATTTAGACTTATTTTCACCATTTTCATTTTTTTCATATCTTTGAGCATGTTTTTCCATTACAAAATAACTAGCATTCCATCACATACACTTTAAATTCATGAATATTTTCTTTTTCAATACCATCCTTTCACCCTCATTTTTGATATTTTATTATTCTTTCCATTTCTCTACTTTATTTAGTTTTTCTTAAATTTCTTGTTTGAACTTGGTTTCATTTCCAATTCACATATAAAATCCATCTTCCCAACAATATCTCCTTTAGGAATACTTATCATTTGAATCAGCCCTCCATAATTACACTTTTATTCTTATCTAAGTAAGAAATCATACTTAGTACTACCTATTCATACAATATTTTTTTCCAACATTAGTATGGTTCTTAATCATTGCCATCATCTTTATTTATGACCTAGTTATCCTATTTATAATCTTGTTGACTATTGTCATTTATGTCAAAGGTGATTAAGGATAGTTGGTAGTGAATGATGTAACAAGGTTATTTGAGAGATTTTTTTCATATGATAAAGATAAATATATAATTTAAAAGAAACTAATGTCTCTTGTCTACATGGAAAGTATAGGTCATTGATGTCAAAGTGCATAAAAAGCCTAGTCATGACATGAATGTTTATGTGAATTGAAAAATAAATGAACATAATAATGTCAAGGTTATTCAGAAATATTTTATAATTTAAATAAGGCATATAATCATTTATGAGAGTTTCAAGGTGATCTTATAGGGGTAGGAGATTCAGTCAATGTTTGCACCAAGATAACACTTAGACCCTACCTAGCCTAATGAGGTATGAAGATTGGATTTAAAGAAATTATGCATATATTATCATGAAAAGAGGTGATATAAGTTGTTTTATTAAACATAAAAAAATTTGAGGTCAATATTTGAAGTAAAAGTGCGTGAATGATTATTTTAGGCCTTCTCGAGCTCACAAAATAATGTCTAAAACCCAAGAAGAACTTTTAGACATTCATTGGCATGTGTAACATATTCATGGGAGTTTGATATGTTAATGAGATATGTGTAAGGTTCATATATAATATCTCCAATAATTATTTTTGGATTCAAGTGGCAATCCTTTATGAATAATCATTAACACCAAAACCTTTGTTAAACCTCCCTAAAACCCTAATAAGGACCTTATATGAAATATTTTGCTCATAATAACTTATCATGGTTTAAAATGTCTATATGAAATATTGGATCATGTATTAATCTCTCCCAAGTACCTCCGTGTGGTGGTGGTTATTTAGATGAGAGAGAAAATGCATAGATACATGCTTATTTATTATAAAATTACTGTAGTTCTCAAAAGTTGAATTAGTCAACAATAAAAAATGGATGTTAAAAAAATACATAAAATAATTTTACATTTCCATGATGATTTTTAGGTAGGTTATATTCTTACAATTTTATAATTTTATCATCCAATTAATCTACTCACAGATAGACCTAATGGTGTAATTAATGTAAAACTAAGGTAGAGATGAAGAGATAGATTTAAAAGTCTATACATGATATATTGATTTAAAAAATGTATAAATAAGTTATTTATTACTTTTAGGTCATGATCATTCTCTGGAAAAACTTTTGAGTTCAGTGCATATGGTGAAAATGTTGTTCACAAAATTGCATGTCTAGTTTAGATAAGATTGTGAAACATAGGGTCAATAACTTAGTCTATAAGACCAATATTTTCCATTAGAACATATAAATTTTATATATTATGATTGGTATATATATCTCATATGACTATTTATGTTCATTCAGATTAATGACATGTGTCTACATAGACATTGGAGGTCTAATTAATCATGCCTATTTTCTGAGCTGAATTGGTAATTCTGAGTAGGCAAGTTACAAAGATGTTTTTGAGAATTTGGTGATGACTATGAGTTCATGGAGAATATATCTAAATGTTTCATTTTTCATAATTGAGTATCTTAAGGTGTTTAAGCTTATTTATTATAATATAAACTTTTGAGGTACATAGGCCTAATAGGGAAGTTTGTCCTAAAAGAGATTTCATGGTATGAATGAAGGATATAGGTCTAATCAAGCATGGAAGAGGTCAAATAGCTCGTTGGATAAGTTTTTGAATTGTTTTTTATTTTTGGAGAGAGCCATATAATCCCAAAAAGATCAATTTTTGGCATTAGGAGGACATACCTAATGCAATTACATCTCCATGTGACCTAAAGGAGGAGTAAGGCCTAATTGAGATGTGGTAGACTAAAATGGATTCAAATTATGATTAAATTATGTTCATGATATTTATTGATACTTATTTTATTTTTAACCTAGGATTTTTTAGGTGTGTGGTTGACCAAGTGGTGTGTGACCATGATACTTGTGAGTGTGTGTGTGTGTGTGTGTGTGTGTGTGTGTGTGTGTGTGTGTGTGTGTGTGTGTGTGTGTGTGTGTGTGTGTGTGTGTGTGTGTGTGTAGACACACACACACACACATGGTAGTTTAGGCCTAATTGGTGTATGCAAAATAAGTGAATAAAATATTACATGGTTGAGAAGAAGGAGGTATTGAAATGAGACCATAATATAAGATCATATGTATGGTGATAAAATTAATGAGGTAGTTGATTTGGTGTTGAGTCACTTATGGAGTTGGTTCTTCCTTGCATATAGCTTCTTGATAAATCTTGTTCAAGTGGGTGCTTAACTTTATTAGGTTTGGTGATCCAAGTTGAGTTGGTGCTCAATAGAATTTGGTATTTTTTTATAGGATTTTGTTACATTTTAAAATATCATAGTGGTTTTTCTTCCCCTTGAGTGTTTCCCACTCTTGTATGTTTTATCTAGTCTAAATGGTTCTTTATGATTTGCTAGATCACTATGTTGATTTAATAGTTCATGAATGACAAGGTATAACTGAAACAAAAATTTTCAACACTAATTCTCCCCACTCTCATTAATTTTTGTTCCAATAATTTGTATGAGATAATAGTCCTTTAAATTAGGCCTATCAATTTAAAGGAGATCTTAAAAGCACAAGCATGTCTAGTCATCAAGTACAAGGAGGATTCTCATCCAATAATGCTCCTCTCTTTAGTGGGACTAACTATGTATTTTAGAGAATCATATTTAGGACCTATCTAATGTCCTTGGGTTATGACATATGATAATATATAATTGATGTATTCAATCATCCTCATACATAATTAACTGACATAATAGGTAAGAGGGAAAGTGAAAACAAATCTAAAGTAATGAATGCCATCCTATGTGATCTTTTAGAGGTAGAATTTATAAAGGCCATGCATTGTGATATAAAAAAAGGGATTTAGGAAAATTTACAAAACATATATGAAGGAGATGCCAAATTAAATTTGTAAAAGTTACAGATCCATCAAAGGTAGTTTGAAACTCTGAGAATGAAAGAGGATGAAAACATTGCATCTTTTTTGTTAAGAGTATATGAAGTTGTAAATGTCATAAGAAGTCTAGGAGATAATTTGTAAAAATCAATAGTAGTAAAAAAAATATTAATATCTCTAACATATAAGTTTGATTCAAAAGTGTTTTTTATAGAGGAGATCAAATATATTAACATACTATAGATGGATGAGGTTCATGGAATCTTGAATACCTATGAAATGAGACAAGTGATGGAAGACCTTCCAAGAAGGAAGATGAATTCAAATTTGAGGCAAATTCACATGTTAAAAAGGTGAAATATGATGTCGATAGATATATTAATGATGAAACGATAAAGTCCATGTTTGTCAAAAAAATAAGGAAAGGATCAAGTATAAGGGCAAGTTCCATTTTTAATGCTTTAACTATGGTAGGATTGGTCATTTTTCATCTAAGTTCCCTAACAAGGATCATAATGATCATGATGGAGATCATGATTAACATCATGGTGATGATAATATGTTTTATAAGCTTGACAAGAGCAAAAGGAGTTTCAAGAAATATTAAGGCAAGAAAGGGTCATTCAATAATAAAAGAAGTTTTTATACCAAAGAAGATAATATCTCCTTTGATACAAGTGACACATGTATATCTGATGGTGATGGTGATATTAATGATCATGATTATAATAAAAATTTATTGATGTCCATAGTGTTATTCCCAAAATCCATCACTTGTTTATATGGACAACATGCTGACCATTTTGGTCCTGTAGGCCAAAATGCTCTCTTTATTTATCAAAAAATGTTCTGAGCAATTAAGTTTTTCAAATAACTGAAGCCTTTTAAGCTAAGGAAATCACAAGTTCAATAGGTGAGCTTTCTCAAAGAGAAGTTCAAAATACTTAAGGCATTTGTGTTTTAAGGATGGTTCAACACCGAGGTTCAATCAAAAGCATTCAACAGTGGGGTTCAAAGAATTGTAATGAACCATTGAATCATTGAACCATTGAGCCCTACCTCCAAAAGGTTTAAAGGTTCAACAAGTTCAAATTTTCAATGACTTTGATGGACTCAAAGAATAAAAAGACTCAAAAAATAAAAGGTTTAACGGTTCAAAGGTTCAACAAGTTTAAAGGGTTTGAAATTCAAAGAACAAAGATTTGAGCGAATGGTTCAAGAGAAAGATTCCAAAAAATGGTTCAAAGAATTGGTTTAATGATTCCTTGAGTTCACAAAAGAAAACTAAGTGAATGTAACCCTTTACAAAATATTAAATCATCAAATCGTTGATCCATTAAACCAAAAGAGTTCAAGGTTCAAGGTTCAAATTGGTTCAAGCGATCGGTGATGTCCCCATGGACATTAAATTTAGGGTAATGGAATAACCATTGATTTTCAAAAGACCTGAGAACAAACTCAACGACCAACCAAGAAAGGAGTTGAAGGCACCAACAAAAAGTGAGAAGATAGCCTTGAGAGCTCAGATCACCAGGAAGAGACAAAATGTAGCAAGGAAACAGGGAACAACTACAGAAAATATAGAAATATATGTAGGAGAGTTATTCCAGTAGGTGGAATACTCCACTAGGTGGACCTAAGAGAACACAAACATTCAATGGTGTGCCCTATTTTTATTCATTAGGTAAAGGTGAATGGACAGTCATGTAAGCATCATCAAGAAAACCAGGCAACCCATGCTTAGGAGGAGACATTTGAGATGATTTAGAATGCCAAAGTTAAGGCTGATGACTTGTTCTAGCATGGCCCCTTCATATAATTTCCAATGCATTTAATGCAACATGGGCCATTTTCATGAAAACAAGCACCCAAGTTTTTCTGGGGATGCTATATATATTGTAATCTCTCATTTTGTATAGGGGAGATCTCTCTATTATTAAAAGTGAAGCTTTACCCAAATTGAAAGGAATTCCTGAGACTTTGAGCTCAGACTGCTAATTATATTTTTTTGAGTAAATGAGAAATCAAGTGACCTTTCAAACTTTGTGTTGAAATAGCTTGTGTTATCTAGGAAATCATTATTATATCATTTTCCTAAATATAGTCTTGTCCCTTTAATCAAATAAGTAGAAAAAGTGGAAATAAGTTGGAAGATGTCCTGAAGCCAACTATGTGAGACTTTATGTTGCCATAATTTTCTTTAGTCTATGTTCTGTGTAAAGGATATTGGAGAGACTTTGAGGTCCCCTCATCCTTTGTAATCTTTTACTCTATTATATTTTATGGTGGAGACTTTAGGCTACACTTCATTCTATGGTGTCCTTTGTCCTAAATTAGTAGGAGAAACAATGAAAGACTTTGTGCTTTCATGGGTTTCTTGTGGATCTAGTTACTACCCAGGAAGGAATCCTACTATTTCCTAAATATCATTTTTGAAACAAGAGATGTGCCTTCAATAATTACACCAAAATTCTCCTTTGTTATGTGAACATAATCTCTGAAAAAAGAGAGATGGATGGTATGATTTCACTCCTGAGTCTATTTTCAGCTTATATTAGTATATTATAGTTTATAGGGAACCTCCCCTTACTGAGAGGAGAGATTTATCTCATTCTAGCTATGGTCACCACATCTATTTTGCTATATAAATCTCCTTATGCTATGGTTGATATAACCATTTTACCGTTAGTCAGTTGATGACAAAATATTCACCCAATAGTTTTTTTATGACTCCACTAGGGAAGAATGAGTTGAAGCCTCAAGCTTCAAATTAAAGTAGTTCCAGTTCTTTTCCATTTCCATTTCACACTCTAGCAGATCCACCATCTACATGAAGCCATAGAGCTCAAGGTATTGCTGACCCTATATTTGAGTTGGTGCAGTTGAATAATTTTGATCATTTTCCTCCACCATCTCACCTTCAGTGAACCAAGAGTTTTCCTCCTATAAACATCAAGTCTACAATATCAGGCAAAGCTACTCTTTCCTTTACTAGTAGAGCTTTATCTATACATATCCTATAGAGATTTATTATCCCTCCTTTCACCAGTCATATCATGGCATATCAAGGCTCCTAGGGAAATAATTTTGGTCCTCTAAATCTAACCCCACCTTTACATGGGCTACCCTATAGTTCAAAGAATAATTTTCCCAAGTTCTATGGTTATGGGAAAGTTCATCCCGATGAACATATTTCAGAATTTTGCATATCCTATGGTGTGATATACATTGAATATGAAGACATAGCAGTTAGACTATTTGTGGAAACATTACAAGGCACTACCAAAGACTAGTTTTATCATCTATAATCACAAATTGTGACTAAATGGAACACTCTAAAGGCCAAGTTCAAGGATAGATTCAAATCTATAGAAGATGTACATGCCCTGTTAGCTCAGCTTATGTAAATGAATAAGGATCCTCAAGAACCTATGCGAGACTTCATTGCTAAGTTTGATAAGCTAAGGAACAAGATTCCTATAATTTCTTAGCTAACACTTGAAAATCTTAAATACTTTATATTAAATCTCAGATACCTAAAGTGAGTTTCCTATTTAGGTGGGCTGGCCACATAGATCTTGCTATAACTCAAATTTTGGCCACTAAGTTTGAAGATGATCTTATCTTGGCAGGAAAGATAAGAAGAGATCCTAACAGAAATAAATCTTCTTCATCTTCTAAAAATTTTTCTACATGCACCACTGATCCTATGGTGCAAAAGCTAAAAAATAAATTGCTAGCTCTGAAAAAGCAAATGATACAAGTGAGGTTTTCTTCTCCTTATCAAGATATATGAAGGAGGATGTTTTCTAACCAGTCATATTAGGGAAAATGTTGCCAAGAATCAAAGGCAACTAAATCATCTTCCTCCCCCACAGGGGAAGCTTTCCATTAAAACAACACCAGCTAACTCAGTAGTTGGTTATCATGAAGCTAAACATGACTTCTCTTTCCAACCTAAGTTGGACCAAGAAGATGACCCTAATCTCTTTATAGAAGGCCAAGAAGAATTAGCTAGCAACTCCAACATTCATTTCCTGAATTACCAGGATGAAGTGAGAAGTAAAGGAGAAGTTTTTAATGGATCATATGTTGTATTTACCAGCCCCAAAACCATTCAACTCAATAAAATAGTAAGGAAAAAATAGGGGAAGAATCTCAACCGGTAATTTCAATTTCTAAATGGGGGACTTCTCTACCTTTCCAATCAAAGGACTCGGTAATCCATAAAAAAGTAAGTACCTCAAACAATCCTCCACCTTTTGCTTAAATTTCTTAGACTAGTACCACACCCAATAAAACTCAAAATGATAGACTTCCTTCCTCTATCTCTAGTTAATTTTAGTCATTTGATAGAATTGACCATACTATGAAGACCAAGATCTAAATGTTTGAGTTTGAATTCGTACAATCCAGCCCTGAGTAGTTGGATTGGCTAGTTGAATGCATTAAGAACAAAACTATCCATACAGGATAAGATGTTTCAAAGGTAATTCATGACCCCCCAAAGAACACATCTACCCAAAACAATCTTATCATTACTCCGCATGTTTCCCCTAAGAAGACAAGACCTTTTTATGTTTCCCTATTGATAAATGGTCATAAGTTGAATAACTACATAATAGATTATGGCACCTCTAACAATGTGATGCCCACCAAGGTTGTAGACTCTCTCAAGTTCATGCTAAATAAAACCTTTGGGAGATGTTTCTCCATGAAAAAAAACAAGTTCCAATTTTGGGATAGATCAAAGATGCCCAATTTGCATTCTCGACCTTCCCAGATAAGATAATTAAAATGATATTCTTGGTGGCCAATGTTCTAGCCTCCTATGGAATTCTGCCTAGGCAAAATTTTTGCAAGGATGTTGGTGGAGAGTTGAGCATAGACCTATCTAAGGCAATGATACCTATCAGGTCAACATGCAAATGTTGCTTCCTAAGAAGGAGTCAAAATACATTATCACCCAAACATCAGCCCCTAAAGCTCAAATTTTGTTTGAATCTTCAGGAATAGGTAACTACTTTTTGTCTACTGAAGATGTTCCTATTTCATTATATGAAATTTCTATAAGTGAAAATCCGAAAAATTTAGACAAGACATCAAAAGAATTGGTAGAGTGAAGTACAGATGAAAAAGGATCTTCCCTCCCTAGTGAAGAAAAATATGAAAGAAGATCATATTCTTCTACTAGTTCTAGAGTTGGAGTTGTTTTGATATCTTTGTAAAGATATATTTTTCCCTATTTATACAAGTTGTAGTTCAACAATACTAATAACACCACCGATTATGAATCTTTGCTACTCAAATTAAAGGCTACTCAAGCTAAAGGCATCAAACTTCTTCATGCCTGGGGAGATGCTGAGGTGGTGGTTTATCAGGTGAGAAACCTATATCAAACTAATAATGAAAGATTGTGACATTATCACAATTTTGTGTGGGACTAACTTGAAATTTTTGATGCTTTTAGTATATTTTTGGTGCCTAGAGAATTTGACAATTGAGTAGATTCTTTGGCCATCTCTGCAACTCTCATGGTTCCTCACCAAGATTTCATAGAGCACAAGTAAACTATTGAGTTGGTATTTCAACCAAGTGTACTAGATAATGCTAACCATTGGTAGGTATTTAATGGTGACAACCAAATCATTTCTTTTCTAGAATAGATGGATAGCTTTGAGAAGCCTCATTTTGAAGGCAATGAATCTCCACCACAGGAAATAACACCTGAAACAAATTTAAAAGCTGATGAAGAGTTTCTCTAGCTTAAAGGGAATAAAATTCCTAAAAGATTAGTCTCTCTTGAGAAACTATTCGATAAGCATGATAGGTTTATCAAGAAGCAACAAATGGATTCAAAATCCCCCAAGGATTTTGATCAAATAAATTTGAGTACAGAGGATAATCTTAAAATGGTCAACATCGTGAATTATTGCACTCCTAATGAAAAACTCAAATTCATTACTCTACTTTGCCATTACATTGATGTTTTGGCATACTCTTATGATGATCTGAAATTTCTTAGGATTAAAGAAATTTAGCATGAAATTCCTCTCAAGGTTGGGTCATTGCCTCACAAGTAGAAACAAAGGTAGTATAACCCTAGGATATTAGGCACTATTCTTTCTGAGGTACAAAAAATGCTGAATGCAAGAATTATTTTTCCAATCCATCATTCCACTTGGATTGTGAACATAGTCCCTGTGAGAAAGAAGAATGGAAAAATTTGCCTATGCATTGATTTTTGAAATCTAAATCAGTCATCTTAAAAAGCCAACTATCCCCTACCCATTATAGATCAACTACTATAAATAGTGACTAGCGCAGAGATGTTATCAATGTTAGATGGTTTTTTAAGATATAATCAAGTGGAAGTTGGTGAAGCAACCAACATAAGACCACTTTCATGACACCTTGGGGCACCTTTGTATATCATAGAATGCCTTTTGTCTTGATTAATGCTGGTGCCACCTTCTAGAGAGTGATAGATCTTACCTTTAAAAATGAAATGGGGAAGTTCATTGTGGTATACCTTGATGACTTGATAGTTTTTTCTAAACATCATCTTGATTATGTGCATCAGCTACAACAAGTGCTAAAGTGATGTCAGTAAAATGGTATTTCTCTTAAAATCAAGAAGTAAATTTTTTGGATTACAGAAGGTAAACTTCTTAGTCACACTGTATCCCAAGAAGGCATAAATATCAACCCAAAAAGAGTCAAATCCATCTAAGAGCTTACTCTTCCTGCCAGTAAGACTGCAGTCCACTCTTTCTTTAGAAAGGTGAATTTTCTATGTAGGTTCATTATTGAATTCACAGAGAAGACTCACCACATTGTCAATATGATGAAGGGTAAAGCTACTTTTAGCTAGACTAAAGAAGTCAAGTCGGCATTTCAAGACATCAAGGAAGCTATCGCCCATGCCCCAATCTTAGTTTGTCTTGATTACACCAAAGACTTCATGATATATAACTATGCTTCTGAACACATGCTTTTAGCCATTTTAGTTTAGTAAAACAAAGAAGGTGTGGATTCCCCCATATCTTTCATGATTTGTCATTTCAAGGATCATGAGCTAAAGTATTCAAACATGGAGAAGTATGCTTATGCTATAGTCAAGGTGATAAAACACTTCTATTTTTGCATCTTGAACTCACACATTGTTACTCTAGTTCTTGATACAATACTAAAGTCCATTCTAACTAAACAAGAGTTTGGAACTAAAAGGGGCAATTGGATTGCTAAAATCTAGGAGTTTGATCTTGTTATCAAACCTATGAAGCTTGTGTGGGGAAGAGGTCTCTCCCAATTAACTGATGATAACATACTAGAAGAAGTAGGGCATGAAGAAACTGAAGTTAAAGGCATGCCTAAAGTTCTCTTTGTCACCAATATGAATGAGTGGTATTCTAATATTTCTCATTTCCTTACCTATGGTGAGTGTCCTACCCACCTATCTCATAAAGAAAAGAGTACTGTTAAGTTGAAAGCTGCCAACTTTGTCTTGTGGGACAATGGTTTGTACAAGAGGAACCTTGATGGGGCATTTCTTCATTGCATGGAAAAGTACAATAGAGTAAACTTTTGGAGTCTTTCCATAATTTGGGTTATGGAGGACATTTTTTTCACCTGTGACTACTCATAAGATTCTATGAGTGAGGTATTATTGGCCTACTCTATTTAAAGATTCATACTCTTGGGTGCGTAGATGTGAGTTATGTCAACAACTCATTAGGAACCTAAGTTAGTCACATTACCTCTCAAGCCTATGGTGATTGAAGAGCCTTTTTAGCAATAGGGAATTGATTTCATTGGCATTGTAAACCCATCCTCGAGTGTTGGACATGACTATGTTCTCATAGCCACAAATTATTTTACCAAGTAGGTGGAAGCCATTCCATTCAAGCATGCTACTTTAGAAGTAGTATGTAATTTCCTCAAGGAAAATATTGTTTTCCAGTTTAAAGTCCAAACGAAGATTGTAAAAGAAAATTCAGCCTATTTCTCTTCTCATGAGGTTACCTAGTTCTGTTACTATTATGGGATTGTCCTCTCCCACTCTTCTGACTATTATCTGCAAGGAAATGGCCAAGTAGAATCAAGCAATAAGAACCTAGTGACCATTATTAGGAAGTTGGTAGATAACAATCAGAGAACCTAGCATAAATCATTACTTGATGCTTTATGGGCAGACATGATTACACCCAAAATGGTGATAGGTATGTCACCATTTCAACTTCTATATGGTTTAAATATAGAGATACCAATCACCTTAGAATAACTAGCACTAAAGTTGGTAAAGGCAGAAGAAGATTCAACTTTTGAAAGTTCCATCGATAAGAGGATCATGTGCTTGACTAAATTAAATGAGAAATGAACTATGGTGGTGGATTGTATTGCTACACATCAAAGTTTGATAAAGAAACTCTTTGACTAGAAATTAAGGATTTTTAATTTTCAAATTAGAGATCAAGTCTTATGGGACAAGAGGAGAGAACCAGAAAGAAAGCATGGAAAATTGGATTCCTTATGGAGAGGTCTATTTTCCATTCATTGATTAAATGGTGAAAATAGTTTCTTGCTAAAATGTCAAGATAGAAAGCCATTTACACTGCCTCACAGTGGGCAGCATCTAAAGCACTTCAATCCTTGAAGTATTAGATAAGTCTAATTGTACATATGTATAGTCTTTCTTTGTTTTATATTGTTTGTTTGTTTTTAGCACCTTTATTTTTGGGTAAGCATGACTCTGTAGCCCAATGGCATAGATGAAGGCACTTAGAGTCTAGATTCCACTCCCTTTGATTACTTCTAATCTCAACCAATGGAAGTTTCCCAACTAGAGCCAACTATTGTTCCCAAAATCCATTACTTGTTTTTATGGACAACATGCCAACCATTCTGGTCCTACATGCCAAAATTCTCTCTTTATTTATCAAAAAATGATCTGAGCAGTTAAGTTTTTCAAATAACTCAAGCCTTTTCAGCTAAAGAAATCACAAGTTTAATAGGTAGTCTTTCTCAAAGGGAAGTTAAAAATACTTAAGGCATTTCCTAAGTGTTTTGAGGATGGTTCAACACTGAGGTTCAATCAAAATCATTCAACAATGGGGTTCAAAGAATTATAATGAACCATTAAACCGTTGAACCATTGAACCCCACCTCTGAAAGGTTCAAAGGTTCAATGAGTTCAAAGGTTCAATGACTTAGATAGACTAAAAGAATAAAAGGACTCAAAGAATAAAAGGATCAAAGGTTCAAAGGTTAAACAAGTTCAAAAAGTTCAAAGGGTTCAAAATTTAAAGATCAGAGCTTTGAGTGAATGGTTCAAGAGAAAGATTCCAAAAAATCATTCAACCAAATGGTTCAAATAATTGGTTCAATGACACCTTGAGCACATAAAAGAAAACTAAGTGAATGCATCCCTTTACAAAAAATTGAATCATCAAATTGTTGAACCATTGAACTATTAAACGAAAAGAGTACAAGGTTCAAGGTTCAAATTGGTTCAAGCGACTGGTGACATCCCCGTAGATGTCAAATTTAGGGTAATGGAATAACTATTGATTTTCAAAAGACCTAAGAATAAACTCAGTGACCAACCAAGAAAGGAGCTGAAGGTGCCATTAGAAAGTGAGAAGATAGCTCTGAGAGCTCAAATCACCAGGAAGAGAAAAAATGTAGCAAGGAAAGAGGGAAAAACTACATAAAATCAAAAAATATCTTTAGGAGAGTTATTCTAATAGGTGGAATAGTCCACTAGGGGGACCTTAGAGAACACAAATATTTAATGGTGTGGCCTATTTTTATTCATTAAGTAAAGGTGAATGGATAGCTGTGTAAGAATCATAAAGAAGACCAGGAAACCCATGACTAGGAGGAGACATTTGAGATTATTTAAAACACCAAAGTTAAGGTTGATGACCTATTCCAGAATGGCCCCTTCACAGAATTTCTAATGCATTCAATGCAGCATGGACCATTTTCATGAAAACAAGCACCTAATACTTTTTGGGGATGCTATCTATATATATAGACACACACACACACACACACACACACACACACACACACACACACACACACACACACACACACACACATATTGTAATCCCTCATTTTGTATAGGGGAGATCTCTTTATTATTAGAAGTGAAGCTTTGCCCAAATTGAAAGGCATTCTTGATACTTTAAGCTTAGACTGTTAATCATATTTTGTTAAGTGAATGAGAAAGCAAGTAACCTTTCAAACTTTGTGTTGTAATAACTTGTGTTATCTAGAAAATCATTCTTATGTCTTTTTCCTAAATACAGTCTTGTCCCTTTAATCAAATAAGCAGAACAGGTGAAAATAAGCTAGAAGATGTCTTGAAGCTAATTGTGGGAGACTTTGTGCTAC
The DNA here is from genome assembly GCA_037957365.1 of Torreya grandis. Lineage (NCBI taxonomy): Eukaryota > Viridiplantae > Streptophyta > Pinopsida > Cupressales > Taxaceae > Torreya > Torreya grandis. The sequence goes on along the minus strand of JARHVA010003612.1, from coordinate 1,198,262 downwards.
CATAATTGTCTTTATTTTGTGTTTTGTGTAAAGGATATTGGAGATGCTTTGATCTCCCCTCATTCTTCACAATATTTTACTCTATAGTAGTTTGCGTTGGAGACTTTGGGCTACACTTCATTCTATGATGTCCTTTGTCCTAAATCAGTAGGAGAAATGATGAAAGACTTTGTGATTGCATGGGATTCTTGTGGATCTAGTTACCACCCAGGAAGGAATCATGTTTGCTGAATATCATTTCTAAAAGAAGTGCCTTCAGTAATTACACTGGAATTCTCCTTTATTTTATGAACATCTCCTTTGAAAAAAGAGAGATGTTATGATTGAAACCCTGAGTCTATTTTTAGCTTATATTAGTATATTATAGTTTATAGGGAACCTCCCCTTGCTAAGAGGAGAGATTTATCTCATTCTAGCTATGGTCACCACATCCATTTTGCCATATAAATATCCTTATGTTGTGGTTGATATAACCATTTTTTCGTCAGTCAGTTGATAATAAAATATTCACCCAACACATAGAAATATATAATGAAGGTTGTATAAAAAGGAAAAGTCTTATGTAATATGAAGAATAAGTTAAAGACGAGGCTAAAGTGAACCTTGAGGTAGAATTGGTGAGTATGCTAGAGGAGTTAAAGATCCAAAAAAGGAATAATAAAAAATTGACTTCATTGGTTAAGAGTTATGAGTAAGAAATCAATCTCTTTGAAGAAAGACTAAGTAACGACACCATTGAACATGAGGATATCATAAAATAAT